>OY748288.1:15899514-16332605 GCA_963556515.1 Nudaria mundana | reverse complement strand
CTACTCAAAACAGTCTCAACAGAACAACAACAATACCTACAGCAATGAGATATCAACATTTGACGCTGTAGTTCACAATATAGGTACCTACCGAGAACAACCAGTACTAACATGTATAATATGATGTCAGGGAATCGTTGACCCCCATATGGACACCGGTGTCCAGAACTCTCAACTCGACTTTAAACCTTATTTTTTTATGGGGGGGGGGGTTCCCTTTTTAATGGGTAATGCCAGTAAACTTATGTATTTAAATGAGGATGTCAATTTCGGTAGACTAAAACTAAAACACATAATCACACTTCAACCATTCACTACCTACTTATTGTACCTACATTGTCAGGGAAGTCGAATTATAATTAAAATTAATGTCACACATAAAATTATGATGCCAATTCAGCAACGATTAAATTTGAAGTAGTATGTCATAGTATCTTTAGTAGGTCAATTCTGCACTAGGTAATATTACTGTCAATATTTATCAATTATTTGATTATTATTTCACATTCTCTGCATTAGCTCATTCAAATAATTCATAACTTTCCAAACCATTTGATTTGTCCTATCAAAGAAAAGATCTACCTCAGGGTTCGTTCGTATCAGGCCGTTCATTAGCTCCACCGCCCGGGCAGTAGGTCCAGTAGCGGCCTGGCCGCCAAGATGGTGTTCCAGGAGTCGATGTTGTCGGCGCCCGGACCCACGTAAATAGTTGTTTGGTACGAAGAAATCATACCAATCATCGATGATCTCGTCAATGTAATGCTTGATTTTTCCCGCACAGAAGAACTAGTAATAGTACTCTGAACTAGTTCGCGGTGCGGGACAAGTAATCTAAAAGGCAATCTGCCACGCGCTCCGCAAAAACCCAAGTCCACGTCTAATGTTTGTCACGCCCAATTAATATCAAAAAGTGTCTGTAAACTACCCACTATAAAAATGCAATCAAACTTCAAAATTCATCATCTACCGGCCCTTATCCCAATTGGGGTCGGCGCAACATGTGTTTCATCACCTCATGTGATATTTTATTAATACAATTTCTTTTAGAGTTTTCGAAACGAAAATCTCTTATACAACAGTAATGTCCGTGAACAACTTTCAACTCGGGAACGGTAAGAGCTAGAGACTCAGTGTAAACGCCAATCGACATAGCATAGTCGAAAACCCCCACCCCCAAAATAACTTGACCTTTGACCTCTGATCTCAAGGTCAAGGTCAAAACGAGGTCAAATCGAGACGATAATAGTTTTTTTTTTTTTTTTTTTTTTTTTTTTTTTTTTTTTTTTTTTTTTTTTTTTTTTTTTTTTCCTAGCTGCCTCCCCCTTTAGTGGAGTCTATTTTAAGCCTAATTCTCTTTATCATTCCAGTTCTCGCATTTATTCTTCTCGCACTTTTATTCTGCATACTTGATCTTTCTTTCATACTTCACTCATTCATTCCTTAGTGGGTGGGACTCCCACATTACGCCTATTCTTACTAACTATTTTGGGTTTTTCTTTATTTATTGTATACTTTGTGGTTAGGGAAAATAACACGACCAAGAGTCTTCGCTAGCCTTGCGAACAGTTGGGTTTCTACATTTTTCTCTTGTATTTAGATACATTCTATCTTTTTAATTCTTATCATCTATCTTATTTCTATGATCTTTATTTCTAGTTATTTTCTTATAATATAATACATTTGGGTATTCTTAATTTTCTTTTTATTATTATAACTATCAATTTCTGTACTTCTTGAAAGTTGGAGTCTAGTTACAGTAATTGTTCTGGACCTCATCCTTGACAATATACGCTTTAGCCTCTTCTACGTTTGTTTGTCTTATATATTTTGTATGTGTAATATGTCGTTATCTGTTGTTTGTTTTCTTTTGTTTGTTATGCTTGGCATTCTTTATTCAAAAAATAAAATGTAAGCATATTGTGTAGTGTCTATAGTGTTTTATTTCTGTCGATTGACGATAATAGTTGAGACTCAAGACCAGCTGCAATCAACTCAGCATGGTCAAAGACCTCTAAAATGAACTTGACCTTTGACCTCTGATCTCAAGGTCAAGGTCAAATCGAGAACGGTAATAGAGACTCAAGACCAGCTGCAATCAACTCAGCATGGTCAAAGACCTCTAAAATTATGTTGAACTTCATGTCATGTGACATTTTTTAGATTTTATGAAAAAAACGTTCGAAAACTCTAAAATATATGGCAAATTTTTGCCATATTTTCAACTTGTTCAATTTTGATGTTCCATTTGACATTTTGTACTCCCACCCGCGAGTTCACGTCGATTTTAGCGTTAATTGGCCTTATTGCATTCCTAATATCATACTAAAAATCAAAATTAATTTTTAGCGTTGTATTATTTTTATTTTCAAGCACGTTATATTGGTGTTATCGTGAAGCGAATACAACCATCAACGTCTGCGGTCGTCGAACCACCTGCTAAACGACAATGTGGTATTTATGAAGCATCGAATACACGATTTAAAACGTGGTTGTAAACCGAGCACTTTGCTGGCTACAGGTTTAAAAAATAAAACAACAAAATACACAAAAACCTTAAACAGAGAACTAAAATAAGTAATTTAAATGTATTTATTACATAAATAATCCCAAAGTATGCCCGTATATTATATTCAATCTTATTATCCTTCTTCTATTTATTTTTAATCATCAATTAAATCACTAATAGTTATTGATTTGATGCTACATATTAGTGACGTCATAGTTAAGTTTTTCATACAAATTTCTATGGGCGTATCGTTTTGATATTTAATAAAAAGTAAGTAGCTGATTTGATTTCACTGTCATCTACCACCCTATGGGACCACTTGGGAATCATACCTTACCATTTAAAAATTCAAAATATAACATTAAAAAAACATGCAGTCGAATTAAGAACCTTCTCCTTTTTTTGAAGTCGGTTAAATCGGATTTTAGATCTCAGTTTGAAACAGCCGTTTTAAATCGTGTATTCGATGCTTTATACCTTATTGGTCGACTTAATTTGCATGACAATTATTATATACACGAATACGTAACACTTCACATTTACCTTATTAATGACCTAATCCAAATTAATTAATATTAAGGCATGACATGAACTCGCGGGCGGTTAATTATTAGATCATAATTAGCATTAATCAAAAAAGGTTATCTTCATTCAGCCATAGCCCATAAGACTAATGTAATTTTTAATTTAGTTTTCTTGAGAGGATTAGAAAATTACTACGAGAATCTTTGGGTTCGTAAATTACTCTGTCGGTTTAAAAGGATAATATAATGTCACTGTCACACACGAACCTCGATACCGTCCACCACCACCTTGAGACGGCACGGCCCGCTGTGATGTTCCTCACGGAGACACAAATACGCCGCCCTGACGACACGTCTTACCTGTGTTACCCCGGCTATGTCATCGAGGAACAATTTCGAGACAAAGCCGGGGTGTGCGTGTTCGTTAGGGCGGATGTTTGCTGCCGCCGGTTGCGCTGCCTAGAGAACCCCTCCAATTCCGTCCTTTGGCTGCACGTAGACCATGGCTCTATGAGCCAGATCTACGTGTGCGTCTACCGATCCCACACAGGGGATTCTGAGACAACAAAGCTCTTCCAGTACCTCAGCGAGACGGCTGATGAAGCGCAGGTGCGGTTCCCGAACGCTGACCTAGTATTTCTGGGGGACTTCAATGGCCATCACATTGAATGGCTGGGGTCCCTCAAGACTGATCATGCGGGTAGAGCCGCCCATGCGTTCGCTCTCTCCCACGGTCTGACCCAGATGGTATGCGGGATCACCCGGATACCAGACAGGTCAGATCACGCGCCCGCTCTGCTGGATCTACTGCTGACGAGTCGCCCAGCCCAGTACAGTGTTTTGGTAGGAGCCCCACTGGGTAGTTCCGACCACTGTGTTGTTCACGCTGGCATGAAGGTGTCACCTCCTGCACGTCCTGTACAAACGTCACGACGACTATGACACTACTCGTCAGCGGATTGGGACGGTCTACGCGATTATTATGCGTCCGTCCCCTGGAGCCAGCGCTGCTTTGTAGGAAAGGCTCCTTCGGATAGTGCTTCTGCTATTGCTGGCGAGATCTGTTTAGGGATGGATTATTACATCCCTTTCACTGATGTCGCCAGTATCCGCAGAGCCCGTCCCTGGTTCGGGCGAGATTGTGCCAAAGCTGTTCAACAAAAACAGTCTGCATATCGCGCCTGGATCAGGGCCCTGGCTGTGCGCGACCCAAACGTGGGCCACCTCAAAGCAGCGTACAACCGGGCCACAAAGTCGAGTAAGAGGGCCTTTAAGAGAGCGGATGCCCAGCGCGTCGCGCGGCTTGGTCAGGAGCTCACTTCCCATCCCACGGGCAGCCGTGGATTCTGGCAACTGGCCAAAGCCGTGCAATCTAACTTTTGTCAGCCCTCGCTGCCACCGCTGCGTTACCCAGATGGAACACTGGCTCACAAAGCCCAAGAGAAAGCGGATATGCTCGCAGACCTCTTTGCGGCTAATTCCCGGGTCGACGACCGTGGCCTGCAGCCCCCCGCCATCGCCAACTGTGGCCACACAATGCCTGAGATATTGTTATCAGGCAATGTGATGTACGGGCAGTGCTGCGGTCACTCGACACGCGGAAAGCCGGTGGCCCTGACGGCATTCCGGCGGTGGTGCTACGAAAATGTGCAGCTGAGTTGTCTCCAGTATTAACGCGTCTGTACCGCCTGTCATACTCTTCAGGGCTCGTGCCGGAGGTCTGGAAGGAGGCGAACGTACAACCGATCCCCAAGAAAGGGGATCGGTCCGATCCAGGCAACTATCGACCCATAGCTGTCACCTCAGTCATTTGCAAGGTGCTTGAGCTCCTTATAAATAAGCAGCTCATGCAATTCCTAGAGGATCACTCGCTAATCAATGATCGACAATACGGCTTCAGGCCAAAGCGATCAACGGGTGATCTTCTGGCATTCGTAACGCATGTCTGGGGTGGGGCAATGGAAAGGCACGGCGAGTCCTTGGCTATTAGCCTGGACATCGCCAAAGCCTTCGGTAGGGTCTGGCATGCTTCGCTCCTTTCCAAGCTTCCAGCATATGGTCTACCTCCTCAACTGTGCAGCTGGATTGCCAGCTTTTTAAACGAGCGCCGAGTACGGGTCCTCTGCGATGGCCAGGCTTCTCGCTTCTTGCAAGTGAATGCCGGGGTACCGCAGGGGTCCGTACTATCACCAACTCTCTTTCTTCTGCATATCAATGATATGCTATCCCTCGGGAACATTCATTGCTATGCAGATGACAGCACACTGCACGGGAGTTACTCCGTTCGTCCGACGGCGGGGCGATCTGAGATTGAGGAGGAGAGACGACGACTCGTGGCTGATCTCGACCGTAACCTCGACAGTATCTCTCAATGGGGTACCGAGAACCTGGTCGAGTTCAATGCCCGCAAAACACAGGCGTGTGCATTTACTGCGAAGAAATCCCCTTTCCTTCCCCTACCCTCTCTTCAGAATGCATTATTACCAATGAAGGACAACCTTGATATCCTTGGCATAGACGTTCGTCGAGAGCTCAATAATAAAAACTACATCGAAAGATGTATAGGGCTAGCTTCGCGGAAACTAGGAATACTGAATAAGGTAAAGAGATTATTTACACCGGACCAGAGGTGTCTGCTGTACAAGACGCAGATTAGACCCTGCGTCGAATACTGCTCTCAGCTCTGGGACGGCTCCGCGAAGTATCTGCTGGACGCTCTCGACGCTATGCAGCGACGGGCTATCCGTATTATAGGTTGTCCGGAGGTAACGGGAAGCCTTGAGCCGCTAGCTCAGCGCCGAACAATAGCTTCCTTGGCCGCATTCTACCGTATTTACCACGGCGAGTGTTCTGAAGAGCTCAGTGTCGTGAAGAGGCACATCAGTAGGTCGTCCAAATATAAACCAAATATAAAAATAAAATAAAAAAAAAAAAACTTACCTCTTTTTTTCATATTGGGTTCGCCAAATTGACGCCGCCCGCCTGGTGGTAAGTCGTGACGACGTCTAGCGATTGTGGGCCACTCTCACTGCGCACAATACTATAGAGAGTGGCCCTCAACTTGACGACCTACTAATGTGCCTCTTCACGCTCCGCTTAAAGAACCCAGGGTTATATGTGGGAGGAAACACGTGCACAGGCAGGGCGTTCCAGGCCACTATCGTTCGGCAGAGAAACGAACGTTTAAAACGTTCGGTTCTCACGGACATGCTATCCACTGTGTGGGATCTCTGCCCGGCACGTGTTGTTCGGGATCGGGACCTCTTTTGAAACAATCCAACGAACAGTGAAAAATCCAAATATCTTACTTACCTACTAAACTTAGACAATCACGTATTTATTTATTTAAACTTTTTGCACAAACACGTACAATGGCGGACTTAATGCCTTTAGGCATTTTCTACCAGTCAACCTTGAGGTGATACAGAAATAATGCTCAGGTAGGTGCTCATTCTTATTAGGAGAGTGAGAGGTACAAATAAATACAACACTAAATACACATATAGGTATATAAATTACATATAATAAATACTTAATATATAAATATATACTATAAGTAATAAAATATATATTTCATGGGGTCCTAGTGCTCGCCGCCTTTATAGAGACATTGCTAAACGCCTAATCGATGCTTCTCAGGACCAGAAGGCTGGCTATTTTCTGGCCCAAAGAATAAGTATCGCCATCCAACGTGGAAACACAGCCAGCATTCTGGGAACCTTCCCAGTCGGAAATGACGCGGAGGATTTTTTAAACGATATTTTGTAATGTAAATATTTTTAGTCTATAATTATGTTTATTTTTTATATTGTAATTCTTATTGTAAATAAATGTATATTTCTATTTGTATAAACTACAAAGTATAAGTAAGTCGGTTTGCCTGTGCGTTGATGTAAATCTGGCGGACTTTTTTCTTGAAAGTTGGACGGGTACGTATGTTATGAAGGTAACCTTTTTTAAATATCGACACTTAAACACATTTTAAAGATTATTTCCTTGGCTATAATACGCAACGCACGAACAATCTAGCATACATATTTGGGTCATAGATTGTACGTGCTCGTATGCGTACGTTACGTTTAGTATACCTTGTCTTGCATACACAAGATAATCTGTTAAAAGTAGTTTAATATTATTCATATTTATCTACTCGTGAGAAAACGCGATTAGACATTTAATTTTCTCATTATTTTCAGTAATAATCAATAAGAATCTACCACTGATTAGATCTCGCACAGCCTCGGAATCACAGAACTCCGTTTACGCTGAGCAAGAAACTGACGAGTTGATTGCAATGCTTCGTGAAACTGAAAGCTTGGACGAACAAGGAGATATATTACAGTATCTTGTCGATACACACGGACTTGAGTTTAATACAGGTAATAAAAAATAAACGCACTTTTTCAATTCACACACAAAATAACGGTACTTTAGTCTGTCCGCGTTAAGAAAATAGTGCCTCATCGTCAAAGGCAAAGTAAAGGCGTATTCATGCTGAAGTCATAATTAAAGCAAACTTTTTGAAATTATTATACAATATGAAATATGGATCCATTTTAGAGTTTTCGAAACGAAAATCTCTTATACAACAGTAATGTCCGTCCGTCCGTCCGAGAACAACTTTCAATTCGAGAACTGTAAACGCCAATCGACTTAGCATAGTCGAAAACCCCCAAAATGAACTTGACCTTGACCTCTAATCTCAAGGTCAAAGTCAAAACAAGGACAAATCGAGAACGGTAATAGTTAGAGACTCGAGACCAGCTGCAATCAACTCAGCATGGTCAAAGACCTCTAAAATGAACTTGACCTTTGATCTCTCATCTCAAGGTCAAGGTCAAAACGAGGTCAAATCGAGACGATAATAGTTAGACTCAAGACCAGCTGCAATCAACTCAGCATGGTCAAAGACCTAAAATGAACTTGACCTTTGACCTCTGATGTCAAGGTCAAAACGAGGTCAAATTGAGAACGGTAATAGTTAGAGACTCAAGACCAGCTGCAATCAACTCAGCATGGTCAAAGACCTCTAACATGATGTTGAACTTCATGTCATGTGACATTTTTTAGATTTTATGAAATACTTTCGAAAACTCTAAAATATATGGCAAATTTTTGCCATTTTTTAATCTTGTTTTTTTACAAATTTCTCAGGTGTTCATTTTAAAAATTTACTGATCTGACCCGTCTATACTATCGGAAGTTAACACAGCTCTTTAATTTACTAAGATCTGATTGGTCAAAGTGTGTTTTTTTTAATTCCGCGTGATCGAGGTCGCTCCTATGTCCATTACTGCGGGCGTCTCTGGTACACACCAGAAGGTATTTCTAGTGGCGCCCGGCGGACCTTGGCCACCTGCGTGGCTTCTTAGGGGGTTTGGTCGGATGAAAATCCCGCGTTGCTGGGGTTGGGTTGATCAAAGTGTGTGGCTAAACCGAGTGACAATAATGAGTCATTATTTTCTTAAAACGAATAGAATATAGTTATGCTACCAGGTGCATAATTAATAACCCTAAAAAAAAGGAACATTTATCCGTACACCCGTAGCGCCAAAGGCAGGTAACAAGTTAAGGTTTATTTTCTATCAATCGTTTATTATATTTTTTCTAGGCATGCAAGAAAATGGTAAAGCTGTAACTGTAAAAGATCTCCTGAAAGTTTTATACGAAAAAGCTTGTACTCAGAAACTGTGGGGCTTAGTTCGTCACACGGCGGGCATGTTGGGCAAACGGGTAGAAGACTTGGCCAAGGCGGTCACAGACTTGCTCGTGCGGCAGAAGCAGATAACAGTGGGCATGCCGCCGAAGAATGAACACACTATAATAGCACCGCTACCAGAAAATGAATTGAGGCAACTTATACATCAGGTAAATAACGGCACGGGTGCTATAAAGTTAACGCGGACTTTTAAAAAAAATCACGATTTTGATATCTTAGCAGTTACTTAGTTACTTAACTGGCAAAGCATTCTCTTTTATGGAATTCTAGAATCCACCCTGGGACCATTGCTTTGCGTTTCTGATAAGTAGTTTTTCATGTGTGACTGTATCAAATCATAACTTTTGTTATCATTTCTTGCATGCAGTCATTTCAGAATGAAAAGCACGAGAGTGAAAGCAAAAAGGTAATCATACCGTTGTATTACCTGTTAGTTTATTAATATAAATATGTTTTTACCTCGTGTATACCTTGTCCAAAGTTTTCAATTTTTTTTTCTTAGGAGTTTTTATGTATACAGGCTTATGGTGACGATGAAAGTACCGCGATGTTGACGCAGGAGCTACTAGTGTACTTGGCGATGTTCATTCGTACTGAACCGCAGCTGTTCTTGGAAATGCTGCGTCTGCGCGTCGGTTTGATAATACAGGTAGTTTATCACTCTATAAGTCTATACTAATATTCAGACAAAAAAATTGTTGTGTTTTAAAAGGGGTTGTGTCACGTTGCCTAAATGCAAGCACTCGCTATAGATTTAATACTAAGCACCGGTGTTATAAAGTGGGGAATACATCGCAGGCAACTGAGACTTGCGACTCAGTTGTAGGATTTAGTTGGCCATCTTGTGACATGTCAGCGCTTTATTAAGCCATTTGGTAAGATCGTAACAACAAGTTAAAAATATATGAAAAAATAATCCTCATTTGACGACGATCCTCATGGTTAATGAACACTATTGATCCTAGTAAACACAATCAAACCATTATCTAAATTCTATAATTAAAACCACATATTTTCATTACACTGAATTACATTTCTCTACAATGACAATTGTCATTTTATGAACATCCAGCATAAAGATTTTATGTACCTAACAATTTGTTTATCATGTATTAAAACTTGTGTGTTTGTATGGGATAAGCTATGAAAGGTATAACTTCTCGTGTGGTGTGTAATAAATAACTGTCGATTTGGAAAAAGTGGCCGTGAATTTTTATTGCCAGGTTCATTTCTCATAGGCTCTGTAGCTTTGCGATTCTGACTTTAAATGTAAATTCTATTGTGTTATTTTTGACATGACGTTATTGTTGGTTTTGTAAGTTAATACCAATGTAAAACTAGGATAGTTATTTCTTTATTAGGTGATGGCTACAGAACTTTCTCGAACATTGTCGTGTGACGGCGAGGAAGCTTCGGAACATTTGCTGAATCTGTCCCCATTCGAAATGAAGAACTTGCTGCATCATATACTGAGTGGAAAGGAGTTTGCTATCAATAGTGGTATGTTCAACAATTTCTAAAAAAAATTGCCAGGAGATTAATTTGGTTTGAAAGTCAAGATGAATAACACTTGTAGCTATTTATGTAAAAGTGATGGGATTTTCAGTAATAAAATCCTGAAGTCATAACAATAAATAACATGACAAAACTCAGTAAATTGCTGTTTTTAGGGTTCCGTTTGGGTGAAACCGGAACCCTATTAGTGAAACTTCGCTGTCTGTCCGTCTGTCTTGGGCTGTATCTTATAAACCGGGATAAGAATGCGAATAAGAATATGAATAAATTTATTGTGACAGAAAAGTTTACAATTTTTGATTCTAGAACCTCCTTTTAAGCAAAATATGCTTGTGTAACACAAGTAAGGACATTACATTTTTTATATAATTGCCTACTTACAAATTTTACTTAATCAAATTAGTATAGGCTATAGTGAGAGTGCGTGCGCGTTTGATAACAGGCGTGTGTGTTTCTTTGTGAGAGTGTGTAATGTACGTGTGTTTGTATGGATGTGTGTCTATTATGTTGTAGTTCCAAGAAGTGCTTCCGTATCATCGTAGGAGACTTTATCCACTATATTATGGTGGTTAGAAAGTTGGAATCTTTACAGATGATGTATTTCTGAGGCCTCTATAACATGAAATACTAATAAAAACGGATTATATAACAAACGAACGTGTATTGTTTCCGTTTGGTACGGAACCCTTTGTGCGCAAGCCCGACTCGCACTTAGCTGGTTTTTTTTTAAATATTTATCTAAAGTATAAAACTATGATAATGTACAAGTTGACTTTGTCAATAGTATAAAGGAATACAAGGTCATTTAAAAAGTACTTAAACCTCCCGGTGCGTGTGGTAACTCCTGACTGACACAGAGGTTATTAAAAAATAATGAATGGCCTTGTAGTTATACAGCATTTCACACGCTTTTCTTTGTACATTCTGAACATGTCCATGTTTCCTTTACAGCAAACTCACTTTTTGTAATAAAAGAGAAAATCAGTAAGAGTAAAGGCGAGTGGTATTTGACAAGACTTTTTTTTGTTTTTGTTCGAATGTACCCTGTTGTACGAATTTAATTGTCGTATTTATAGAAGTAGAACAGCATTTTCGACCTGATGTTTTTTTAGTCCGAGACGCCCAGGACTTTAATTGGCTGGCACGTAAGATTTTGTTGCCTTTAATCAACATTTCATCGCAAGGCAACGGGTTTAATTTTTTTTCCAAAATTACAATAAGTATAGCTGCTACTTTTTATTAAATTCATTCGGCCATTTTGGACATAACCCATTATAAATGTGCCCGGCTTGCCCCTTATTACTTGGGACTAAAATACTGGCAAATTTTCTCGTGTGTGTGTTTTTTTTAACTAGTGAAACAGGGAAATCGCCGTCAGCTTCCTTTGTAACTTAGATTTTAGTACCTACCTACTGTTTTACTGTAACTACTTGAGTGTGTGTTATTGATTTATTTTATTACTTACGTGTTAATAGCTACATTATGTTAGATTTTAGACTGAGAGTCTGGTCTCTCATCTGTCAATTCATAAATGGTTTATCTACATGCTAATTTTCCTTTAAATCTATTCAGTGAAGTATAGTTGAAAGTTTCGATGGTGAAACTTATAGTATAATACATGTTAACCAAACACTTGTAAAGCGTTTCACTTTTATTTAATTTGCAGGTTTACTTGTTTAACTTGTAATGTACAGGTTGTAATTTACTTGTTTAATTCAATTCAATTCAAATTCTTTATTTTCAGGTCATAAACCCATAAAACAATACGATACAATTAATTTCAAAAATAATAGTCATAAATAATATTCTAGGTACAATTTAAATGAAAAATTATAATAACATTTTATATTATATAGGCCGGCTGTATGCACAAGAATGAAATCAAATAAGGTAATGTCAATATAAAGTAGGTAGGTAAGTTTAAATTTAGCAATAGTCATATTAATTAGAAGTCTAAAAATCTAACCTAAATAATTATAAAATATAATGTCAGTTTATAAAAAAGTCAGGTGAAAATGTCAGTTTAAAAGTATGTCAGTTCAAATTCAAGTTCACTAGATACCATAATATAATTAGATTATAATCAAAATACTCAAATTAAAATAAATGAACCAATAACATTAATAAATAAATACTACCGTACTAGTAATAACTACTAGTACGGTGTCTTGCTTGTGCTTCGCGCCGCACCACGCCATAGGCTTTGGCCTATAACTTTTGACCTCTTAGGGCTAGGTCAAATTTTCGATTTTTCGGCTCGCCTCCAGATCGAGAGCTAACCATAGAGGAGTCAACCATCATTGGTGCACAAGCAGTTCTCGAGAGCTAAGTGGAGGTACATTCCCCATTTCTATATATAGATGTAAAGTGGTATAAAGCGAAACCGGTCAGGTTAAATCTTGTAAATTAATTTCACCGTTTCACTTTTATTTAAATAAAAGTGAAACGGTGTACAAGGGTTTGGTTAGCATGTATTCAGTGAAGTGTTTAAAATAAAACTATGATTTGGCTTCAATGTCTTAAAACCAAGCCTGCCAATAAATTAAAAAACAAATCTATTAACGAGTTGTTGAGGAACAGACATCTTGCCCGAATCTCATGCTAAAACCTAACACACATTATTTATTTTTATTATACGTATATATGTACCTACATAATATTTTTCTTTGTTATCAATAGTTTCCCTTCTATATTTAACTTTTTTATATTTGTGACACAATGATTTCTGGAAATTTGCTTAAACCTAAAGAGAAAAATTACGAATAATTATTTTTAGTTTTTTAATGATTTAACTCGTCAGAAATTATAACCTTCATATAACATTTATGTAGATACCCAATACAAAAAATAAACAGTTTAAAAAAATCAGTTTAGTTAAAAAGAATTTAGTCATGAACAATAAATTTTTGAGCAAATATTTCAAGGAGATCCTTTGTGTGAACTCGTTTATTATTATAATTTTAACTATTTATTGTGTTTATTATAGTTGGTCGCGGAAATTTCTCCATAGTGAGCAACAAATCTAACAGATACGGCAAAAAGTCGCAAATCGTTTTGGAAGGACAATCTCTTCAAGGCAGTATTGATGATAGTAAGTATGTATACACTGACTTATTAGATAATATATTGAGTATACATAAATATAATTAAAATGTTTATACTTATAGGTATTTTTGATTATCTATGTAAATAGTAAATAAATAGTAAGTGCCTTTAGTGTACACCAACATAAGCTAAAAACACATCAAACATCGACCCAAAAACTTTTTGGTCTCATTTGGTCTCATTCCGGTAATTGGAAGTCGTCCAATTACCGGAATTGAGATCAAATAATTGTCGGAATGGGACCAAATTAAAATAGGACATGGAAGCAGTAGCTTTCAATTAAAAAAACCAAAATCAGTTTACCCTGTAGTAAGATAAGAGGTGCAAACATTAAAAAAACAGTTGAATTGAGGACCCCTTCCTTTTTTGAAGTCGGTTAATAAAACTATTTTACTTAAGATCTATGATGCCTTAGATCAAAAATATAATAGATATTGGATTCAGTACAAATACAACGCAGAATGTTGGCACTCGAATACTATATAGGTAATTATTACAAATACCATCTATAAAATAAACAAGATTGTACATTGATGGTTGACATAGAAATAATTCGTAACAATTAATACAAAAGCATCAATGTACAACGCCGTTGTCGCATCCCTCGAGAGTCAGCAAGCGGAATAGGAACTTAGTACGAAAGCGGTTGAAACGCGCAGATGTGCAATGACCGAGGTGAAATGGTGCCGTTTTTAAAGCACTGATAGGTAATCTAGGTATTTTTGATCTAAGTATAATGCCTATTATCCGTACATTTACTAATGTAGTGCGCTCACCCTGCGTTCCGAAATGCAAAAAGTGATAATTGTCGCGTATCCGACTAGACTCACCTAACGATTGTGTAACTCGTTGAGTAACTTTTCGTAATAATACATCAACCCATTAAGATGTTACGGTTCCAAGTCAACCTCACTTGCAAGTGACTCTGACAAACACAAAAACATCCCGATAAGGGACAATAGACTCGCCACCTATTACGTGAGACCAACAAAGTGACTGGCGACAAGTGGGCGCATAACATGCCTCTGCCTACTCTTTCGAGGAAAAAGGCGTGATTTGATGTATGTATTAATAGATTGTATGTCTTGTGTAGCCCCGGCCATAGAGCCGGACCGTCAAGGGCAATGGCTGCGCCGGCGCAGACTGGACGGAGCTCTCAATCGCGTGCCCAGAGACTTCTATCCACGTGTCTGGGGTGTGCTAGAAAAGGTAAACGATATTAAATACTTGTTGAAACTATTTCGGATACATATATTAAATTACTAGAGGACGCCCGCGGCTTCGCTCGCTTGACAAATTATATACTAAAATCTTTCTATTGAATCACCTTATTATCTATGTAAAAAATTCGCATCAAAATCCATTGCTTAGTTTTAAAATTCTAAACATACATAGGGAATAGGGAGAGACAAACAGGGAATCGACTTTGTTTTATACTATGTACTTCGAACAAATGTTTTTTTTGGCTAAATATAACTTCATTAAAAAGATTTTCGACCAAATGAAATGATCGGATTACCGAAAAATATCGATTTTTTAATAAGCCAACTGATTAACCGGCAGACGTAAACTACGATGAACTTAACAAAAAAACTAAATAATAATGGTACAAAAGTTAAAGGTAAAAGGAAATTCGGTCAAATATTTTTCGATCTTATGATAGCTACCTCAAAAAGTATTAGATTAGATTGATGTCTTGGATTTGTGTTTTTATGTGCAAATTAATTGTTGCTTGTTTATTTTCAGTGCCAAGGGCTGGTGATCCAAGGTAAACTCCTACAACCCAATCTGACCCAAGAAATGACATCTGGCGAACTAAAGTTCGCTCTTGCCGTCGAAACGGTTCTAAACTCAATACCACAGCCCGAATACCGTCAATTGGTCGTTGAAGCGCTGATGGTGTTGACATTAGTTGTGGAATATAAGGCAGTCGAGCACTTGGGTGGGCTGATAGAAGTGGAAACTCTGGTTCATAAGGCTAACCATATATTTTTGGAGGATCAGGTGAGTTTAAGTATACCTATAGCTTAAAATATTAAGAAAGAAATTATAAATAGATCACAAAAACTGACGTCATCGGCAGGACTCGAACCGACGGCCTTTTCCTAACCTAACCTTAACAGAACTAACGGCCTTTTCCTAACCTATAGCTTACTTATACCCTACAAAAATAAATAATTAGGTAAGTAGTTTTTCGAACAAAATAAGCGGTAGTGCATACGACTGCGGTGCGTCAATTCCGAATTCGATGTCGGGATCGGATTTTTCGTATTTACTATGTATGATATTATCTATTTTATATAAGTATTGCATATAAGTATTACTTTATTAATAATATATTTTATTTCACACTTCTAGTTAAACACACTTTGCTTCTCTCTACAATAATCATCTTTATCCTCTAAACCTCTAAGGTCTGTTGGCAGAAAAGTCTTCCTCTTGACTTAAGCACGCCTTTGTTCGTATTGTTTTTAATAATTACCAACTTATACTTATATTTTAATGTACAACAAAGAATAAAAAAAGTATTAGTAATCAGTTAGGTATATAGTTCTCGTAGCACATTTTAAGACTAGATGATTGAACAAATATTGAAAATTTCAACGAAATCTAGTTGCACTCACGACTGCCTAACTAAGCACATTGGTTCTTGCAATTGCATTAACATTCATGTTACTAAAAGCTATAATCTTGCTAATTTCTAGATGAGATGCAACGGGGACGCAACATTATGCTGTGCAAAAGAAGGTTTTGCTCATAACACGAGTGGCACTCTGATATGCGGGGGAGCGGCCGGTGTGTGTCAACATCTGTACGACAGCGCCCCTAGCGGCAGCTATGGAACTATGACATATCTGGCGAGGGCCGTGGCCGCATTACTAGCTAAAACCATGCCAAATGACGCCGCCATTGAATGTACTATTACTTAGATTTGATTATGTTTATATTTGTAGTGAAATCAAATAGGAATCAGAAATCAATCAGGACAGTTACTTTTTAGCTAAAGTAAGGCCATCAAGACAAAAGCAAAGTTTCGGAGGTTTGACAAATTGTATACAGAAAAACCTTCCTCAAGAACCACTATATCCATTGGTGAAAACCGCATCAAAATCCGATGCGTAGTTTTAAAGATCTAAGCATACATACGGACGGAAGCGACTTTGTTTATAATATGTAGTGATAGTGATTATAATAGCTGTCGTCAGTAATCTCGGATGATTCGTAGGAAGAGTCCGAATCAGATGTATTTATGACAGAACTATCTATTCTATCATGTTGACAAATGGTTGAGAACTACGGTACTAAATGTTTACATGTACACTGAAACAATGACAGCTCTCGTCGACCGACTTACGTCATTACTGGGTACGAGAGATAAGGACAGAGATTATAATCGGTCCGTTTGTTGCCAGAAGTTCTCTCGTTTCGTTGGCTTTACTTTACATATTTGGTAGAATTGAGTTTTCGTTATAATTTTATGTATCCCGCCTTGAGTTTCGACCTGTGATTAGTAAAACAAGCAAGGCGCCCTTCACTATCGCAGTGAAGGCATAAGACGACTTCTTACTATTATGTGTATCACATGTCTGCAGGCAATACCATTTTCACCTTTATCTACGTAATTTTTTAAAATACTTAAAATCAATATCAAAGTTGAAAATTTTACAATGGAATTACACTGGAACTTTTTTAAATGTCGTAATGTTGCAAAATATTTTAATATTTTTGTTTATTTATTTTATGAAATTTATTGAAATATTCTCACTCGCCGAAAATTTTGCGACATTCAAATATTTTATAGAATTTTTTACCCATACATTTTCTATGGGAATTTCAGAAACTTTAGGTCCATGGTTCTCAGGAACCACTTGACCCCCGATCGAAATTATTTCGGCTATGGTGTTTATTCGGTACCAAAATTCTATGTGCCAAATCATAACTTTCTAGCACTTGTAGTTCTCGAGTTGAAAAGTGCGGACAGACGGACAGGACCGGACTATAAGACTTCTCTTACATAGTATACTTGTCAGTATAGTAAGAAGTCTAAAAAGTATCATATTTTATAGTAATATGTTTTCCTGAAAGGGTAAGTCTTAGTTAAGGGTAATTCTTAAATTTTTATCCTTAGACTTACCCTTGGTCCGAGGGTTCTACTAGTACACTTTATATTATGCATTGTTAGGTTTGGCGAGATAAATTTGCATTCTATTTATGTAAACATAGACTTTGAGATCTTTTGTGGGTCTATTGGGCTAAGTATTTCTTTCGAAATTTAGTTCCTAAGCAATGATTAATGTAACACATTCGAATCCGTAACAAGGAACACTTCTAAAGCAATTCTAGCGGAGTTGGTGGACATTTTTAACTTGAATTCATTGATCTTTCCCGCAATAAGCTCTTGCGTTCGGAACGCACGTTGCAAAGAATGCAAATAGCAACAGCGGTTTTTCTGTTTCACTCGAACTAGACATGTATAGTACCTATTTACCTAACCTTAGCTATTCATCTAGACTAGAGTGTAGATATGTGTAAACAGCTGGTCAGTTAAGTCTCTTTACTGTTTAAAAACTGATACTGATTAAAATACCTATAGATCAGACTTGACAACACCAATTTTACAGTGACAGTTTTCGAATACAACAAATATAAAACAGAATACAAAAGAGGTTGAATAGGTTTGAGTTTGAATACACCTAAACTTCAATACGCATATCTATTGAATTATTGGGGATTATCAATCTTATTTGCAAAATCATGCAATATTCTAGTAGGCTATAAATAGATCCCTAATGTGTAGTCCCAAAAGTTTAATTACATAGTAGTGACTATTTCCTTCGTTGAACTTGTGACTAAAATTGTTGTGCCATTTACAACAAAATATATTTTGAATCTAAGCTAATCAAATGTTAATTATTTTTACATATTTAATAAAGTTCATTATACATTCATTAGTGTTTCATTTACATTTATTTATATTGTTATTAGTGTAGTATTCAACATAATAATATGCGTACTTTTAACTGTAACAAAACACCCAACAAAGATGGTCGCAGTAAAGGTGAGTTTATAGCGTGGGACTAAGATCCGAAAGGTCAAATCACGTAGGCGGGGCCGCGGTAATAAACTAGTATATCGTAAGATGTATCTATATGTAGATAAATATATCAGGATCGATCTGATGAACAATATACGATTGTCATCGTATAAAAATCTATAGTACCCGGCAATAAATATTTCACATCGACCTTTGGAAAGAGACAATCGGCTAATTTCGGCTTCGTAGACCGTTATCTCTGTCGCACGAAATATAAATAGTCCGGTATCTATTAGGAGCTGTTAAAACAATTATGATTTGCTTCTTTTAATAATTATTTTTATTCTTTGTATAAAATACACCAATTTTTCTATAAGTGTTGGCTTTAGGTTCGGGTAAAATAAAAAAACATGTTCACATTATGTTTACGTATTTAATTATTTTGGAAAATTACAGCAGTAGTGTACATAATAAACACCATTATTATACCTATTGTTAAAATGAGACATTGTAATAAAAATTAATAATTCTAATTCTCAATTACTTCCATTTCACTATCTGTGCTCTCAAAGAGGTCAATATCACTGTCAATATCAGCCGTATTTATCACTAGTCTATCAGTGTAATTGTCTAAACCGTGTTGAATGCTTCTATATCCATTCTCACATTTGATTGCATGATCGCAAACCTTTTTCCACTCTTCAGCCCCGATCATGTTTACTTTTTCAGTCAATAATGTTTTTACTATAGCCTTTCAGTTGAGACCATATATTTTGATATGGTGGCAATCGCAACACAGTGTGCCCATGTTCGGCAAGTACTTTGTCCACGGAAAACTCTGCGTGTCTAGTACCAGTTCTTAACGTTAATTTGCTCGAAATAGGTTTTCGTATTCCTCCATACATTTCACACAGTTCCCTGACGTTATCGCTAGGGGCGCTGGTGTGAAATGTATGGGAATACGAAAACGTATTTCGAGCAAATTTACGTAAGGAACTGGTACTAGACACTCTGTATACCCTCCTTGTGCTGACATATTATAATAGCGTAAATCTGGGTTTTTGTTAATTTTGGATCAACTGGAATTTCGTGTCTGTTTAGCCAGTTAATCGTTTCCTGTTTAATGGTGTTTAAGTTGGGGGGTCTTTCAACATATTTATTGTGATAGGGTGCGTTGTCGATAACTAGAACAGAATCACTGGGTTTAACCAGCCATTTCTCGTAGTTATCGTTATTCATTTCATTGTGATAGTCACCTGTAGTGTCCGTGGATTTATACGTTAAAAAGGCACCGGGTACAAAGCCTTTTTCATTTCCCGCATGAACTATTATCAAACGTTGACCTTTTGAAATTGGCTTTTTTACTCCTTTTTTCTTATCATCACTCCAAGCTTTCCCTTTAGTGTGGGATGTACGAGGGTGGATTAAAAAGTAATCGGCCTAACCAAGAAAATAAATACATAATAAATGAAATATATTTTTATTTTTCAACGTAATCACCATCAAGTTCAATGCACGTTTGCCATCTCCCCTTCCAAGCATTTAGCCCGTTAAAAAAAAATGATTCTTCCTTAGAGTCAAAATATGCGTCTACTGCTGCTTTGACCTCGTCATTTGTCAAAAATCTTTGACCTCCCAAGTGCTTTTTTAGGTTAGGGAACAGAAAAAAGTCTGACGGTGCCAGATCATGTGAATAAGGTAGATGCGGTAACAGTTCAAAGCCACAGTTGTGAATTTCTGCCATTGATTGGCCAGACGTGTGAACGAGCGTTATCTTGATGAAACAGGACTTTTCTTCTGATCATTCAAAGACGTTTTTCTTTTATTTTCTCTCGTAAACGACGTAGTAAGGTGCAGTAATAATCAGAGTTTATAGTCTGACCCCTTTCAAGATAATCAACCATAATCACACCCTTCGAGTCCCAGAATACTGAAGCCATCACCTTACTTGCCGACAAAATCCTTTTAGCCTTTTTGGGGGGTGGTGAACCAGGTCTTTTCCACTGTTTTGATTGTTGTTTTGTTTCCGGTGTACAGTAATGAACGCATGTTTTGTCCATAGTAACAAAACTATTCAAAAAATCACATTCATCAGCTTCAAATAACTCCAAACAGTCGCGTGCAATAGTCAATCGCATCCTTTTTTGCTCAACTGAAAGCAGTCGCGGAACCCACCTTGCAGACACCTTGTGGAAACCCAACACGTTTACTATTATGTTTTGAGTACGTTCATAAGAGATGCCTATAATCTCGGCTATCTCTCTAATTTTCAATCTGCGGTCTCCCATAATTAAGTCGAGTATTTTTTTAACATTTTCGTCAGTAGTGGACGTCGAAGGCCTTCCAGAGCGGGGTTCGTCTTTCACACTCTCTCTACCACGCTTCAATTCTGCATATCCATTTTTTGACGGATGAATATGATAGAGCGCAATCCCCTAATTTACTGACCATGTCATCATGGATAGCTTTTGATGACAGCCCCTTCTTATGGAGGTACTTAATGACGGCACGCTGCTCGATTTGCTCCATTTGCGGAAATGATGTCAGATTGCTTTGTTAATAAATTTATAAAATTAAAACTAATTATCGCACACGTTTCAAACTTCACACAATTAACAGGTCTGAACTGAACTAAATAATGTGGATAGATTTGATTTTTAGAACTAAATGGATCAGTGTTAGGCCGACTACTTTTCAATCCACCCTCGTATATATGTAAGACTCATCCATGTAGACAATTTTTTTCCTGTTTCGCGAAATTTGCGTATTTTATCGAGTATTCCATTCGTTTGAGACTTACATCGTGGTTTTCCATTAGAACTTTTCGATTATCTTCCATTTTAGTGAACCGAAATCCTATCTCGTGAAGTATTTTTCTCAACGTCTTTTCAGACCCATTGTAATTAATAGCTTCAGATAATTTAGCTTTTAATGGTTTTATTGTTGGCAGTTCATTAAATCGTAAGAGAAAATCATACACAATTCTTCGAACAACATCATAATCAAAATCGTCCATACCCAAACGAAATTGCTTTTTTGGTCTCCCTTTTTTCCCAACTCAGTTGGGGTCGGATTTCCAGTCTCCCTTTTTTGGAGTGCTGAACTTAATTTCAGTAGAATGTGTTTCAGTACCGACTTCGTTTAATATATTGTTCAAAGTTCTTCTTGAAATTCCAGTGGCATTTGCAACTCGCTGTTGAACCTTCTTAAAATAAGAACTTACATTTTCATCTTAATTTTTTTTTAAATCTGTTAGCTTCGGTTACAAAATATTTATAAACATTGTAGATTATTTCACGTGACTGACCTCGTAAAGGTTTCCCTCTTTTTCCTAAAGATGCCATAGTACAACTTCAAATTATTTAAATTTGGGGGTGTTAACAACTCTAAATATATATTTTGAACTGGACGCGACCGCACTCTATCGCACTTGAACAACGACTGACAAAACGTCACATAGGTAGTGTGCGACAGAGATAATGCTCTACGAAGCCGAAATTAGCCGATTGTCTCTTTTCAAAGGTCGATGTGCAATATTTATCGCCGGGTACTGTACTATATGATTGTCGCCCAACAATTGGGCGCCAATTAAGCATAAGTGAACTAGATTATTCCACTATTTATTTCCGAGGTGATCAAAGTAGACTGATCAATTCCACTTTGTTCACCTAGGTAATATCACCCAGGTGATTTATTTCCGAGGTGATCAAAGTAGACTAATCAATTCCACTTTGTTCACCTAGGTAATATCACCCAGGTGATTTATTTCCGAGGTGATCAAAGTAGTCTAATCAATTCCACTTTGTTCACCTAGGTAACATCACGCAGGTGATTTATTTCCTAAGTGATCAAAGTAGACTAATCAATTCCACTTTGTTCACCTTGGTGATTTCACCCAGGTGAACATAGAGGAATAATCCAATTGAACTGTGTTAGCATGAAATAAAATGTCTTCAGTGGAATTTAAAGATAGCATTCGGTTCCTAGCGACACACGACAGCGCGATCCACTGCTTTGTATAGTGTGCATTCCATTCCAAGCGACGGGCGACCAGTGGGCGTGGATATACAAATCCATATAGTTCAATTCACGTAAGAAGACCGCTGGCCGAGAGTAGGAGGGATGTGTGTTTGCGCAGCGAGCGAGTAAAACTCACGGTCTTACTCGCTGTTACCACCATATAGGTCGATAAATTGCCTACTTGCGGCTTTAAGGTCAGCGTTATTGTTATCTGACGCGGCCTGTATCACCTGTACTAAGAAGTGGGTCGCGTTTTCGCTTGTCGCGGTCGTCGTCGCGTGCCGCTGGGAACCGAATGCTATCTAAAGTCAAACAGGGAACTTTTACAAACTACAGATACAATCATACAATTTCTCAATTATATGTATTGCATTTTATTTATAACACCTATATGACTAATTTAAACATTGTTATCCCAAGTAATACATCTACATTTTACTAAAACAATTTCAAAGTTCAAGTCAAAGACAACACTAAGCCTCATCCTTCTTTCCAAAAGGATTCATCTTGGACAGCCATGATGTAGTTGTCCTGAAAAGAAAGATAAATTTAAAAAAAAACTGGCCAAGACCAAGTTGTATGGGAGCCTCCTTAAATATTTATTATTTTGTTTTTAATACATTATCTGCGAAAATTTCAACTTTCTAACTAACACAATTCATGAGAATATACAGCCTGGTGACAGATGTACGGAAGTTCAGTGTATAGTCTTAGTAATAGGTTTCCCGTTTTACCCTTTCCGTATGGAACCCTAAAAATAAAATATCTATACTATAAATACTAGCTGACCCCACAACCATTGTTTTGCATTAGAGGTGGCCGAGACCTTTGGCCACAAACTTGGACACTTATTGCCACATTAAGCTACTTGTATGGACAAAACTGCATGGCGTCTCCTGATTTTCTTTATTAATGTCTCAGGTATACCGAAAAACAAAGTCCCTAGGACTATGGGTCATGAGTTCATGACATACCCTTAGAATGCCCATTTTCTCAAGGTGTAAAAGGTAACAGACACTTGTCAATTGTAATGATAAAATTATCAATGATAAACAGTCACTTACGATATTTCGTTAGGTGAACTATTAGCTCCTTCAATACCAGCGGCTTTCAATTTTTCCACTAGATTTTTTCGATACATTTTTTTAAGTGGAACTGGTCTATTGGCATCCTCTTTCTGTTTAGCTAGTTTTGATAGTGCTTCAAACCAAGATAAGCCATACCATTCTATTTCTTCTGGGGTAAACTGAAAATAAATCCTTATATATACTAACCATCAAAAATCATATACGCTAATGCCAGTGAGCGAGGATCTTTACTTTCGGACAAAAAGCATCTCATATTTTAAATCTTGATATACATCACACCTATATCCCCAAAGGGGCAGACAGGGGTGAATGCACCTCATACTTTGCCAGTAATTTTGTAGGTCCCATGTAATACGGGCAAGCCTATTGCAGTTTCTGGGCACTAAAGAAAGTCCATTACCACCTGTACTTCAAACTAAAATTCCAACAGACAGGATCAATTTTACATAAGTATTACTAAATAGAATCTCAGCAGACTCAGCGATTTTAAAAGTTATGCAACTAGAAAGATAATTACATATTTCATTTTACAGATGAAATGAATAATTTGCTAAAAAGGAATCATCAATAACATAAAATGTACTCACAGATGTTAAATATGTCTTATACTCCTCATAGACTTCCTTCTGCTTTACAGGATCATAGGTATATCTTGGACATCCATTCATCAACTCTATTAATATCCGCTTTTTTAATTTCAATGCCAACATGGAAACCAGATCACATGCTGGAGTTTTGAGTAAGTAGTGATCAAAACCATAATGGTCATTGATCAAACTAATTGTACGATCTGTCACAGTGACCGACAGATGGGTATTCAGAACTTCAGATTTGACTACTGTTCTTTTTAGTACTGGAACCCAGTAGTGAGGAACTCTACGACGCCGAGGATCACGTTTTTGGAATCCTATGTAACACCCAATACAATTATTATTATATACTAGGTATGCAATGCATGCTGCTGTTGCAAAAAACTGAGCGAAGTGTAAAATTTTCGAACAACAACAATAATTTTTTTTTATGTTCAAACCTTTTAACTGCAAAACGTATGAAAATCAATTTTTTATTGCTGGATGGTATGTCCGATGTTATGTTATATGTATGTTTTGTTCTAAACCACCCTCACGCCACACGTTATCACTGTGGTAAGTTTGAAGGAGATCAGTTCAGGCGTTTAGGAGGAGTATGCGAATAAACGAAATACATGAGTCGCCTAAGATTGAGCTTCGCTCACTTCACTCAATAATATTATATCCTATTATAATACAATAGAAAAGGCATGAACATAAAAAAAATACCTTTAATTACAGCTTCTCCACCCCACAAGCCCTCATGTACTTCAGAAGGGTATTTTAAAGGAATTGGTACATTTTGTATTGGCATTATCTCTCCAGTGAAGTCGTCGCGCTTCCACTTCCCCTCTTGGGGAATATAATGCACTGCGGCTGGTTTCAACACTTTCCATTCTCGCCAAAATTTTTTGTATGCAGGGGGTAATTCTGCAGCGATACCGAATTCAAATCGTCCTCGTGCCTTGAATGTTTTTGAGAGTTGTCGAGCAGAAGCCTGAAATAATATACACGTCAAATAAAATAACCAACAAGGTAACTTGCCATAGCAGTGTGGGATGATGAAATTCTCGACTTAATATTTTCGCACTACGAAGTGGCTCACCTGGATTCTAGATGCCATCGAGTATTTTTCTACTGAAAATCATAAAGTCCGATTAATTAAATAGTGACAAATAAAACTTAGTTACACAGAGAGGAATGAGGAATTAATATTTGTCAAAAATTTAATTCCTATTTGACAGTTTGACACTGGCACATATGCATGACAGTATTGACTTGACAATTTTAAACGTTAAATATCGAAGTTCAGCCGAATCGCAGTTAGACTGGAAAGCCGACCCCAACTGAGTTGGGAAAAGGCTCGGTGAATGATTGACTTGACAATTTTAATAATAGTAATAATTAAATTTAATATTAATTTCATTTTCTATTGTACCTAGTATATAATAATGTATATTTTTATAAATAAATATTTATATAAACTAATTTTAATCATTGACAAAGACGACTACCAACATAACAGCAAACCACGAGATTGCGTAGGTTTACCTCTGGTTTATACATACATACATACATACATATGGTCACGCCTCTTTCCCATTGGGGTAGGCAGAGACTATGGAATTCCACTTGCTACGTTCCTGGCATACTTCTTTCGCTTCTTCCACTTTCATAACTATCTTCATGCACGCTCTCCGGTTCTGGGTGCTCTTGACCTGACCTTTGTTCAAAACATCTCCGATTTGGTCGAAGTACGTTCGCCTAGGTCGACCCTTACCTGCCTGTCCATTCACGCCCGCCTTATGTATCTGTTTCGTCAATCTTCTTTCATCCATCCTTTCTACGTGCCCGAACCATCTAAGCATCCCTTTTTCTATCTTACTCACTACATCTTCTGATACACCGCAAAGTTCTCGTATCTCGCTGTTCCTCACTTTCTCAACCAATGTCACCCCAGTCATACTTCTCAAACTTCTCATTTCCACTGCATTTATTTTACTTTCATGCTTCTTCTGCCAAACCCAACATTCACTTCCATACATAAGTGTAGGGACCAGCACTCCTCTATGAACAGCCAGCCTAGCCCTCCGGGAAATCTTCTGACTGTTCATAAAGTTATGCAGAGCCCCATTCACTTGATTTCCTGACACAACCCTTCTTTCAATGTCGTCGTCACATCTTCCATCCCTTGTAAACTTGGACCCTAAATACACAAACTCTTTCACTTGCTCCACTCTTTCTCCTTCAATAACAATCGCACAGTTCGACATGCTTTCGTCTCGTTCAAATACCATTACTTTCGTCTTACTTGCGTTCACTTTCATTTCCTTCCTTTTCAAAGACTCATTCATAATATTAACCATCACCTGCAACTCCTCCGCCGATGACGCAAGTATTACCTGGTCATCAGCATATAAGAGGCACTTGATAGTCAATTCATCCATTCTTAAACCACACACACTCGCTTTCAGATCTTTCAGACAGTTATCCATGTATAGGTTAAACAGCATTGGTGACGCTACACAGCCCTGCCTGACGCCTCGTTCGATACCGAACCAGTCCGTATAAGTCCCGTTTATGCGGACACAAGCACTGGAACCCTCATAAAGTGATAGTAGGGTAAAGTGAAGTGAAAGTGCTAGTATCAGATTGCTGCTTACTCCATACATGGACAGCGCTGACCACAATTCGCTCCTCACCACTCTATCATAGGCCTTCTCTAAGTCTACAAAAGCGCAGTAGACCTTTTGTCTTTTTGCCAGGAACTTTTCGGCAATGCTGCGCAAAGAGAAGACCTGATCCATGCATCCTCTTCCTTTCCTAAATCCAGCTTGCACATCCCACAATTTGTCATCAGTGTCATTCGTCAATCTAGTAATCAGAACCCTTGCATATAACTTGCCGACGACGCTGAGCAGACTTATTCCGCGGTAGTTTTTGCAGTCTCGCTGTGACCCTTTGCCTTTGTACAGCGGCACAATGACGGCTTTGCACCAGTCTCCTGGTACACTACCGCTTCTCCAACAAAGGTTAAAAAGGCGGTACAGCTCTGGTTATATCTGGTTTATACCTTGGCTAAAACCCTAGAAGCACTCTACGTTCATGGTGCTTTAAGGTCCACATTCACGATGAAATCATTTGGTTTTCGCAACCATCATTTGTCGAAACATTTTGGACTTCCAAGAGTTCTTCGTAGAATTCCTAGATTGATCTCCACAGTTAACAATACTACTCGTATGTAGTTAAGATATATTTTGATATCCACAGATAACTTTGTAAATTTATTAAATACATTTCGGATATAATTCTGAGACGCCGAGACTTTTATTAAATACATTCGGTCGTTTTAACATAACTCATTAAATGTGTGCCCGGTGACGGCAATAGGCTTGCCCTCTATTACGTGGGACTAAAAATATTGTCAAATTGTGGGTATGTAATGCACCTCTGCCTACCCCTGCGGTGATATTGGCGTGATATGTGTGTGAAAAGTATTTCGCTTGGAGTTTTAAGTGAACAAAATTTCGGGGAACTATCCTTTTTACTCTATGGTGAAACTATGTGCAGTGTGTATTATCCATGGCCATGTGTTCCAAACGGTAGCACCGTCAATGGCACCATGTTTGGATGCATTACCATTCGGTTGAGGTGCAACCATCATTTTTGACAAATGATGGTTGCGAAAACCAAATGGTTTCATTTTCAGTGCCCAGCTTTAGTTTGTGGCTGTCAATTGTCAGTTTCATAATGTCAATGTCACTCACTGTCAAGTGTCGGCTGATGATGCTGCCAGGCTGCTGACGTGTTAAAAAAATTTGCTGATGGTATTTGGTGGTGGATAAAAATATTTTGATAATTTCACGAAATTATATTTGTTGTTAACTTTTTGTACTTGTTAACTAGTGTATTGAATATTGTTTGTGCACCGTGTATTACGACTGTATTAATGTTGGCAGATAGCAGTAAGCTATGTCGGACAATAAAAACAATGATCCTCTGGAAAGAGGTCAATCCAATATTATTGACAGCAGTATAGCATCACGTAGCGAAATATCCAGTGTTTCAGGAAGTGTTCAAACATCGAAGGTAAACCACTCTATAGTAACAGCTATGTTTTATGTTTGTGGTATAATATTCCTATGCAAATTGCAAGGTTGAATTTAGATTTAAATACTCACACTTATCTAATACTTGTCTTTGAAATGTGGCGTAGTGGTAAACATCATGTTAAAAGCTTACAATTATCAATGAGTTTGTACATTAACAGTGGAAATATTCTGCTCTTGCATTAGCAGTAATTGCTTGTTGTTTTTAGTCTTTAAATAACATCATTATTATAATGAGCTCAAACTGTGGTAAAGGTTGTATTTGTGCAACATCTGTCTTGGCTGCTGGAATTCAAGCCCAGATTACAGAATGATTATAGATTTTCCATTGTATTAGAGCTGGGCCTGGCAAAGAAACTCTTTGCCTAACCTTTGGGGATGTAAACATGTTTGTATCATTACAGTATTAATCATCATCCACCGAGCCTGTTCTCAACACAGGTCGGCTTTCCAGTATTGCACAGTAATAATAGTAAACCTAAATTCTAACTAACACGAAAGTCACACTATAAGTTTTGCGTAACTTAAAAATACAACATGTTAAAACCAAAATATTATGTTTATTGCATTTCAAAATACTCTCCTTTACATTTTAAACATTTGTTCATGCGATCGAACACGTGCTGATTGAACGCTATCACTGCCTCTTCGGAGTTGGTAAAAGTGAAACCTCTCATCAAATCTTTGATTTTGGGGAAAATACAGAAATCACAGGGTGCTAGGTCGGGGCTATGCGCAGGATGGGTGACGAGTTGTACTTTTTCGGAAGCTAAAAACGACTTTGTTTTGTTGGCCGTGTGTGAAGAAGCGTTGTCATGATGTAGGAGAACGCGGCTTTTGGGTCGTCTTTCGCGAACTTTTTCTAACACCCTGGGTAAACAAATGGTAGAATACCACTAGGCACTAACACTCTTTTGATCTTCAAGTGGAATTGTACAGATGGGACCCGTAGCTGAGAAAAAAAACGCGATCATTTTTTTACCAACGTTTCTCGCCTGCCTCACTTTTGTTGGCTTGTTCTCATTTTCAAACACCCATTCACAAGATTGCTGTTTTTTTTTCGGGTTCAAAAGAATAAATCCACGTTTCGTCTCCTGTGACAATGTCATAAACAGCATTAGAATGTCCGTGGTCGTACTTCAGTAGCATCTGTGAGCACCATTCCACGCGAGCCCGCTTCTGCTCCGCTGTCAGTTCACGAGAGATCCAACCACAACAAAGTTTCCGAACTTTCAATTCTTCGTGTAAAATTTTCTGGATTTGACTCATACCAATCCCCAATAGTCCTCGAATTGTCTCATAGCTAATCCGCGGGTTTTCTTCAATTAATCGGTTAACAGTAGCCACAATATTTTCGTTGACGGCAGTTGAAGGCCGCCCTTCACGAAATTCGTCATGTAAAGAAACTCGACCTCTCTCAAATTCAGCAAACCATCGCCTCACGCTGCTCAAACAAGGTGCTTCTCTCCCAAAAGCATTTTGAAGACTGTGCCACAAGACTGTGGCTGTGACTGTGGACCGCTCGGCACAGTCTTGCGGAGAGAGAGAACTTTTAAAATAAAAAAAAACCATCACTCTAAAATCTTTTCGACTTAATTCCATTTTCGTTGCACACGTAGAACTTTGGATGTGTGATAAAAAACAATTGACAAATGTTTTCCCGCCAATTGTTTTTTTTATTACTAAGAAAATTTCAACGTTTAAAAAAATATAACATTCGAAATTCAAATAGTTCCGATTAGCTAGAAGTGCAAAACTTTTAGTGTGCCCCATGTACTATAATTCCAAAAGTGTATTAATTTGTTTTTGAACCCTCTTTACGGTCAAACGACTGGATGGATTTGGATGAAAAAGAAAATAGAAAACTTACTATACACACCTGACTTCCTGTCATCCCCAATTTTATCCTTAACATTGCAAATGTTGTCTCCGGATAGTGTTGTCCGTTCCAAACGCGACATGAATATTATTTTTACGTAAAATTTCGGTTCCACTTTCTCAAATAAATTTTAACCGCGAATTAAATATTATTTATCAAATTGCTAATTCTAATGGTTACAGTACCAAGCTTGTGGACAGCTTAGTTGGAAGGCGGCGAGCCTCAATTACGCGTAGTTTACTACGAGGGTGGATTGAAAAGTAGTCGGCCTAACACTGATCCATTTAGTTCTAAAAATCAAATCTACCCACATTATTTAGTTCAGTTCAGACCTGTTAATTGTGTGAAGTTTGAAACGTGTGCGATAATTAGTTTTAATTTTATAAATTTACTAGCTGTTGCCCGCAGCTCCGCCTGCGTGTTATAGCTTTCTTGATCACCAGTTACAAATTTATTATGTATAGTTGAGCGATATTGTATCCTAGAATAAAATATTATAGTATCTAAGCCTTGTGCAGCGCCCCTTAGTGAACTCCACCGCGGGTGACGTAACCTAAGACAAACTTATTATTTGCGGTTGGTACAGTAATCGGACCTGAGATTAGCGCGTTCAACCAAACAAACAAACAAACAAACACTTCAGCTTTATAATATTAGTATAGATTAACAAAGCAATCTGACAGCATTTCCGCAAATGGAGCAAATCGAGCAGCGTGCCGTCATTAAGTACCTCCATAAGAAGGGGTTGTCATCAAAAGCCATCCATGATGATATGGTCAGTACATTAGAGGATTGCGCTCTTCATATTCATCCGTCAAAAAATGGATAGCAGAATTCAAGCGTGGTAGAGAGGATGTGAAAGACGAACCCCGCTCTGGAAGGCCTTCGACGTCCACTACTGACGAAAATGTTTAAAAAATACTCGACTTAATTATAGGAGACCGCAGATTGAAAATTAGAGAGATAGCCGAGATTATAGGCATTTTTTATGAACGTACTCAAAACATAATAGTCAACGTGTTGGGTTCCCACAAGGTGTCTGCGAGGTGGGTTCCGCGACTGCTTTCAGTTGAGCAAAAAAGGATGCGATTGACTATTACACGCGACTGTTTGGAGTTATTTGAAGCTGAGGAATGTGATTTTTTGAATCGTTTTGTTACTATGGACGAAACATGGGTTCATTACTGTACACCGGAAACAAAACAACAATCAAAACAGTAGAAAAGACCTGGTTCACCACCCCCCAAAAAGGCTATCAGAAGAAAAGTCCTGTTTCATCAAGATAACGCTCGTGTTCACACGTCTGTCCAATCAATGGCAGAAATTCACAACTGTGGCTTTGAACTGTTACCGCATCCACCTTATTCACCTGATCTGGCACCGTCAGACCTTTTTCTGTTCCCTAACCTAAAAAAGCACTTGGGAGGTCAAAGATTTTTGACAAATGACGAGGTCAAAGCAGCAGTAGACGCATATTTTGACTCTAAGGAAGAATCATTTTTTTCAACGGGCTAAATGCTTGGAATAGACCAGTGTCGATAATTTCTAATACAAAAAAAAAATTATAGTAGGATGAAACCCATTACAAAAGGACGAGAATATATCAAAAATGAAGGGAAAAATAATTTACTGTCGATCTGAGGTCGGGAAGTGGAAGGGGGTGAGTTTTAAGGGTAAAAAACGGTTTATCTCGATTTCCGGTAAAACTAGAAGTCAATTTTTTTCTATGAAAGAAAGTTTACTCTTTTTTCACATAACCTCAAAATTTATGTGAAATATTCAAATAATCAAGTTTTTGGTTTTTTATTTTTATCTTATGCAAAACAATTTTTTTTTTCACGAAATTTGGTGAAAACTTACCTTTTTATGTCCCAAAGAGTCTGTAATTTTTTTGATTTGAAATATTTATTTTTTCACCTTGTTTTGACTTAAAATCGAAAAAAAACAGCCTAATTTTCAATTGAAAATTCTCACGTCAATATATCAGCTTTTTAAAAAAAGTTGAGGTGTTTTTTGTTCGTTGAAATCTCTTATTTCTAATAATGTAAAAATATATATACATTACTGTGGTAAATGTTCTCAGAAAATGCAAAGAAAAGAAAAAAACTCCAATCCGAAATTATTTTTTTTAATCACTATGTACAATTTTGAGGTTGAACCTTTGTAAAATTTACACTTTAATTTCTTGAAAAACGTAAGATTCCATGTTACATTGATAATTTACAATTAGTATTTATTCATGCACAGGACCGCACTCCAAACCACTTAAAATTAGGCCGAAAGAATAGAGAAATAATTTTGAAAATAGAATAAATATGAGTTTATTTATTTATTTTCCATTTCTACATCTATCATTACAGGGTAAGTCCTAATACAATAGAGTAGGCGATTTAAACAAGGGTAATTTGCAAGTGGCGGAATATTGCAAAGTAGTTAGATTTATTTAATTTAATTATGGACTTCCGAAAAGTAACGCCTGATAGTATTACTTTATTAACATTACAATATGAATCACAGAAATGCTAGGGGTTAAAAAAAAGGAGGAATGCTCATGCCATCACATCACATATTTATACCATAATATTATTTGAAAAAGAAAAAGTAAACACGCTTCCAAATTGCTTACAAATACACAACCATAGTCCCTCTCAGTTTAATTCCTATCTTAGAGGCATAGTTTCCAGCAGCTGCTATTATGTTGCTCCCCATCTGTTTGATCTTATTCATGTTTAGCCACTTATTATTGTTTCCAACGGGGACGCCGGCAGCCGGACGAACGATCCACCCACAAAGCTTGCGGTCCCCTTCGTCCATTTCCCCAGTTCTCCAGCTCTCATGGCCCCTTAATTTCAGCTATTAATTATAGAAGTTATTTTTAACACTAGTTGTTGTCGGCATGATTAAAAAGTAGACCTTGTGTACTTTGAAACATTATTTGGGCTTTTTGCCCCAATTTAAAGATGCTCACATTCAAAAATGGTTTTAAATCAAGGAACTCTTGTGCCAAGTATTGTGGTGATCCAATAAAAATGTTACTGAATAGATAGGATAGGAAATCTTCATCATCGACCTTTGGAAAGAGACAATCGGCTAATTTTGGCTTCGTAGAGCGTTACAGAGATAACGCTATGTGACGTTTTGTCAGTCATAATGTGAACATGTTTTTTTTATTTTACCCGAACCTAAAGCCAACACTTATAGAAAAATTGGTGTATTTTATACAAAGAAATAAAGAAATATTAAAAGAAGCAAATCATAATTGTTTTAACAGCTCCTAATAGATACCGGACTGTTTGTATTTCGTGCGACAGAGATAACGCTTTACGAAGCCGAAATTAGCAGATTGTCTCTTTTCACAGGTCGATGTGCAATATTTATCGCCGGGTACTGTAAATACTCTTTATTGTACACAAAAAGACACAAATATGTCACACATGCCTCAAGAATAATGCACAATAGAATTTTTTTTTATTCAATGCATTTATTGGTAAATTTTATTGACCGACAAACAATTTTATTATTTCATCATCATCTCAGCTCCATTTGACGCCCACTGCCAGGCACAGGCTTCCCACAAAGAGGGTTGAATTCAGCCTACATATACCATGCTGGCCAGACAGGTTGGTTAGGGTTTTCTGTTGAGATTTCCTTCTCTATGCCTTATTATATTCCTTGACTATTGACAATGTCTAAAATCCTTATTTAATTAAAGAATTTAAAAATCTAGACTTGCCTAGTATCTATTATTGTATATTTTTTTATTATTGTATTTTTTTTTAATATTGTCGAGAATTACCTTTAAATTATTAAGTTATTACACTTCTCCTGACTTTCCAGACTTCTCAACATAAGTCCTCAACAGCTGAAAGACGAAACAAATTTGAGCGTGCCCAAAAGTGCCTTGAAAATGCAGCACTTGTTTCTAAAAGAATCAAAGAACACCGAAAAGCAACTGCTGAACTGCTGGGAAGAACATTTGGTAAGATTAATTAACAAATATGTTAGGATAATTCACACAACGCCATCTAGTCTCAAACTAAGCAGAGCTCGTGTTATGAGTACTAGATAAACTGATATAAATACCTATATACATTTTTTTTTGTGAATACATTTATTTTATACATAGGAAACATCCAGACTTTGATATAAACGTATCTGTCTTCAAACAAAGTTTGTCCCGACCGGTAATCGAACCTGAGACTCCAGCGTGGAAAGCGGATGCACTACCGACCACGCGATTTACTTTGAACACATAACATATACCTACCTCCGTAATGAATTTGTAAGAGTAAGAACAGCCCTATTTATTTTTATGGGATGGATAAAGTACTCTTTTATCTGTATCAATATTTAAAAAAAATTATCAATACATTCACACAACTTTCAAAATCAAAATATTTTAATTATTAAAAATTATTTTAATTAAAACAGAGGAAGATGATGGCGACACAGCATCTGAACTGGCTTCCACCATGAGTGAAAAAACTGGATACTCTGTGGCAACTGACACTTCGACTACACTATCAGTACAGGATGCTTTAAACAGTAAGTATTAATATTATCCCTCTTTTGTATTGTAGAAAAGGGGACTATTCTGTCACATCCAGAAATTTCACTAATTTCTCTTGAGTACTTGGAAGGAAAAAGAAAGAATATAACTATAATTAACATTTAGGCTCAAGCTAAGTTATCACATCGGTGTACAAGTGTTTTTTGTTAACATGTATAAGTTATCACTCTTTCCCTTTGAATCGCATATATCTATAATGTGATCATGATCAGGGCCTTAGCCTCAGCCTACGCACGCCTTCACTTACCGACGCGCGATAAAGCCCCACCCCCCTAAGGTGCAGGATAACCCGAAGTGCGTACCCGAACTATAAAAAAATATCTCTAATGTGTAATTTCCACGGAAAGGCTGTCGATGACCTTGGTCGTTAAGGCGTAAGCATCAGATCTAACAAGTTCGCTAACATACTTACTAATGTACATTTGTATCAGTGGAGTAATTTATTTATTTATTCAATTTCAGTTCCTGGCATCAGTGAAAGTCTTGCTAACACCTTAAAACAGAAAGAATTACTAATGGAAAGAATAAAGCAGTACAAAGAAATAAGTAAAAGACCAATGACCAAGCCTTCCATGCACACAGTTAAAAGAGACACAACAATAGAGACAAAAGTAGAAAAGAAGGTATGTATAAAGAATGAGAAACTTTTTTCTGGCTAAATTAAAATAGAGCCACAGCTACACAAGAGCTACATGAGTTATGTTACTACCGATTTCAATATTGAATCTCGATCCATATTGTGCTATAGTATTGTGGATTGATAATTCCATCAATACCTGTCAATGTCAAATTAGGAATTGTATGAATTACCAATCTGGGATAGCTAAATATCGTTTGAAATTGAATATTAAAATGGGCCGCTAATCAATTATTTTCTATATTTTTGTAGACAGAGGAAAAAGTAGATGTAATACAACTTTTACACACAATGAAAGAAAAGGAAAACTCCCTGAATGTAATTCAAGCCAAAATGAAAGTAATGGAAACAACTATATTGGATCTACAAGAAAAAATTAACGAGAAAGATCAGATTATCGAAGCTAAGAATAAGGCAACAACTCTTATGTCCGACAGCTTGAGCAAAAAAGGTCAGTCTAGAAAATTATTACACACGAAATCACATCTCCCTGAAGGGTGTTTAATACAACCAAGTTCCAGCAGTCACTTCGTTGGTCCAAGGTAATAATGGGCAAAACTAGTGTCGTTTCTGGGTACTTTGGATAATTTATAATAGGGTCCATTTGTCCAAAGGTGAGGATGACTTAGGCGATGTAGAAGTTAATAAGGCCCTTAACACCTTTTTGTTGCATGGAAATATGATAAGCTCACAGATTACAAAGAAAGCCTGTCAATGAACAATAAGTCAACTCTTTTAGAATTAAATTTTATTGATTATTTATTATGTAGAAAATATTTAAGGAGGTAAAATAGTGAATATTAATAATCTGGTTTCGTTTTAGATAAAGATTCATTAATTTTACTAGAAGACACGAGGCAGCAGATGACAAAGATGCAAGAAAATTTTATTGCCATGGAAACTGAATGGAAGGAAGAAAAGGTTAAGTTATTGAAAGAAATTGAAGTGAAAGACGAAAAAATAAGTAACTTAGAAGAAGCTAATTCTATTATAGAAGCGTCAAGAATTGAAATAAGTAAAGCACAATCTAAATTGTCCGAGGAATTGGAGAAAAAAAGTCAGGAAATATTAAAATTAGAAGAAGAGATTCAATGTCTATTACAGAAATCTGTTGAAGTACCATCTCTCAAAGAAAAGGATGATGTTGAAGAAGAAAAAGGGTCATTGGAAATAGCTGGTATGGTAGAGTTAACTAGAAAAGTTGAATTACTAGAGCAATTAAACTGTCAGATTAGACAAACAAATAAAGAACTTGAAAATAAGTTAGCGAGTGTAAATATTGAAGTTAAAACGCCTAGCTCTGCTGCAGGTAAAAAAGGTAGCCCATTGCCGGCTCGTAAAGGTGGTAGGAATACGGCAATGAAATCTAAATCACCTTGGAGCCAGCTGTCTTCAGAATCACTACCACAAGATACAGATAAGAAGGGAGCGAAAAATGAAATTGCACGACTTGAAATGTTAGTGCAATCCTTAAATAAAGATATCCTTGATAAAGAATATGTTATATCGCAAAAAGAATCATTGATTTTAGATCTTCAATCTATATCTATTCAAGAGGAACCAAAGAAATTAGTAGATATTGGAATGTGCACTGATGTTGTAAAAGATAATAAATATATAGAATCTGAACATGCTGATAACCAAGAAGAATCTAAATTTGAATCAAGCACTGTTGATGTTGACCAATCAGAAATTAAAGAACGCGAAGAAAAACTAAAAGCTGCTGAAGAACAATTGCACATACTTCGCAACGAGATGGAAACGGCCAATTTGAATATGATCAAAGTAAAGTCTACACATAAATCAAAAATGAAACAGTTACAGAAAACTATTGATAGTTTCAGTCAGGTATCCGATTCTAATGCAGAGGTAGTAAGGCTTCAGCAAGAACTGCAAGAACTTACACGAAAAGTTGCTGTTTTGGAGGAAGAGAAGGGTAACCTACAATTGCACCTTGTAGATTATGATAGTGGCAGATGTAAGTTGTTTTTAGCTTTCTAGCATATAGTTGTAGGTTGTTTATTTCAATTGTTTGGTTTTTATTTTAGTTTTTAATTATTTGTATTTAGTACCTGTGTTTTTTCCCCAAAATATGCTTATTAAAATTTATTTAAAACTTTGATTTTAGTAACTGAATCTGACATGTATAGAAAATTAAAGGAAACCGAGACATTATCAGAAACAAGACTTAAGGCAATAAGTGTTCTTGAAGCTCAGAAATTTGATTTAGTTCAAGGTATGTATTAAAATACGTAGGTACCTTAGTATTATTTTACAAAACTGAAGTGAGGAAATCAATTATTATTTGTTTGAGAATGATGTTCGTTTGGTGACCATTGTTTTAGCGATATATTTCTAAGAAAATGTTGGCATCCTGAATGATTTACAATTGCCTCCCAATGAAATAATATTGCATAAAATGTAAAATATAAATTTGCTCATATTTTAATATTTGCCATTTTCAGAGTTGCATATGCTTCAACAGAAAAATATGGAGATGGAGGACAAAATAGCAGATATTTCTCAACTTCAAAGTGAACATGTTTGTTCTGAAATGAAATTTGTACAGATGGAAGAACAAATCGACGAACTTAATGCTGCTCGGAAAGAATTAGAACTTGTTATAGAAAATCTAAAACTAGACAAGGAACACTTAAATGAAACAATCAAAAATCTTCAGGATGAAAAGATTGACCTAACTCAGAAACTGGATAATTTTATTCAAGAAAATATTGAACTCACCGATAAACTAGAAAAACTGGGTGCTGAGAAAGTTAGCTCAGCTGAGTCTATTGAAATAGTAGAATCATTAACCACTCAAGAAAAACTCGAACTTGAGGAATACAACAAAGGCATATTTGAAGACAAACCTGATGATACCCATGATGAACACCACGGTGAAAATGTTCTTTCACAAAACGATAAAAACATTAGTAGTTTAATTGAGGAACGCGAGGAATTAAATAAAAAAATTGAACTGTTCACCCAGGAACGGGAAGAAGTCCTGGAAAATATGTCTAAAATCAGAAATGAGAATGAATCCTTACTCACAAAAATTTCTGAGCTAAATGTTCAAAACACTGTTTTACAAGAAACGATAGACGTACTTAACAATGAAAAAAATCAATTACAGATTCTAAACCAAGACGTAACGAATCAAATTCTTGATCTTAAACGTGAAAGAATTGAAATAATGAAAGAAACTGCAGAAGTTGCCAAAGCACCGAGCGAAGATATATCGGATGGAGTATCTGTAGAGGTGCAACATGATGACAAAACATCTGGTGATAAAGGAAATAAAGGCGTAAAGACAGTCAAACAGTTGACGAAAGAAATACTGAAACTTAAGAATACGATAAAAGAACGAGAAGATGAAATTGCTGATTGTCAAATGAAAATACTGTCCTTAGAAGAACAACAGCAGAAGAAGAATGAATCATTGCAGGCTACTAATGAAAATAATATAAAAGCATTAGCAGAAGAAAACTATCAACTAAAACAAGAAATACAAACAGCTAAGAAAGATAGAGACAATGAAAATCAACTGCTTCAGTTAAAACAATCCCATGAGAACTTACAACATGAGCTGCAAAAAGTTCACCAGGAATATTCAATATCAGTCACCTCTCGTGATACCAGAATTAATGAATTAGAAAATGTCTTGTTGGACTATGAGAAACAAATATTTAGTTACGGAAACAGCCTACAGCAAAAGGATAAAGAAATGTCCGAATACATAAACCAAATAACCAAGCTAAACGATGTTTCCCAGAAATTAAAATCTACTATAGAATTATTAGAAGAAGAGAAACTCAAAGATCAAAATGGAGAACTTGTCAAAACCCTAAATAAACAGGTATCTGTTTATCAGAAGAAAATATTAGAAAATGAAGATAAAATAAAAAACCTTGAGGAAGAGAAGGTGCAATTGCATTGTTTGAAAGGTGAGCTAACGAATAAAAATACTACTCTCGAATCGCAGTTAGAAAAATTAAACGAGAAATTATCTGAAAAGCAAATTCTAATGAAAGAAATGCAAGCTCAACATCAAAAACATTCCGAAGAAATGGCTGCAAAAAAATTGCAAACTATTGAACGCGATGAAGAAATCCATGAAATTAAATTACAACTGAGAAAGGAATCTATTGAAAATGAGAAACTGCGTAATAGTGTATCTGATAAAGAAGCTATAATTAATGATTTGACTCGGCAATTGAATGAAACTAAAGAAATTGTCAGTCAAAATTTACTTGAAATGGAGCATACCTCCAATCAAGTAGTAGCATTGGAAACGAAAAATAAAGATCTATTAGACAAATTAAAAAAGCTTGCTATTGGCATTAAAAAGAAAGCTGCAATACATACTGAGCTGGAAGCTAATTTCAACGAGTGTCAAAAAGAAGTAGTTATCAAACAAGATCAAATTGAACAGTTATTCATACAAGTTGAAACACTCCCTGCGCTACAAGAAAAATTGAAGCATGCTGATGAAGAAATTAATAGATTACAATCCCAAAAGGTAATACTGGAACAACAAAAAGTTCAAGATTTACATCAACTACAAAGCGAAATGGGAATAATGAAAGAAAAATTATTGCAGTCGTCACAAGAAATTTCACATTTGAGTGATTCCTTAAATGTATTAAACAAAGATTTGCACTTTGCTCGTGAAGAGAACGTAAATTTGAAAGCAAATGTCGAATCCTTAAATAATAAGTTAGTGGAATATGAAATAGAACAGAGAAATAATATGAACTTAATTACTAAAATATCTAGTTTAGAAGCTGACATAAACCAGAAGCAGATATACATATCCGAGTTAATAAGCAAAATTGAATATCATGAGCAGCAACAAATTCAAGTACAGCATGGTTACGATGCGAAGGTTCAGGAACGGGACTTGTACATTGAAAATTTAGAGGCTGAAACGAATAAATATAAAAACCGCATTTGCCGCCTCGAAGAAAGTATATCTGTTATGGAAGACCGAAGGCATTCACTTGAACGCAAAGCTGATCAGTTAGATGGTCAACTGCAAGAGAAACAAAAAGCTTACACTGACTACAGTAGTCAAGAAGATGAATTAATTACTAGGCTGGCTGCCCTTATAGATAATGACAGGGCTTCGGAAAAGCTACTTTTTGAAATCGAAACCGAAAACAAGGAACTTCAATATAAAATTCAATACTTAAATGAAGATAATCAAAAGATGCGAAAGTCTTTATCAGATATCCAAGAGCAAAATTATACTTTATCTGACAAAGCCAATAAATTCGATTTGGCTGAATCTGAAATATCCAAATATCAGGCTCAAATTCTTGATCATGAAGCAAATTTAAAGAAAATAACTCAGGAATATCAATCTTTTGTAGTGAAAAAGAAGCAAGAAATAGAGGAACTAGAATCCGAATGTAATACACAAATTGAATGTGCTTTTAAGGAAAAGAAAATTCTTACAGAGAAATGTGAAAAATATAATGAATACGTAGGTCAATTAGAAGCTAAAGTGCAGCAATGCCAATCCCATATAGAAACTTTAAACGGTAATATTGAAGAACTCAATAGAATAAATCAACAACTGTCTGAAAAACCAAATGATACCCCGAATATGGTCCCAGACTTCACAGAACAGTATATTACTGAAATAAATAGGTTGAACTCTGTGCTAAACAGTAAGACTAATGAAGTTTTTGAATTAAATAACAAAATACTAGGTCAACAAAATAATAATGTTGCAGTAGTATCCAATTTTGAGAGTAAAATATCAGAATTGACGGCTAAATTAAACGAAACGTATTCACAAGTGGAGCAGTTAGGTACCGAAATGAATTCTTTGCAACATATTAACGAACTACTACAGAACGAATTAATTCAGAAAGATGAACAGATTAAAGAATTGACGGATAACAAGAAAATATCGTTCGAAATGAGTATTCCTAAAACCGAAGGAATGATAATTTCGTCGACCATAGAACCAGTTAATGAAAGAGGTATTGACGTGTCGTCTATTGAGTCGCAGATAGTTTCAGGAATAGAAGAAATCCCCTTGGAAAAGAAACATATTGATAGGAAAGTTACAGAGACTTTAAGAAGTCAATCAGCAAATAAACAAATTGAAGAACCAATGATTAAGCCAAAACAGGCATATATTTGCTATACAAGGGAAAAGGACGTTTCAGGCGAAGGTGATCCTTTTAATTCCGACGAAGGTTGGGGTCTAGGGGAGAGTGAAGAGGTAGCTGCTTTTACACCTGACTACTCGTATCTAAACAACCAAATACTACAGTATCAAAAAGAGAATGAGGTTCTAAAATTGAAACTTGAAGGTAATAATACTAAGTTGTTAAAAGCTTTAAAGAAATTAAAAGAATTGAAAACCACTAATGATGTGTTAAGTAATGAAATCAAAATAGCCAAACAAGTTACACAAACTGCGTTCTTTGATAACGCCATTGAAGATGAGTTACGATTAAATATTACCGAATTAGAGAAAAAAGTTGACGAGCTTAATGCAGAAATGGCCAAAGAAAAACGAGATAAAGAATCACTACGAAAACAGAACGAAGTCTTCCATAATGCCAATGATAGGTTAACTGAAATGAAAGAAAAGTTAGATAATGAAATACAGCTATGGAAATATAAATTTAAGGAAGCTAATGATAAAATTTCTAGTCTCCAGTGGGGTGGACCTCCAGACTCTACCGTGATAGCTAAATCTCCCTCCGTAATGGATGAAAGTAAATTTGAAGATGAATTAAACAAGATTGAAAAAGAGAATGAAGAACTGCATACTATGGTCGAGAAATTAAAAACATCAAACCAAGAAATGATGTCAAAAGAAGTATTACTCCAAAATAAAATATCTAGTCTTAATGAACTATTACAGCCACATAAAGCCTCATGTGATAATTGCCTAACGTTAAAAAATCAAGTAGACGAAGTAAATACCATCAACAGCGATCTAAGTCGAAAAAATGATTTTTTATCAACAAAGCTACAAAATATAGAAATACAAATTAACGAACTAACACAAAAATGTGATAGTTTAGAACCACACTATAAATCTATTATAAAACAGCTTGAAATGCAAACAGAAGAACTATTACAAAAAAATAATAGACTAGGAGAAGAAGTTCTTCAATGTGAACGTGATAAATCTGAAATATTGAACCAAAATAGTCTCTTACAAAAAGAACTAACTGAAATCAAAGAATCAGAAAGTAATAAACGGGATTTAATGGACAAACTAGTTAAGTTAGAAGAAGCGTTACTAAGTTTAGAGAATGAACGAACGGAATTATTGGATAAGAATAGTAAATTAGAGGCAGAACTAGTAAGATTACAGCAATACGAAACATCTATGCTTGAGTTAAGTGAAAAAAATTATCAATTTGAGAATAAAATACTTGAATTGAATCAGTTGTATTCTGATGCTAAAATACAGATATCTTCTCTAGTATCTGAATTGGAACATACTAAAGCAAATGTTATTGCTACGAGTTTAGAGGGAAATAGTTCAGTGAACGTTTTTGAAAATACCGATAACTTCTTATTAGCGGAAAAAGGTAGTGCCATGGAAGATAATTTACTGCAATTAAGGCATAGTCTAGAAGAAAGTTCTTCCAAAATATTACAGTTAAAATCTGAAAATCAGGAATTTTTAGTAAAGAACAAGGAATATGAAGACCAAATAAAACAACTTAACATCAAGATACAAAACTTGAATGCTGAAAACGATAATTTACTATCTACTGTTGCTGAATTAAGATCTTCCGTATCAAGCGCTGTAGATCAACGTGGCTTTGAAATAGCAGAATTGTGGAAACAACATCTAACACAAAGGGAATCTGAGTTCCAAAAAATAGAATCAGAATTAAGGACACAATTAAATACTGCCGAACTCAAATATGAACAATTACTCGAAAATGTTCAGTCTTCCAACCAAGAAGAAACAAATAAGTTGGTTATAATGGAGCAAGTTAATTCATTGCAAAACAAACTTGATGACAAAGAAGAACATCTACGCAGATTGCAAACTAAATGTGCAGAAGTCATGAATGAATTGGACTTGTTCCGTTCAGAAATGGAAGATGAAAGAGTAGAGCATGAAAATAAATTACTTGAACAGCAAGAAGAGTATGAAAAAATGATTAAAGAACTTACAGCTAAAAATCATAAACATTCTGAAAGTTATGAAGACACTTTCAAGAGTATACAGAATGAGTTGACAACATACAAAACAAAAAATGACGACTTGAACCAAGTAATTGAAGATTTACAGAGTAAACTACAAAATCACGAAGAAAGTGTGTCTAATTTAACTAACCAACTAAAAATAAAAGAGAGTGATATATATCAAAAGACACATGATTATACCATTGCATTGGCAGAACGGAATGAAGAATTTGAAAATGTACGAAAACAATTGATAGACCAAGAAAAGAAAATAGAAGAGTTGACTTACGAAAAAGAATCAGAATTAGCTATTCTTCGATTAAAAATGCACGAGAAAGAATCTCAGTACCAGAAGTCGGACAACGATGCTAACGAGGAGAAATCTAGTATATTAGAAGAATTGAAAGCTAAAATAATTGAATGTACAAATCTTAATAAACAAATAGTCGATTTGAATGAAGAGTTAAAGTCTCATGCATTTAGGACTGCAGAAATGGAAACAGCTTTAGAGAGTCAAGAAATTGAAATAGTTGGCCTTAAAGATGAATTAACTAGTTTACAGATTTCGATGCGCGCGTCTAGTGCAAAGATACAAAAACATGTATCATTTGCATCTGATACGAAACTTGGCAGTGATGCAGGAAATACTGAGAACGTTGTAAATAAAGAACTTCTTGATGCTGTTCCAAGAGCCGAATTAGACTTAGCATTGTATATGTTACATCAGAGAGATGTACGGTGTGAGGAATTGACAATGGAGTTGACGCAATTATTAGAGGAGAGAGATACGTTGCAGCTACGTTTGTCTGACAGTTTACGATTGAACGAAGAGCTAAAGACGAAGTTAAAATCGGGTGGTGTAGATGTGTCTTTAGACACTAGTCAAGAAACTAAATCGGATCTGCCGAGTTTTTCTGTGGAGACAGAATTTATTGACACACATCGTGGGCAAACGTCGCGCAACAGTAGCATAAGTGACAATGATGGCGAAAAGCCGAAGTTGCAAGCCAAGTGAGTATACACCCTTTTTTCACGTTTACAGTGGCGTACACGTTTAAGCAAATGTGATAAAACCTGCATTAGAATATGATATATTTGCAACATTTCTAGTTCTGTTTTCTCATTTTAGGAACGATTTTGCTAACGTTCTCACTGGTATTATTTTGTAACTAAGAGGGCGTTAGCAAAATCGTTTACGTAATATGGGCACCTAATAAATTATTGGCGAAAGCCCGAGACATCGTTTGCATTCAAGCTAAATATTTTTTTCCCGTTTGTGCAACATTTTCCATTGCTGATTCGTCGTAACGTGATATTATAATTATAACCTGTAAGCCTTTCTTGATAAGTCAACTATATAACACACATTTTCTATTCGAACCAATTAGTTCTTGAGATTAAGCAAACAAACTATTCATCTTTTTAATACCAGCATAATAGATCACAGAAATATTCTAAATATCATCCTATATTGTTACAGACTGAGTGAGTTGCGAAGCGTGAGGCACAGCCGCGACGTGCGACTCAGACAGGACAGTGAACAGAGACAGCTAGACTTGCGACTGTTGCAGCGAGACGTCGCTAACCTTCCGCCTGAAGCCGTCGACCAGCTTGCGCAGGCGCACCATACACTATGTAAGTTCATTACACTAACCTTACTTACCTATATTTACCCTACGTCTGTTTCCCCGAAGCTGTAGACAGAGGCATATCTTTTACACTTCTAGACTATCTACTATGTAATAACATAAGTGATAATATGCTACTTTTAATCCCCGTAATGTGTTCCCTTGGAAATTGAGAACAAGAAATCTATGCTATGCGGGTGGAACCGCGGTATGTCAGCTAGTACATAATAGAGAGTGAGCCCATTGCCGCCAACACGGAATACATAATGTTTACTGGAGCCCCGTTCGTTAATTAATTGGCAGATGCACCACTTGCAAGTGAGGTCGACTTGGACATCTAAGAGCTTGGTGAGATTCCTATGAACCCAATTTTATGTATGTATTACATAGTTATGAATTGTAAATGGTCAATTCATAAAATATTACATAGTTTATGAATTGTAAATGGTCTTATATGCATGGTCTGCGATAACAGTTTGAATAAAGCAATGGTAAGTAAAATGTTTTAAGAAAAAACTTTTTAAAATTTATAATAGCATTAATTTTTCGCAGAATAAAAAAGACAACAAAACGTCGACAATTGTTTCGCCTCTAAACGAGGCATTATCAAGACTGTCTCAGAGAGAACAGCATATTATTGCTATTATAAATATGCTATTATTAATTAAAACATTTTACTTACCATTGCTTTGTCATGGATTTTCGCCAAGTAACGCCTGTTTCTATCCAATAACAGTTTGAATCTCAACCACAGTCACACTACTAACTGCAACCCACTCACAGTCACTTTCACCAGTTTATCTGGAGGTTTAGGCTCCAAGCACAGTACGACAATGGGCGTTTTCACATTGCACGATATCGTCCTTAATATTGTGACTATATCGTCCAATTACAGGACATCCAAACAAGCCACAAACAGTGGTCACGTGTGATTACTGTCGCTGCAGCTTTTTTGCAGTTTTTTATATAGTAACTAAAAATTTCGACGCAATATCGAGTGTGGTTCCTTTGTGGTTGTGATGTCGTTGCGATTTATATCGATACCAGCAATATCGTTGCGTTCAACGACATTTGGTCAGTGTGAATCAAACTATGCGTTTTCATACAAAATGGTGACCGACCACGTGTCTGCTTTGTGCTGTGGTTGTGGAAGTCGTGTTTTACGTGTAATAAATAGTACCTACATAAATTCCTTTTATTTTCAGCTCGAGATTCACAAAGCACATCAACAGTTCTTCTAAACTGGCTTCGAGGGAAAAGTACACCTAGAGTAGTGCATATGTAAGCCGTGCATTTATAGTACAGAATGTTGATTAAATTATAGTAACGAGGTTGCAAACAGCCGTCCTATATTCGACTGTAGTAGGATAAACAACGTAGTAATGTCCTTTTAAACTGTGTATGAGTTTCTGTAGTTTAAGAAAATTGAAATTTTATTTATTTTTCCCCCATTTTCACACAAGTTCCTCTCCGTTACCGATAGAGGCGCTGGTGTGACTTGTTTTTAATAATACTATAAGCGATCAAGGTTTTCTTAAACTACAAAACTTGAACGCATTCACTGAGCTTAACGCGTGCATTTATCAAAAGAGCCACCGCTGACTTTCACAATTGTTCAAATGTTTTACCAAACATTTAGATTCAAATTGTGGACTTAAAATCTTGCCAACGAAAGTAATCAAATGATATTTGACGGATCATTTTCCTTATTGATTTTTTTGCCATCCTTTTTTATTTTACTACAGATCAGTTGATAAAACACATTGCTCTCTTACATTTGTTAGTTTGTAGATATAGATATAGTCACAAATTTTCACACACTCTTCCACTTGACCAGAGATAAATTTCAAGGCTATTCCGGGATTTCCCCGACTGTCAAAGTCATCACATATTTACTGGTGTATAGAGCGGTGGGAATGTGAGTGGGACCAGTCTCAAATATTACTTTAGTGAAGTGACTTTGAGTGAAGGTGACTTAAATATTTACTTACTTCTTCCTTTTACCTTTTAAAAACCTTAAGATCAGTGACAACTACTATATTTATTCTTAACTCCGAAAAATAACGTTTGATTCAACGAATTTTGTGTCCATAAGTCCATAATAGTCAATAGCGTTATAAATAGAAATCCACCAAAGCTAAAGAACAACGCTAGTCGGGCATGACAAGCTAACTAAATGGCAAGTACGAACGAACGACAAATTACGCCAAATTGTTGTACTTACTGCATTCCTTTCATTATACCTAATCCTTATAATAATTACTTCGCCCAACAAACTTCTCATATCAAAGATCTACTTGCTTGAAAATACTTATACCACGTGTGTATATATTACTAATATTAGAGTCAACTCTTTGTTAAACCCTTAAAATATCTACAATGCTGTCTCTACGTTCTTATATGAGAAACGGCTGGCAATAACGAACTCCCTCAATTAGAAATTGCAACTAATTGCGTGTACATAACTAACACATTAATAAACGTCCTGAACATCTTTTAACCGCGCCTCACAGTTGCTTCTTGCCACCGCGCCGAGTCGATTCACTATTAGTAGTAAGTAGTATAAACACAACTATTACACATTCAGTACTGTGAAAGAATTGGCATCCAGGCTTTACGTCCTTTGCGTAGATATTAAAAAAAAAACGATGACGTGTCGATGGGCTAACGCGCCTATGATTAGGTTGGCTATACACAAATAACCAGAGAGATCATTTATGGTCAAGCAACCAAAATTTTTAATATAACTGGTTGATTATATCAATAGACTAGTCTTCTTTATATTAAATTGTATTATCTACTAAAACATACGTTGTATTATGATTGATAATTTACATCTATGCAACTCTCGTTTCATTCCCTTACATACAAAAATATTTGTACAATAATTATAATATTGTATTTTGTAAACTTTAAACAACCAAATGTATTATTTTATATTATTTAGTCTTCGTTAATAACTATACAATAGTCTCCTATGTTCCTGTTTTTTTCCATAATTTAGTATATACATAATTAATTTGAATCACATAACAATCTACATTAAAGTGTCATTGAACTTCGTCGCCATATTTATGCTGTAATGTGAATTGAGATTGCCCAATGATTAAATCGTGCCTTTCCATTAATTATTACTATTGTAAATGTTATTATTGTTCACACTTGTAACATGTACAGATAGCAAAAATATTATTTATACAGACCTAAATACAATTACATATGTTTGTCTGCATAAATATTACTTTTGCGCTATGTACCTATATAATTATAATTCCAATTTGTATAATTTATGTATATAACATCAATGGATTCCGTGATTGGTATCTTTGTATATTGAATTTGTAAATTTGTTTCTCATTAAACAGTGTTTATTTGATTTGTTGTTTTTAATCACTTCAAAAATGTGCATTTCTCTTTCTAAGTACCTAATTAAAAAAAAGCAATGGGAGAGCCCTCTATTAATTACTATTGAACCCATAGTCCGTGACGCCCATGACTTTAATTGGCTGTGCCATACATAGCGCATGGCACGTAAGATTTTTTTTGTTTGGTTGACTTTAATAAACATTTAATCGCAAGGCAACAGGTTTAATTTTTTTTTCAAAATTGCAATATGGCTGCTACTTTTTGCTATATTCATTCGGCCATTTTGGACATATTGTGCTCGGTGACGGCAATAGGCTTGCCTCCTATTACGTGGGACTAAAAATACTGGCAAATTGTGGGTGTATGCATCTCTGCCTACCCCTGTGGGGATATAGGCGTGATATGTGTGTGGATGGACCCATAAAGTTAATGGCGAAAAACCGGTGCATACTATGCCTCTGCTAGACTGCACTACTTACTCTTAAGAGGCAGGCGTAATTATGTTTTTTTTAATTCCACGGCCCAAGGCCGCATAAGGTAAGGCCAGCGAAACTAAATAAAAAATTAAGACAAAGTTTCGGGGGTTCAGAACATTTTTATTTATTAAATAAATTATTATGCATTTTATAAATTCCCTACTCTAATCGCTGTCGTCTATAGACAAAGAAGATTCGTTGGAAGAGTCCGAATCAAAAGTATTTATGACATGTATGAAATGTTTACAACTGCGGTACTAAATGTTTTCCTGTACCACGAAACGCAACGACAGCTCTCGTCGACCAACTTACGTCGGTACTGTACGGGTGATAAGGACAGATAATAATCGATCGATATCGCAAAGTAACTTAGTAACGATCCGCCGCGCTGGCTATATTTTAGTAAAAATTTAATGGTAGTTATGTATCAGAGTTAAAACCTGTTTTTGTGGCGAGTGACGTCGTGTCACGGCCCCGCGCAGCACAGCAAAGGATTTTATTTTGATCTACATTTAAACAGTTTCAAATTCATATTAGAAAGTCTGCGCCGGCCTACTATTGCAGTCAGCATCATCTAGCTCTATCTGCGCTACATATAGTGAAGACCTATATTTTGACCATTCACAACTAAGTTATTCCTATCCATCGCGAGGAATATTTCACACCACTTTTCGACACATGTGAGGATGTAGGTATAGGTAGGTTGTTGTATAAAGTAAAATGTAAGTAAATTATGTTTTGAATATTTTTTATTATTTTTTCTTTACATATATTTACACGTCCAACATGACGTCTACATAGTCGATATGTCACTTAATATATTAAATCACAATAATTAAAGTAATGAAAATGTTCTTGTCACACTTTATTTTTTTAATTTTGGTCCTTAAATGTTAATTAAAGTATAAAAACATCACCTCACCGTCTAATAACTACAGTTGATAGGATGTTCTTCGTCACATTAAACCTACCTATCTACTGAATATACGCAACATAGGAAAGCAAAAATCTTCGTAACATTTTAATAATTCTAATTTCTTACTATACACACTAAATTCTTATACTATTTCGATAAAAAAATAGCATTAAAAATAAGACTAACTTCGTAATGCGTATGTTTTCCCACAAAGTTTTAATATACAAGCTACTATATTAAACATAAATTATAATGTTAGGCAGTTCGTCAGTGTTCGGTCTCTACCTAAAAGTTAGGTAATCTATCAACAACCTAGTATTTGTGAATATAACATATATTTGTAGATGAAACTAATGGTGTGCCATTATATTGTTCAATATAATATATATATATAACTATTAATTTATTGGAACAAGTCGGTATAGGTACCTTTAGATGCATATGTACTCTTTAAAATATATTTGACGTTAAACCTTGTAACATATGGCACAATATGCTTACAGCATATCTATATAATATATTTACATGTAGTTCTAATATATTTACATAATTACCAGATCAAAAATATAATATGTAGATATGTTATTACCATCATACATACAACAAACGTACGAAAACCTATAAAACATTAACTAAAATATATTTCACTGACTGTTTCTGCCATTACTCTCTAATCTTGGAAGACATTGGAGTGATTTTTTGTGGAATTTATATTATAAAAATATAAAACTTAATGTTCACACATCACCACCAAATTGCTGTTCTAAATACTTATAGTAATATACAACTTATACCGACACTCACTTTTTATTTAATCTTTCTATATCGTTACCTACATTGCTTACCTTAAAAGTTAAGAACTATGAAGATTATATCACAATTTTATTTAAAGTTATGTGTCCACTGGTACCTATAGTGTAATTGAAACATTAAGTACAAATAATGGAACATGTTGACTATTGCGTATAGTATAGATGTTTGCTAACATAGGAACGATCGCGTCAAATTAACAACTACATACTATTCTACGTCTTAACAAAGATCACAATGATTTTTTTTTATTTTCGTCTTGTATTTTCCGAAATTATCTCTCAAAGTACCTCTAAATTAACATATTATGACTGCAAGTGACTATGATACCGAGTTAAATTATAATAATAAGACTTATCACATTATTTTATATACTAAACGTAAGGAACAAACGTCAAATCAATTTGCTTACATACCTACGAATCGCTAGCAGAAGCTTAGGTAGTTACTACATAGTTCGCGGGTAGTTGGTGATTGGTAGCGCAGAGCAAACGTAAAATATCAAAAGGTTTTTGTCTTGTTTTTTTGCAATATTGTTCATTGTTGCTCCGGTTGTATTGATTGAGGCGTAATCTTATATAGCTCATAAACTTCCACGATAATGAGCTATTTAACATTAAAATTACCTTTCAATTTGAACCAGTGGTAGTAGTGTGTTCAACCAAACAAATCCAGCTTCTAAATATTAGTAAAGATAGTAAAATACCCCAGAATATACAGTACCCCTTGTCAGTATTAAACTAATGTACATTAATCACGAGAATATTTGCATTTGCGTTGCTAATTTTATACATAGCTCAACTCTCATTTGTTATAAATATATTTAATAAGTATTGATAGTGTTACATTAGTTTATACAGAATACAAGCGTAATTTATTGCTTTCCCCCGATATAGTAAAATTATCGGAAATAACTTGAAATAGGATTTTATTCTTCAAGTCGTAATGCAAAAAATATAAGTCAATTATATCTGATTCTATTAATAAATCTATCTCAACTATTGGGGAACGTTATCTATGCTTAAATCAAAATATTTGAGAGCTAGTCTCAAGTCAAGATATTTTTATACTTACATTTATGTACTTTCAACAGCTAATTATCTGATATACAAAGATCTAATGTACTCAGGCATCCAGCAAATTGAATCAAATTATAACAAAATGTAATCATACTTGACAGAGTATTGATTAAATATGATAGGTGCTGAATACAGGAATATAAATCTAATCAAACATTAATTACAAACAATATACTGTCGGATAAATGTCAGTTCATTATACATAAAACATGAAAAACAAATGAGAAAGCTAACTTTGGTCCCATACGATCCTAAAATGTATGTAACAATGACTATGTAACTGCTATGTAAATTGTCAAATTTAAAGAGCAGTGAAATAGAAGCTTATATTACTAATATAAAACAAAATTAAGAGGTAGATTGTAATTTCAAGAACCGAATTACTTAGAACTGAAAGTTTATCTAAACTTACACGTCCACGCGAAACGATTAAGTGAACGTACAGACTAGAGGCATATTACAAGTAGCACGTAGGGCTTACACTTATTTATTATGTGTGCACAAGTTGCGATTAGATACGTACTAAATTATCTAGAGACATACGTATGTCAGTCTTGGGATCAGTTCTTATTACGGCCGCATCTTGTAACTGTAGTTTAAAGTATTTTCGTACTAATGCACCGCAATTAAAGCAATCGTCCGAACAGTGGGCATAGCCGTGTCGGCGAGGTTGAAGGCTTAGAATTGCACATCTCTGACGTCGGTGGGTGTGGCGGCGTTACTGTGCGCCTTGTCCTGCGACGGCGGAGGCGTCCACCCCGCCGCCTCTCGCGCTTGACCGTTTGGGACACCCAAAGAGCGTTCGGTCATCGCGGTCTGAACCATATCTTCTATCTGTTCGAGGCACGTCTGGAGACATTCCTACAACAAAAGATAATAAATATCAGTTTTGAACTTGGGATTCGAAATTACAGGGTCACAGGCTTCTTCAATCTGTTTCAAACACGTTTTATTGGTATTTTAATGGTATGAAAGGTAATCCTGGATCTTGGATACCCCCGCCTAAATAGAGAAACATATTAACTCGAGTGGCAACAGCTCTAGTCCGCTTTTGTCGTTGCTTTCTCAACTGTATTCTGAATCTGGTTTATAGTTCAAAGATATTTAAATTGAGGTAACACGATCAAAATAGAATAGGTATAATTACCAAATCTATGCCGGTGAGTTCGTGCAGACGCGGCAGATGGCCGTCAAGGCCGAGGCCCCTCAGCGCTGCTGCGATGCTGCATGATGCCAGTGTACTCGCCGGGTACAACGTGAATTCGTAATCTGCAACAAAACATAGAGAATTGTTAGCCACTTATTTTTTGTAGCAATAACAGCTTAAGAACTAAAAGATATTCTACGTCTGCTATTCAATTGGCTCCATCTGCGAACATAGTCTTTACAAGAAAGTTAACGCGCCTCGCTTTATAGCGCCAGGAATCCTAACCTTTGAAATGGTGTGAGACAAATTAAGGAATCATGTTTCACATTCCTTGGCGAAGTTTTCAACCGAGTTTTTATTGTAGACGGAAACTTTAATCCTTATTAAAAGTTTACGTAGAATATCAAAGAGTGAAACATATTATCTCGGCCGAAGAGATGTTCCTTTCTCACTCTCACAGGTTGTCAGTCTCCTACGGAGAGTATCGTCAAAGGAGCCGGCACCCGCCCTCGAGGCCGCATTCCACAAGCAGCGCGCGCGCCCCGTACTCACTTGAATATTTCTCACGGGCTTACTTTGGCAAAACCATTATAGCAACATACATCATGTGTGTGCACGCTCGCAGGTTGATATCGGACGTACATACTGGATGTGTTATTTATTTTAACAAACGAGCATATCTGCAGGAAAATGATAGAAGCTTAAACCGTAGACTATTATAATGAAGTACTTATATGGTATTATAATGTGTACATATATGTAAATAATAAATATTATGATCAACTGAACACAATTAAAGTATAGATGCTTATCTACTGAATATTACCATGTTCTGTGCCACTAATAATACGCGGTGGATTATTAGTCCATTGATGATTAAATATATTCCAAAAATGTACATAGAGCATCCAAACCGATTTGCTTAAGTTCTAGAAGTGCGTTTTGCTTTTAGCTCAAACATATTAAAATTAGTCCAAGAGCCGAAAATAAACTGACATTCGTTCACTTTATTAAGATAAAGTTTGTGGTGTCCCTAGTAACTATACGAGAATGATTCCCGAATATGATGTTTGGATAGTGTGATAATAAGGTACCTAGCAAATCAAAGGTGTTAATTGCATCAAACATTCGTGAAGGAGAAATAAATTAAATATTAGACGATTTGTATTAATAAAAACCTGACCAAAACGTTGTAAATAAAAGTAAGTAACAAAATGAATGAAACCTTGAAAGCTAAGATGTATGAAACGTTTATTAATCACTTTACTGGTTTAATTTTCCTCAGAAGCACGCAATTTAGTCGTAATAGAGTTTTTAATTACATTTTTTTTCATTTAGGTACTAAGGCGAGAACATTACTTCGGATTAAAATATTAATTCATTGTTTATAAGCTAAAAAGCTGCTTTTATAAAATAAATATAAATAGCACCAAAGGTTACATAGGTATTTAGATTATATAATATATACTTAACTAATGGGTTTACTTTTAGCGCGGTGTGTTATAGACAAATCTAGGGAACCTTTAGATCTGCGATCACATTTTGTTCCTTAGATTTTATGCCATCTACTGAAATTAGTCGAAAAGTGGTCTGACTTATTTTAGTATCATAATCATCACTATCACTACATATAATAAAACAACGTCGCTTCCGTCGTTATGATATTAGATCTTTAAAACTACACAACGGATTTTGATGCGGTTTTCACCAATGGATAGAGTGATTCTTGAGTAACGTTTTTGTGTACCTATATAATTTGTCAAGCGGACGCCCCGTTAGTTAAAAATATATTAATGTTGTTTCAATGCATGAAGCAGATTTATGTAGTTCAATCCGCTTCATATTTATGTAAGTAAGTATTTAGAGGGATATAGGTATAGGAAAAAGGTATTGAGTTACGTAAGTACATTTTAATCTGTGGCAGCTCGGTTATAGTACACTAATAACTAGTTATTAGTTGTTAAAGTTGCTTAATGAGATTAGAACAGGAAATTAATTGTTTGACATAATACATAGTAAGTATGACCGCTGCTAAATAGGTACTTGTATCATCATAATAGTAAGTACTCATATAAAACTAATAACCGCCCTTTCTAATGAATGATATTCCCACGCCATTACAATCGTATGATAAGAGGATCTGTACGAAATGCCCACGACTTGAGGACGCTAACAATATGAGTGAGGCCTCGAAGGGTCTCCATTCATCATTAAATAGACTTTTATACCAACCAACGTATGGATATCGAACACTCAGCTCATTTATAAGATTTATTTTAATTTTTTTATTTGCATGTCGGCATGCCTGAGATAAAGAGGAACGGGCAGAGAGAACGAATAAAAAGGAAGAGATGAAACAACGAAAGCGGCCGCTCACTCGGGCACTCGGGGCATTTGCATAATCTGATGTTAATCAAATAACGCAGGCAGTGCTTCGTGAGCACCGACGTAGTTTGCTGACTGTAGAGCTCTGACTGTCGGGTAAACTATAAGCCAGTTACAAAGAATTCAATCATGTACTTAACGGTTAACTAGGCCTCAACGCCTAGGTAGAATAGTGCAGAGATATTGAACACACACGTAGCGGAAGCGGGGTTCATCCTTATTAGTCGTGGCACGCCTTTATCACAAGTAATAATGAATTATACATTAATTAATATGAGTGAGAATGTTAATACGGCTTCACGGTTTAATATAATACGGTTTAATAAATGTTTTAAAATTTTGCTGCTAGATGTCTGTGTTCGAATATTACTGGCTATATTTTGACACTATAATAATACTATGCCTAGGTCCAGTCAACTGTAACGACACCTTTTTGGTTATTTTTTGTAAGTAGGTCAGGTCACCTTCACCATGATAAGAGATAAGAGACCCCTCTACGAACAAGTAAGATACCGGCCGGAGGCCTTAGTTTTTTTTTCTATACGAAATCAAATTCGGGAAATCACTCCATCTACTCGTGGATTTGGCGCTTTGCAGTATTTCATTTAGGTAGTTATTGGCAGCTACATGATGTATTTAATTTTTAATGTAGTGACAAAATATTATAATTTTCTGATAACTCTTACCTCCCCAGGCCGTATCTAAAAACGGAATATATTTCAATAAAGTAGTAACTAAAGCTACCTACGTTCTTTTTCGATCGTGACTCCCTATTAATACCTACAAATGTTGTGGTGAACTTGACTTTGAACTTGAACGTTTCGGTCGCGCTTTAGAATGTCGAACAAGGCGAATGATCTCGGAACACAAGGCTAAGTCGAACATTTTAGTTAGACAAGTGTTACCTAACCTACCAAACCATAAGATCTGAGATCTGTAGTATTTTTTTGCTAATGAGAGGTTATGTAACTACTTATGTATTGAAAAGGGAGCCACCAAGATCTCAGTGGTCCAAGGAAACCTTACCCTTAATTAAAAAGTATTGTGCAGTTACTGACAACTGGCTCTTTACCTACAAGTATAAATAAGCGAAATGTATGGTTACTCTTCTGATATAATAAAGGCGTGTTGTATGCATATTTTCAAATTAAATGTATATGAATGGTTGAGTTTACAATAGTATTCAAACAGTGAACACCGGAACAAATAGTTAGGTGGCGGCGCTGCGCGTACGCCGACAGCATGTGAAAAGTAAGTAACGTAATACGTCCGACGCGCTTAGATAAGATACCCTGTTTCCCTCAGTATAATATGTATTATTGATATCTAATCCACCAGTTATGCCTTGAACTCCAATTTATAATAAAATTTCACTATTTTAAGATTACTTACAGTGAGGGTAGACTGATATTTGGGACTCGAGCGTAAACCATTGGCCAGATTTGAAGCAAATTAGCACAATACGAGGAATTGGAAAAGACAAAACTATTTCACGGAATCTCATTAATTCAACGTATTACTGTACTCGTACTCCTGAACAATGAAACAAAATCATGTCATCGTTTCATTAAGAAGTTCTTAGTTCATACCATGAATCATGGTCATTGCATGGTTAACAGCTGTGCCACGAGATTTCAAAACTGATTCGGGTCACGTCTTGACTTCCATTAGCCCTGTGGTATTGTAGGAATTCAAGTGAAATCGTTAGTGTTATTTCCAGATAATAAAGAACATAATAGCGCCAGACAAGACATTACTTATTCAGAAAAAATCAGTAATATTACTTAACTTATAATAATCTAATCACTGGTACCGACCACGATCATTTTAAAACAACCCATTACAATTTTAATGTCCCAATGAGTTATTTCACCCTAAATTGTGCCATTCAACTAATGATACATAAATGCAAAAGTTGACGATACGTACAACTAAAAGTACCTAAGTAAAAATTATAAAAGGTTACAAAAATAATAAAATAGTGACCAATTTGTGTAACTTAACAAGAGGAGGAGATTCAATTGGCCTTCGAACTGAGAGGTGATATCTGAGAACCGAGTGAAATAAAAGAGCTGGAGCGTGAACTCCTTGAACAAAAAACAATACGACAGCGGCGGCGAACAACAAAAACCGTTGCACAAAAACATATGATCCCATGAGGGCTGCGGGGAGGTGCAGTACGGTTGGGGCGGGAGAGGGGGAGTCCCGAGGCGTGCTGGAATGCGCTCAGGCGAGCGGCGTGGGAGGCGGCGCAGGACACACACACCGGCCTCTCGCTACCCTCACTGTAAACAAACCTATTCACATCTCGTTTAGCCCTCACTCCACTTCTGCTTCATCCTATCGGCCTCTCACCCATTACTATCTCTATCTACTAATGAATTGGTCTTCTATGGTATAACTCAATCATTCACCGGGAGTACGAGCTTTTTTTTAAAGAGGGACGGTCAAGACTAAGATGTAAACTGAATTTTAGGCTTTTGTTAAAAGTGATTCTGTTAGCGTTAACATAAAACCTTTATAAAACCTCAATCTCTCCAAAAATTAACTTTTGTGACTGCTTTTCGATATTCAATCTATATTCATTGTAATAAGATAGCGTCACATTAGACATCACTTACGTTCTTGGTATAAAAGGATCTATTTTGGGTTCGGTTTAATATCGTGACGTTATCTAAAGGGAGTAGGATCTACTTTGGATTCTGAATAGATAATTGGATCGGTTGCCCATAAAATATGTTTTAAAATGTTGGAGAAGTCGTCTATTCGAATTCCACGGATCGTTGACGCACCGGCGACAGTACAAACAGTGTCGTGACATAACTTGTATCCTATATGCTAATCACCGTCAGTGGTTTCACACAAAAGATTATTCCTCACTGGAGACAAGTATCTAGCTAGAGATATGAATGACACACTTAACCTACAAAGTAGCGTCCGTACACATATTTTTTACCTTTCCCATAACACAGAGCTCACTTTGACTTCAGTATTTGAATAACTCGTATAATTATGACACGGACTGTTGCTCGCGGCAACTTGGTACCTACCTTCAGCTGAATTGCCTTTTGAGGTTAATTATGTTAGTGGTAAGTTAGTAATTGTCCTTACCTCTGGCGGCGAGTGCAATAAACGTCTGCGCGTGTCTATGGATCATCTCAGTGTTGACACGTCCCCGTAGCGGCAGTCGAGACAGCAATAGCGGCAGGAAGTCGTGCGCTGTCACACCAGCTATATCCCACTTTAATTTGGATAAAACCAACAACTCCCAGCTCTGTTGACAAAGAGAAATGTCTGTTTTAAGATTCTATCACGCAATTATTAGAATAAACAGCAATGGTAAGTCAGAATATTAAAGTGGGATTATTGTCGCCACATCCGCCTTATAATCAGAAACGTTTAGCTTTGCTCGACTTCCCGGAACTGCGCGTAGGTAGCCTTTGGTACCTACATTGTTAGGTTTAGTTCATGTTTTATTTAGTCTCATTCAAAACCTACATTTGGAAAACATCCGGGCACCACTCTCCCGACTTAAACACGTTCCTTACGAATAATACGCCTACGAATAATACGACCAAAAACACCACAACTTTACGTTCTACCGCTCTTCGACTATAATGGATGATTCTTCTTCTATTAAAGTTTTGCTATTTTTAGTTCATCATTCTTGTTCTAAACAGTAGGGCCGTCATCCATAAAGGCGATTATTTTGTGTAACTACAACTACATACATACATGCACACACTCCCACATACACGAGTTGCATGTCCGTTGACAGATAATACTCGATGTTTACTTAACTCAATCGTCGGGGTCGACCGCTGTTGCGGGCCTCTGTTACTTTTCACTCATACGATTAAAGTTCTCATTCTTATGACGTTAGAGTTCTTATTTTTTCAGCATTGGTTAGACTTAGGACATGTAGATTTTATTCGAATCATGTTTATGAATGAATGAAGTATCATCACTGGATGTGAAGTTAAATCAGTGTTGTATAGGTACGTCTGCGATTATGCGTATGAATGTGTGCGGCGATTACAATGTTTTATTAAGTTTAAAGTTTATTTTTTTGAATTAATTAGTAATTAGAATTAATTAGTATTATACTAATTAATTCGCAGACTATCAATAGTATTGTACATACTATCTACTTTGTTATCCGCATTATAATAAAAAAAAAGTGCATTTGCTGCTATAAAGCTAGACGCCTAGGTATTTAAACAGAGAGTAAGTTTATTGTGAATCGGAATGCGGGTCAACCACAGAACGATGCCTATTTCCCTTTAAAACAATTACAAACATATAGGTTCTGGTTCCCTGGCTAAGCGATCTTCAAAAAACAATGCATTCATAAAGCGCAGACCACAAGCAGCGTCTTCAATCTGCGTATCCACTAAATTATAATATTCGAACAACATTAACTCGGCCCCTATCAGCTGATTTTATAAGCTAAGAATACTCTCAGAGAGAGTAGACTGGTTGGGAACAGTCGCACATTAGAGTTGGTCCACCCGAGACGTATGGAATGCAGCTCGTAACGTTGCAGGCGAATGTTCATTAGATTGGAGGAGACCGGGCCTCCGGTGCGCCGGCGGCGGTCGGCAACAGCAGTTATCGAACTACGTTACAGCCAATAAAGCGAGCTATGCAAACAGCCCTCGTTGCCCACAACACACTCGCTGAATTCCACACTCAGTTCATGGGAACTGAGTGTGGAATTCAGCGAGTCACACTGCTCAATGAAATTGGATAAAGCATGGGCTTTATCCAATTTCATTGAGCAGTGTGACTGCGCCGCTATTAGAATCCAACAATGAGTTCGGTGTCGCGTCGCTACCTTCGTGAGACTATGGAATTTGTCAGATGAGGATGGTAACGCGCAATCCATGGTCCATGGAGGTAGGTAGGTAGTTCTTGTACTAAAACGGGGGACGAAATTCAATACAAAATAAACAAAATTTAATCCGGCTTCATGAGTAGCTTTTAGATCGAAATTAATAAGTATCTATGATAAAAGTTTTAGGGTTCTTGACATTTCGACCTCATGTGGTTTTTTTTAATAACTTTTTTAGTTCAAAGATGTACGAGTATTTTAATACCTGTTACTACATGGAAAAATACCTTTACCTTCAAACTCTAACCGCTACAGCACATTATAATATAAAACCTTCGACAGTATTACAGGTACAGTATTGAATACAAAATTTGCTGCGAGCGGATGCAACGTATTACGTAGGTACGATATTGTGATTCTTACGTAAGACAAGCATCAGCGCATTCTTTCAAAACGAGTATGCACGTTGACACTTCGATATCGATACTAGTCCCTTGTATGTTTACCAAATTATGTCAAGTAATATAGACTAATAGACCAATATTCCGAATGATTTAATTAAATGTTTTTGAATACTATTTTATTCCCATTTGTAAGACTGTTTCCACCAATGGTTATTTATTATGTAGTATTTGGAACTTTATTTACAGTGTACGAACTTTTACTAACAATATTAAGTTTGTTAGTTATAAATAAAAACACAAGAGTATCGTGAGAAGCCCGACAGAAGTTTATCCATACAATGGCATCTCTCCGGTTTCGATCCACATCTCGTCGCTCGATGCACTCCTAACCACAAAATTTTTCTTCTTTTTCTTTGTATACGGCCACCGCCCGCATAGGGCGACTTGTCCAACAAGTACCCATTGGATTTTTATTACCGTTTAAGGTACTTCTCGGCAGTGAATTGTAAAATTATCACTAAAATTGGTATGATGAACATTTAATATGGTTTTTACAGTATTGATATCCAATTGTGTGGCATAATACAGGTTTCTGTAATTATAATAGTGATAAAATCTTAATAAGGACTTAGCACGCTGTGTTTATTATAAAGTTGTGAGGTTATGAAGCGAGTAAATGGCACAATTTAGAAACAAGTCTTAGTAAAGCGTCGATACAGGCGCAAACGCACCTTTGTGCGTAGTGAGGTTATCGCTCATATGCGCTCGTTAACACAATTTCTGTTTTACACATGAATTGTCATTACCTATTGTATGGGTATTAGTTTGTACTTTCAATGAATGTTTAAGAACCACTACCGGCGTGCCGTGGCTTATTGTAATGAAGAAAAAGCGAAGAAAAGTTTATCGGTTAAAGGGTTTCAATTCAACCGAATTGTGTGAATTTTACTCTTTCTATAAGATTAGAGAATTTCTGTCTATTTATATTTGAAGTCCAATTTTATTTGCCATATTTGTTACCAACTTTCGTTATTCCTGTCCAAACTCATTGTACTAAGAATAAAATAGGACCTAAAAGAGACATCGAACTTGTATAAACGGTAATGTAATATGAGAATCTGTACTGATCTTCTGCAACATATCTACGGCAATATATGTATCTACGTGTACACTTATAGAATGGTCCTGTTTTAGCGAATTCTTTGTAAGTCAATACTTAAGTTTCAATTACCATTCGTAGTCACATAGAAACATTTATTTCATTGTAAGTCAATCTTTCTTTATGCTATGCCATTTGATTTGTTTTGTCGCATTAAGTTCTGAGCAAAGTTTCATTTACACCGGATACCAACCAAGTCGTGCCGTGTGATCAGCAAACAACCGACGACGGCTCGGTGCTAATTTGCCCATTTCTCATGTTCTAAACAATAATTTCCTTTGGCTTTATGGGATTCCAGTTACATAATATATTTATCTTTCTTCTCTTATTTATGACTTTGTATACTACCTAGTATAGGCATACTAGTTCGAGTACTCGTTAGTAGTTCTTATAAAAACCTATTCCAAGATTTTTGAAGCCTGATGTCATAACATGATAGTTTTTTTTAATAAAATTTGCACAATCACTATACCACAATAACATTTCGAGCGGAACTGAGTCTGAATATATTAGGTATACAGACGTCCATACTAGTCGCGTTATGTCTATTTCTAAAACATATTAATGAAAACATATTTATGCGAATTTAATCCTCTAAAGATCGCTGGCTCATAAACAAACGTATCACATAAATTTTATGATTGGTTGGTAAATAACAATATTATCAACTAACAACACCACTTATTAAAGTAAAATTTTAACCGTAAACACGATATTGAATAGCCTTTTGACAAACTGGCACCGCCATCGTAAACTTGTGCTTCAATTATAATAAACGTTTACAGAGGTAGCGTGGATGTGAGAACTTGTGAGGTTTTATGGTCGGTGAGAGCGATCGCGAGAACCCCGCATTAAAGCCGCTTCGGATGCCTGAACGTGCTCTTTTTGCTCCAGTCAATGCGCCCGCGCCTCAACTGCTCGCCCCTCTATACGTTTGTCTCTCCAACTCTCAGATTCTCTAACAAATTCATCGATAATTCATTCCCGTGATGAAGACTGTACTATCGTTCAGTAAAGTCATAATAGAACTTCAGGATGTATAGAAAGGAATTTTTAGTTCAAAGGTACAACAAAACCATAGTTATTTTATGGTAAACAATTCGAACTTCTTTTTTAAACTTCCGATCTAGGACTAGAACCTGAAATTTGCTCCACTAAGGCAGATTATCATGTGTAACAAAAAGTAATCGGTGTAGTGTGCTCAAGTACAAATGGATATCATTACGAGTACATCTTACGTACCTCATACAATAATGAAGATACCATCATGATAAAATATAAAAAATATGCCAAGACTTGATAAGCCAATGATTAAAAATATACAAACAACCGTTTTTGGTTTGTCTCCATCAAAATGTTTAAGAAAGCCCTAAATTAAATACATCTACGCCATTTCGTAGCACCGCTACGACACTGCTACGCTGTCTATATCACCTGTTTGTGATGTGATACCGATAGCCTCTTTAACTATGCGACTGAAAATTAACTAAGTTTAAAATATCGGACTATTGATGCAAATCAAGGTCAAAGTCAAATCAAACACTAAAAGAACATCTTGTCTTCAAAATATTCCGATAACTGGATTGAACTGGACTCCTGCATTATTCGTTGCAAAAAGGTATTTAATGATTGTATACCTACGAGTGCATCTTAAGGATTGCTAATAAATAAAAATTAAATTAATATCAGTTGTAAAACTATTCAATTACCTAACATTTTTTTGGTAAATTAATACTGGTAATAGCAGTTAATGAAGAGCATGACTCATTGAATGTACCATCAATAAAAAAATGTATTAACATTCGCTGAGCGAGACTCACGATCGAAATTATGGATAAAAACTATGAAATATTTAAAATACCTAGTCTTAGTACTTCTACCTTATATACCTGGTACTACTTTAAATACCTAATACAACGTGGACATCTCTTTAGAGACGTGGTGTCGACCTGTCAGTTGCGCGGGATGAGGTTAGGTGAACGTGGCCAGTTCAACATTGACGTAGTCGACGCGTGAGAAAAAATAAACCGCATGCTTCGCCTGTAATTGGTCTGATTGAAACTCGATCCTCGTTCGGCAGTTCTTCCGAGAAGTTTGGCGGCTCGTTAGGGGACACTGTCCGCAGGGCAGTCCTCTCCAAGTCTCAGACTTGTCGCATTCTTTGACCACATCCCACGATAACTACCTATATTATTTAATGGCAATCATTCGATAAATAACACAAGTGGTAATAATCTATAATGTACATAAAATTATTCTGCAATTTAATAATCAACTGTTACTTAAGTCTTATAAGTAAATATAACGAGTAGGTAACAATTACACACAAGAGTGGAATGCATAGAATGCACATGCATCGCAGGCAAAAACAAATTAAGTAGGTAGATATTTATAATCGTGACCGCGAAAATGTGACATGCACTTATATTATCTACGGGACAAACACCGACAGACGGGGCCCTGGCGGGTGGCCGCGCCTCGCCCCACCCAACTGCAACCGACACTGTTGACACGTATTATACGTTGTATTAAATATACAGAATAACGTATTGAAACACACTTTGTTTTAAATCAGCCAGTCTAAATAAAGTTGGTCATCGTTCAAATTTTTAATAAAAACGTAATATTCTAATGATTGCAAAATGTTAATGTCGATGCCCTTTGGATTTGAACAGTTTTCCACGTGACATTTTAATTACCAAATAGCTCATGTGAAATAAATCAACATAGCTGTCGAGGCGGTTCACTCAGTCGAGAATTACAGACCCATATCCAAACTTTTTCTGTTTGCTACAATGCTGGAGAAAATTGTCCACAAGCAGTTATACGTTTCCTTCAGACCCCATATTAGTGAACAGCAACATGGGTTCATGAAGGGGCGCTTGTGACTACCAACCTATTACTATGTAGTGATTTCCTGTCAGAATCTATGTCAGAACCTAGCCAGGTGGATACTATTTACACGGATTTCAGCAAGTGTTTTGATCGCCTGGATCATATGTTGCTACTTCGTAAAATTCATGGTATGGGGATTCGAGGTAATCTTTACAGGTGGTTCTCATCTTACGTAGAAAACAGATATCAAACAGTAGTTCTTAATGGGTTCCTTACTTGGGGCTTTGCTGTTTAATATCTTTATTAACTATCTTCATATTTTAAGTACTCTAAAAATACTTTTGTTTGAGACTGGAAGATAATGTACCAAATTCAAAATTTATAGGATGCCTATAACTTACAAGCTGATCTTAACTGTTTTCACTATTACTATCTTGACAATAGGTTAGACCTCAATATTCCTAATGTTATCTATGCACCTTCACGCGTCAACCGATCCCTGTATATTTCAATTATACGTTGGCCAGAGTGAGTACCATGAGTGGTTTTTGACTCAAAATTGCTGTTCGATGACCACATAGATTATTTTTTAACACACTACTACTTTGGACTGAACACATATACCACATTATTAAAAATGCCGGGAAAGCTCTGGGATTTATCCAAAGAGTCTCAGTTGATTTTAGGAATGTCAAAACAATCAAAAATACTCTACTGTGCTTTTGTTCGCTGTCAGTGCAGCTAGGTTAGATTGAGCATGGCATTTTTTGAAGGCATGTGGTGTACCTAATTTCAGGGCTTCTCGAGGTAAATATTTACCTGCCTATTGTTATTGCATTATTATTATTTATTACCTACCTAAATTGTACCAATGGCACTGTCTACCATCATGGAATTACTATATTTACCTAAGTACTACATGTGGAAACTTTTAATTGGTCTATTTGTGTTATCTTTATTTTGTTTTGTATTTTAGCTGTAAATTTTCCTAAAAGAATAAAATAAAATAAAGCCGTAAAAGGTAAAATGTAAAGGTTTATAGTAATTTATTATGACAAGGATACGGCAATCGTAACATAACATAATAATACAAGGAAATAATAAGTCACCATTATTATGGTTAATTTATCTTAAATTGTACGGAACATGAATAAAATAATAAGTCCCACTCCATTTGTAGTTACAGTATACCTTTCGATGTTTATTTAGACACCAGAGTAAGTACATCTATTTATAAGGTACCGGTTATTTATATCGGATCTTCTGTTTAGTCACTGTGCCCACGTATATTAACGTGTTTCGTTGTTATATTTTTACTCTATTCGTCATTTCATATAGAAATCTTTAAATTGTATGATTTTGTTTTGCAAATAGCTAAACAAGCTAGGAAGCTAACTTTAACTCTTAAATATTGCATTAGGTACATTCTCGTAAAAGTCCGAGATGAGAGTATTTTAATCAAATTAACACAATATCGGAATACGGTTTCCAAATTAAATCAAGATGATCACTACTTCCAAAGAGTAGGTATATAAGTAATAACTACATATTGAAAATGCTTAATCATTCATCACCATGCACATTATAATAAACATCATAAGTACCGATACCGATACACGTACCGACGTAAATAAATTATAATTCCAATCTCTCGCGGATGTTAAGACGCGAATGATTATAATATAGAAATCAGCGCCGTGAAAGGCATGATATCACACAGAGCTGCTAAATTGGTGCATGATCGACGGCAATATAAAACTCCCTGCACGAAACTGCATGAGTAATAAGTACCTATGTTGTTTGTTAAAAGTCAATTAAAACCTCTATGTCAATGTTCAGTACCTATCTAGTTTGCCAGTACTCTGTTACGTACCCGATACTCGTACTCAATGCATACTAGTACGAAACTGTCATACTCATTCGAACTAGTTCCCTATACTATTATCGTTGTACTACATCCCTAAATCCCTAAAACATTTTTTCATCGATGCCTTTTTTTTAAAGTCTGCGTCCCAGTGAAGTCCGGCTCATCGATATCTTAAAGATATTTATTTACATAAATTGTAATAAGTATTATTTATTAGATACTATTACGAGATACTCACGCATAGGTCAGTAAGAGTGATGCTGTTTGCAGTGTAGAAGACTAATAGTTCTGCCGGCAAAGCTCTAGAGCCAGGCTCACGGAGCTTCGATGCTAAAAGTAGACACGCCGTGCCGAGCAGCTGGACTTGACTCTTACTAACAGCACAGACGCTCATGAATCGATCCAAATATGAAATGGCCAATGGAAACACTTCCTCTTGACATCCTTGGTCTTCACACAGCTGAAATAAAAATCAGTATTATGTGGTAGGTATTCTAACTATAACTTCTTTAGAAAAGAATATTAATGTTTAAAGCCGCACCCAGACCGCTTAGTTTATCATCCGGAATTCCTGATAACCTATATTATGTATAATGGAAATTCACATTTATTGCGATAAATATACCAGCTCTTTACTTTCCTACGTTCGTTATCGGAGTTAATGGCAGTGGTATATGTGTCGGAGTTAAGTTGAAGACAGTAAACAATAAATGGTACTGATTGAACTACCTATTGACTTTACAGGTGAAAGAGTTATAAATGTTTTCTTTTGTTAAAACTAGATCTATTAGACTTTCGAGCTGATCGACTGATAGAAGGAATAGTACATCAGGAAGGTAGGTAGATTGCAATCTAGGTACCTGAAGCGTCTAGGTCCGTAAGGGACTGCCATCTGACCTCCACAACCCATGGGCGATATCGAAGTTCTGTAGTTAGACCGGTCGGATTTTTGATTTAGGGCTTCAACGTCTAACGACTGCCATAGATGTTCGTATGACGACCGGGACCGACGGCTTAACGTGCTCTCCGAGGCATGGAGTGGTCTCAGTGTCTTAGGGAAAGGGTCACCCATACTAAGACCGGCCTGACTAGATGTTCCTTAACCAGCGGTGGCCTTACTCATCGCGAGGCCCCGGGCGGCAGTTCTTTGCGAGGCCCCTCTTTCATACTGCGGCCCAATGTCTCGGCCGCTCCTACGTCCATTGCTGGGCGCCCCAGGTACGCACTCGGAAGTATTCCCTGTGGCGCCGACGGACATTGGCCAACTATGTGGCCTCTGGTTGGGTGGGGTTTTATCCCGCATCATTGGGATCGGGTTTTATCCAGGGTCGGTGAGTAAATGTGCGTCCTGCGGGGCTTTAGCACTGCAGCTGACCGTAGATGAGTCTGCGGCGCCCTGGCCACCGACTTCGGAACTCAGCAGGGAGGGTACTCTCCCTCCCGGCTGCCACCTTCGCGAGCATAACATGCTCGAAGAAGGACACGGCCACGCTCCACCTTCTCCCGCTGGAGACCATTGGCTCAAAGCATGGTTTTTACTGAGAGGGTATTCACACCTGGTAGCAACGACGAGGTCTCAGCGCTGACTTGCCCACGCTGAGTGCTCCAAAAGCGTGTGGAGTGCGGTGCTTTCGCCGGAACCCTCGCAGTGTTGACACTGGAGCGTGACCTCAAGATGGATCCGGTCACCTTGCCGCCTGTGCAGCCACCCGTCCATAATCGGTCCTACCGCTGCGATGGTGGTGGTTCCCCACCGTGGTTGATAAAGTCGCACCTTCCATGTCTTCATGAGATCCTGGCGGAGTTGGGAGCGCTGAGCCTCTATTTCTCAAGATGCAGGCCTGTGGTCCCGCTTCAGAACCCCCTTGAGCCATTGAAACAATGACGCAAATGCTCATGCTTCTAGGTCCAATGGAGGGGTTCCGGCTAAGAGACATGCACCCTCTAAGGAGATCGTGCGTTACCCTCTTAATATCTTGCCAGACCGCTGAAGACCTGTCAACGGTCTGTTTAAAACAGCCACGTTGTTGGCCGTTAATCTGGCTGCCCATACCGGGGCGTATAAGGCCACAATCCGACTCCGTAACTCCGTACCCCGGGACATACAGCGAGGCCTTTCTCTTTCTTGAATATTAAGAGATGCGAAAATAGGTAGGTCTGGTTGTTGTAAGGTACACGGTACAGTATAGACTTTGAATTCATTGCAAGCAAAATACGAGTAATTCCAAGTTCAATTAGGTATGTTTTGAATAAATAAAATAGTTTACTAACTTTAGTTTAATTTATCGTTATATTTATAATCTTAATAAATAATTAAGGATAAAATCAAAAATAATAAAAAATCAATTTTTTTTTGCATGGGTCGTTGCGCGAGGCCCCTGCAAGCGCGAGGCCCCGGGCGATTGCCCTGTTCGCCCCCCCCCTAAAGCCGCCACTGTCCTTAACCTTTGCAATGTTTTAACATTGTCGGTTACCACTAGACCACGAGCCCCTCTAAGTACCTATCGTTTAATGTAGGTATGATTTTATGAAAAGGAAAGCAAGAACAAGTGAAACATGATAAATAAGTTGTTAAAAAGTTATCATCGTGTAGCATGGCATGTCATTAGACGCAGATGGTTCCCAGCACAGTTTCGCACGGTGTAACGCGACTCGTGGAGCGGCGCGGTTCCAATAGGTACATATACTACCTATACCTACGTGTCAGTGTAAAAACTAAACGTGTATCTTCACTATTGTTGGCAACAGCACACCGTCTCACGCTTCACGACCCTCAATGATAATTAACTGTCTTCCCTGACTCTTTACATTTACGAGTTTAAATTAATTATAGAATAGAAAACAAAAAACATATAAAAGAAATATCACAAATTACCCCAAGTGTCTGTAGGCCACGATCTTCATACTCGCTAAGATCGAAGCATAACGAGCTAGTCTAACAAATGGATGAGCCGACGATAAAACGAGGCTATTATAGTATTAATAATTACCAGAGCTAGCCACCTAGATAGTTAATAAAAACAGCAACCGACTTTTGCCGCATCTTGGTCATATTTGCCACGTTATTGAATATGAAAAAGTACCAATTTAGTGTGCACCTACTCGAACGATTTGCGTACAAATTCTGACTACAATACATAGACATAGTTCTTATGAGATACAATAAAGAATAAATAGGTATACATTGTGTTTGGGATGGATATCCTTGAACAATATGGGTTTTCGACGCGCTTGATGAGTTATCATTAAAGTTAATGATACGTCACAGGTGTCATTGACCCGGCAGACGTAGAGAATCGTTTCGGTCTGCTTGTGCTGGAACATTGGTATGCGACTAGTTGTAACTAAGTATGAAGTGAACCGCGATGTCGGCGCAGTGCGGACCCTGCGCATGTGTCGCTGAGGCAGTGCCACCTGACGGGTGACGTCATCGTCAGCGCCGGCCGGCTCCACGTGGCTGCGATCGCGCACCAGCAAACCGAAATATACATATTCACTATATCATTCTTTGTCAAGTCAACATCATATATCTAATACCTACATCGGATCAGCGTACAGAAGAAAAATTTAACCCTAGCATGCCAATACGAAAACTTTATCAGCTGTTACTGTTATCAGTCGGAAGCTGGATATCACCTATTTATGAATTACACATCATTTAGGCCACCGAGTTGAAATAATGACGTTCGCGAGGTAATTATTGGGGTATATAAAAGATAAGTGCGCAGCGAAGCGTCAGCTGTGTGCGTGTCAAAATCAGCTGATTATTCAAATAGAACGAGCAGAGTCGCATCGGTCGGCGACCGCGGCCGCCCGCGCCACGTCCGGGGCCCCTCGCGTCGCGCATACCACGGTGACGGTGCCGGTAACACAGATACTTACTGAAATAGGTACCTACTCACTGTGTCATCTTCCAACATAGGTACACACATGTAAATAATCCTTAATCTCGAATAAATAAATATCATCGCACACTAATTTTGTTTCCAACCTATGAATTGCTTAAATTTTTACAAGACTTGTAACATGTGGAACGATATCGTAATCAGCTGATCGTGTAAACAAACTCATAACGTCTAGTTTAAGAATAGGTACGGATACATAGAGATGTTTTCGTGATCACCTGTTTATAGTAACACATAATGTAACACTCCACAATCGTATCATAGAGAAGAGTCCTGGTGAGAGGGGGTCAAAGGGATTCACAGACTTACTGAGCGAGGTGGCCGGTCGGCACGCAGTGGACGGGGCATACTGGGACCACTGGTGCCGACGCTGGCGCTGGAGTATACCTACACGTGGCCGGAAAACGAGACAAAATGGCGAACGTTCGGGTTGCGCGGTTCGCGGATGGTGCGGTGTGGTGTGGGTGCGGCATACGGCGCGGGTGCGCTCACCTCAAGCATCCACTCGGCGACGATCCGGCGCATGTTGGGGGTGATCTCTGTCTGCACGGTGCCGAAGTAGTTGGCGGTGACGGCGTAGCGCTCCTCGGTGCGCAGCAGGTTGTCGAGCACGCGGCGGCGCATCAGCACCGGGTCCGGCCCGGCGGTGCGCGCCGTGGACGGGCCGGCTCGCGACAGGCCCTCGCCGCTCTCGGGGCTGACCCGCTCCGCGCACAGTAGCTCCATGTTACACCGCACTGCGGCTTATAGACTTGACAGCTCGTTTCGCGGTCGACGTCTTGTTGTGGTGAGACAGCTGATCGTGGCGAGCGACCGGCGGCGGCAGCGTGAGAGTGCAGCGCGGTTTGTTACGACCACGACGAGTGCCCGACTCGCAGTGAACAGCCGGTGTGCGCCTCGCCACCGAACATATGATCGGCGCGGTGCAGCGGTGCGGGGGAGGGGCGGTGCCCGTGAGGCCCGCACGCAGGTTTCTCCCATTCTATGTTCAAATAATAATACATAACATCATCTTCCAACTCGCTCACGCTTTATACTGCCTCTCGCTCGAACACTCTAATCTTGATTCTTTCTTCTCATTCTACTAAGTACATAAATAAAGGTATCTACACTAAGATGGTACTTAAGTAAAAAAATAACGTCATTGGGTACCTACGTTTTTATTTTCAAAGTTGTCTGTTTGTTCAATGCGGGGTACTTTGGGCACAGAATAGGGAATAGTAGGTTTAACCTACCCAGAGTCCAGAGTTATACCACTTATACCACTATTATTAGGGAAGAAGTTAGGTACACCTCCCAAATAGCTACTAGGTACTTTACGTACAGGTAGATTAAGGAAGATATTTTAATGGGTAAGTAATATTAAATTCTATTCATCTACATCAAATAATAGGTAGGTAGGTACCTAACTGTAACTACGTACCTACCCAAAGTTCAATTATTTATTAAGTATTAATACCTAGGGACCTACATACGGATGTTAAATAGGTATAAGTAGGTAGGTACCTACCCATTGTATTATGTAGGTAGGTCTGTGTATTGCCCTTCACTGAGTAGGTAGGTAGCTAGGTGGCTACTTTCGACATTAACATCATGGTGTTGTGACATGTGTATGACACTGATGACTATGACACACCAACACCATTACTGACAGTGTCACATCGGGCATGTGAGGTCACTGAACTTTTGCTTTTCATGGGTTAGTAACTAACCCATGAAAAGCAAAAAATCTCGCGTCGGTGATGATTAGTTACATATCTAACTAACCGTTAGTTAGATATGTAACTAACCGACCAAACCCCCGAAGAGGCCACACAGGTGGCCAAAATCCGTCGGCACCACTGGAAATACCTCCTGGTGTACCAGAGACGCCCGGTAACAGACGAAGGAGGGGCCGCGGACTTAAAAAAAAAGTAACTAAGTATCTACGAGTACTAAGTATAGTTGTCTGCCTATCCACCATTGATGTTTGTAACGAATAAACTCAAAAACTACCAGGCCAAATTTAAAAATTCTTTCGGCAATAAAATCATTTTTTTTTATTTGGCCTGCTTGACAAATTATATACTTAAACAAAAACCTTACTCGAGAACCACTCTATGCATTGGTGAAAACCGCATCAAGATCCGCTGCGTAGATCTAATGATCTACGCATACATACTCATAACGGACGACTTTGTTTTATAATGTAGAAAAGATTGTGTGAAGTGATAGTGATGATATTGATGATTTTACTCATCAATATCACTTATACAGGATGTTACGCGATCAGCTGATGGGGGTGTCTTCAGGTTGATATAACCCTTATGTAACACTCTTTATTGACGAGAAAAATAGATTTCCGTGGTAGGTAATTGGGAACGGGAAAACTATTATTCGCCATGGGAAAAGGTTCGCCTCTACCCCCTTTGTTTTTTAATCCGTGGCCTAAGGCCGCCCCTGCGTCCATTGGCGGCGCGTCAGGTGCGCACTCGGAAGTATTCCCAGACATTCCTAGTGGCGCCGGCCTTTGAACCCTAGCCTACGTCAACCAATTAATTAACTGACGAAATGTGAGCTGCTGAATTGTTGGGGGTCCCAACACCCCCTCGCGGAAAGAACTATAATTGCTATAGTTATAGGTATACCTACCTAAAAAGTGTTATGAAACTACAAATAATAAACTACAAATATACATAAAGAATTCAAATAATGAAATTAAATTTAAATAATTATGAACCCATTAAATGTAATTTTATTCAATTGCTACAGTTCTAACGGTTTGTTTAGAGCAGCGTTTCACAAAGTGGGCGATAACGTCCCCTTGTGGGCGCTGCAGGCCTAATGGGGGGCGGTAAGACCAAGAAAAACTTTGAAGTATTGTCAAAAGTCACCACTTTAGACAATGAAACAAAGTTTGGTTACTTCTTGGTAATAAAATACACAACATACATCTCAAAAAATAGCAAATTCATGTGTCTAGTATTCTTAAAGAATTTTTTTTTCTAAAATGTCTTGTATTCACCAAGATTAATAAAAATCGTCGGTGTCGCTAGTGGACGCCCGCGCTTACCAGGGCGCACTCTTAATTTGAAGTTATAGTGGTATTTAAGTATGTAAAAAAAATGGGGGCGCTAAAAATAATTTATTATCAAAGTGGGCAGTAGACAAAATAAGTTTGGGAACCCCTGGTTTACCGCCGGGCGCCACTGGAAATACGTTCTGCTTGTAACCAGAGACGCCCGGCAACAGACGTTAGAGCGGCCGCGGCCTTGGGCCGCGGAATTAAGAAAAAAAAAAAAGCCCCTGGTTTAGAGGATCAGTTGGACGCAATATTATTTTATAAAGATTACTTTATTTACAATAAGAATAACAATATACAAAATAAACATAATTATAGACTAAAAATATTTACATTACAAAATATCGTTTAAAAAATCCTCCGCGTCATTGCCGACTGGGAAGGTTCCCAGAATGCTGGCTGTGTTGCCACGTTGGATGGCGATACTTATTCTTTGGGCCAGAAAATAGCCAGCCTTCTGGTCCTGAGAAGCATCGATTAGGCGTTTAGCAATGTCTCTATAAAGGCGGCGAGCACTCGGACCCCATGACCCCAGTGTCTCAACCCCAAACGTCTCAAATATGTAATCACCTGCTAGGTTAGCAGATTTACGCCGTTTAAGGCCTTCAGCCGATGCAGCAGCAGCGCCGGAAAATCGGATGTGCTTGGAAGGTGCTAAGGTGTCAACGCATGTAGCGTCCCACACCAAAGGCCTTCCCATCTTCCACGGTAGCAACTACATACCGTCCGGTCTCTTTCCATCGCTTCGTGCTAAACCATTTGGTTCACGTACGGCCGGAAGACCTGCGGTGGAAAGAGCCCTACGAATTATGTCGTTTAGAATAGCGTGCCGAGGTATACGACCTGCGCTTCTGCTACAAGAAAGGCCATGGTGTCCCAGATTATCGACGGCTACTCCACAGGTGCAATGATGTGGGGATACACAAGGTGTACCCAGCCAAGGCAAGTGGCAATGCGGAAGGTTGTGTCGTCCAACATTGTACCGATGTTGGGCGATGTGAGCGCTTGGATCCATAACCCTGACTCCCATTCTCCAACAGCTAGTAGGCGTGCATGTTCTGAAATATTGACAGAAGTGTCAATTAATGTATTAATTCTCAATTTACAGAGCGGTGAATCCCACAGTCGCTGTGAGCCTAGGCGTGAGGGCAGGCAAGACATCCTCCAAGCATTTATGGCATTGGTCTTTTATAAAGATGAGTTTAGTGACTTGTACAATCTACCTACTCCTTCTAGCAAAAATTTCCAGGACATTAAGCTTGTATGAAAAAAAAAAACCAGACATCATTATCCCGAAGGAGTAGGGTCAACCCTCACGTAATAAGTGAAGAGCCTACTGCCGTTTCGAGCGTTGAGTTATTTGCCCAAAACCTCATCCGTTTGATAGGTCCCTTAAACAAGTATAAATCAATAGCATACGAATTATTTAGAAATTTTTCATTAAATTAAAGACACACATATAAACTATGTACATTTTAGTTAAGTAAGTCTTCGGCTTATATAATTAGTGTTTTACTAACATAGTTCATAAGCTCTTTTGTTACTAAAATTTTATGGGCAATGCCTTTTTTTTTTTTTTTTTTTTTTTTTTAGTTCCGCGACCAAGGCCGCGGCCGCTCTAACGTCCGTTGCCGGGCGTCTCTGGTTACAAGCAGAACGTATTTCCAGTGGCGCCCGGCGGACTTTGACCACCTCTGTGGTCTCTGCGGGGGTTGGGTCGGGATGAGAATCCCGCGTCGTTGGGGGTAGGGTTTTATCCCGCGTCAGTGAGTGAATCTGGTTGCGTGCTATGGGGCAAAGGCCCCGCAGCACGCAACCCTTCTAGCCTGCTTCTGTAAGAACGACGGGTGGCGATCCCGCCGTCCTCAGGCCCCGATCATGGAGGTCGATGGTCTTGGGCGTAGATGAGTCTGCGGCGGCTTCGCCGCTGACTACGGAACTCGGCGGGGAGGGCACGCTCCCTCTCCCTCTCGGCCGCCTCCTTCGCGGGCAATGCCTGAAATAAACTATTTTGATTTTTTTGATGATATATTTTTTTTTCTATTTACTTTATTAATGGATTTTGATGAAATTATAATTTGTTGTTTATTATTTGTAGCTTTAATACACTTTATAGGTAGGTATATAATTATAGCAAATATAAAAAAGCTAAAATGTCGGTGTGGAACGTAGTTGTTGCTCACCGGCATTGATTTCTTATCCATTTAAGCATGTTTTCAATTTTGTAATTAGTATTTAGAGAGGTACTTTATGGGTACCAACGATTCCTTTACATTTTTTTACCCTAATCACTTGTTTTAATTGATGGTCCGTACGAGACGAGTACGTTCTGTACCGACTACCGACCAACATCATCGGAACATTTACAAGAGACGTATCACAATTCACAACAATTTTCAGGTAAGTATAAATATCTTTTTAAATATTCTTTCAGGTAGTCGATAGGACGGTTTTAAACTTTTAAATCCTTCACTTCACTCAATATCTACAGTTGAATGACACCAGCTTTCTATTCAAAATTTTCAAAAGGACTGGTAATAAACTTCATTGTTTTGTATTACGATTTGTTTTGTACTATGTTTTTGCAAATATTGGGTTCAGAAAAAAAACCCGTTTTTTAGTAGGTACCTATCTCTTTTTGTTTTGATTTTTTTTAAATATTTCGAAAGACTTTGTAAGTAGGGTACCTACTTACCTACACTTGTTACAATTGTCATATTTATACACAAACGTACCCAGTCAACCGTATTTAAAACTGTTGTAAGTAGAGGCACAGAATAGAGAATAGTACTTACATACAGAACTTGCACTCCGACGTTGATTAAAGCATATTCTTTTGTTTACAGAGAACATAATTCGAACGTTAGGGTTGTCCAGAAAAGTAAAATATATACCAGCATAATTTGAGTGACCAATAATTATGACGTTAAAGCCTCAATATCAACTCTATGGTCAATGCCGTGTCACAAACAAGAGACAACCCTTACTGAGTTACAACTTCAAGTTGTAGCTGACGTCACGTATTTTTTTGCGATTGTTAGGCGAGTGACATAGGCCTGGTAGTGGGTACATACCTTACCTACGTATTGTTTACTAGTTGTTGCCCGCAGCTCCGCCTGCGTGTTACTTTAGATCTACATAACCCGTTGCCTTGCGATGAAATGTTGATGAAAGGCAACAAAATCTTACGCTATGGCACGTCTCGGACTATTATAAATATTTAAATTCTTTTTTAACTCCGCGGCCGCTCCTACGTCCGTTGCCGCTCCTACGTCTGTTGCCGCTCCTACGTCCGTTGCCGCTCCTACGTCCGTTGCCGCTCCTACGTCCGTTGCCGCTCCTACGTCCATTGCCGCTCCTACGTCCGTTGCCGCTCCTACGTCCGTTGCCGCTCCTACGTTCGTTGCCGCTCCTACGTCCGTTGCCGCTCCTACGTCCGTTGCCGCTCCTACGTCCGTTGCCGGGCGTCTCTAGTACGCACCAGAAAGTGTTTCCAGTGAGCGACTCCGCCTGTGTCATTGATTAGACTCATTAGTTTTATGGAACCACGGGAACACATTCACTCTCTAACTAATCCATACAGATAAATAAAAGTTTAAGTATATTTTTTGTTTGTTTGTCTGTCTGTTTGTTCCGGTTAATCTCTGGAACGGTTGGATCGATTTTAACGGGACTTTCGGGTCGGCTCTTTCCAGTCTAACTGCGATGCGTCTGAACTCCTCGTAACATCAGTTATCTGCCAGTGAAGTCCTGCTGTTACTATCTTGGGTCACTACAAAGTCTAGGGAAGGATCGTGTAAATCCCCTCTATCATGTAGGTAACGGCAGTCGGCAAGGGTAACGGTCGTCGCTGACATCGAATGTCTCAGAATTGGTATTTTTTACTTTTTGAGCTGAGTTTACGAAGCTCTTTCTTAGGCGACTCGTGTATTTCGTTCGTGATCGAACTCCTCCTAAACGACTAGACCGATCTTTTTGAAATTTGGCACGATCATAGTGACCATCACCGTGAGTGCATATATCTGAATTCATAAAGATCGGTCTAGTCGTTTAGGAGTTCGACCCGGATCGACAAACTCAGCTCAATTATTGCAACAGCAGAATGTATTGCATACCTAGTTATTTTTATTAGTACTATTAAATGTATTGTTGTCTCTGGAATTCCAGAAGCATTCTTCTTAGATTTCCTGAAACTGAATCGGAGACAATTCAAAAGTATATAATAAAAAACCGGCGAAGTGCGTGTCAGGCCACGCATAAGATAGGGTTCCATAGTACCCATAAAAGCCTCTATAACTTCGGAACTATACAGAGTTATACCATCCGTTATAGTTCTCCTTCAAAGTTTAACATGGACTACCATCATGATTTTTTACAGGTTTTTCACGCCTGTAAAAAATCTTTTTTATTTCAAAAATTAGCGAAACCTACTTACTTACTTACACTGTTTCTTCCAATGCCAATCACCGTTTCAGTCTTTTGATGTTTTTAAGTCATTTTTGCTTATTTCAACCATAAATTGGTGCAGGGCTGCAAGGCGCAGGCGCAGGAAGTGCACTATTTATAGGTAATCGTGTTATTAATCACGCTGGTACCACTAGCCGGCTTCCTGCACTTATTTCGCATAAGAAGGGCGACACTTTTATAGTTTCACTTTCCTATATTGAATGTTTATTACTATCGCCTTCCGTTCATGTTGGTATTTTCTGCAACGAAATGTTACACTTTTGAATCATATGACACAGTTAACATCGGAATTCTATTTCTAATCTGATGTTTAACTTTGAAGAACCATTATGGACTTAGCACCAATTGCAGTTAGACCTTTGACCGGATCCGCGCTTAGTTTCCTTACTTGTATTGAAATGAGCTTGAGCGCAAACAATGAACAGAATTCCAAAACACAGCACTAATGTGGAATGCTTAGTGCGAGTGGGACATCACACTTTCTTGGAACCACGACGACACTGCGTCATGGAGCGTGGTAAAAAGGAATGCAACAGCCATCTTATCGTCTACCTACAGTCCTACCGAACACTCTTTCTTTACTCAAATTTACTAGAGAGAGAAAATAACAATGTTATTATTAACATCTATTTTTAAATGTATGTAATGTTGAAGAGATAGTTTTTAACGAAAATGAAAAAAAAAATATTGGAGGTAGGTACTTAATTATTCGGCATACCGAACTAAAGCCTTGTTTTTTACTTAGGTAATTTAGAAATATTAGCTCAATGCTCGTTATTTCCTGGCTCAAAGAATTTGCATCGACATTCATCGTGACAACACAGTCAGCCATCAAATTTTTTTTTAGTCTGAGTAGTCAGCATTACGGAAACCTTCCCAAGTCAGCAACAACGTGACGGCGGCGTTTTTAAAACAATTTTCTGTAAATATCACAGCACCTAAATAAGTACCTACTTATTTTTTGGTTATCAATCAATCAATCAATACATATAATAAAATTGTAAGAGGTCGATGTCTGTACATGGCTCAGTAAGTGGTAAGTGGTCGATGGCTTTATGAACGTAATAGAACCCAAAACAATGGTTTTAGAATATTTGTCTGTTTATCTGTTTGTCTGTTTGTCTGAATGTTTGAACACGCTAACCTTAGAAACGGCTTTTTGAATTTTTTTGCATTGAATTGAATTGATTTGAATGCGGTTTTCAGTAATGCGCTGTGGTTTATTCAACTTAACATTTGCAGGCAACAGCTAGTTGTTAAATAAACTTATTCTGATATTTGATATACTGATAAATAATTACATAGATGAATCTTGATTTTTAATCTACCTAACTTATTGGTATTATCTTCTTGTTTGAGTACCTATATAACAAGTAACAACACACCGACCGAAGCCTCAATTGTATAAAAATATCGCTAAAAAAGTTGGACACATAATTCAATTAGTGAAATTGGTAATTTTAACCTTTCAACATTTTGCTTTATCGAGAATTCCTTTTGAAAATATTGAACATTTTGAGAGCTTTTTAAAAAAATATGTTCAGTTGTGGCCAAAGACCTTATAATACAACGGACATAGGATCTAGAACAAATCGCAAGAAAATAATGTCCCGAGTCGACCTTATACATTATACATAGGCATACATAGATATAAACAAATTTCATATTAAAATTTAAACCTTGATTCAACGGAATAGTGTTCACTTTTGTTTGCACTAATTTATCGCATTACGTAGCTTCTATCTGTCCGCCTGACTAATTCACCTTATGCAGCTTATACTTGAACTACGTGAACATAGAAACAATGGAGTAGGTTTATTTTGTTAAAGTCTTTTAAGGATTCCATGATATGTACCTACGTAGGCGTAATAATTAATGTACGACTACAATAAATTCCATAATCTTATAAATTGTAATTACTTGTTTATGTTAGACGAAATAAGCTGAAAAACTAATTAACGACTGACAAAGATTTTTTTTTTCGAGTCAGTTTCATAATAAGTAACTGTAGTGTATGAATAACAAAAAGGGAATTAATGAATTTAACTAATTATAATATTATAAATGCCAAACTTCTTGCGGGTGTCAAAGTTCTTCCGCTTTCATTACTATTTTCATAACGCTATGTCGCTACGTCTACTACAAGATAGCCGTGTTTCAAGTGACTGAATTAGTTGCTAAAACTGCGCATCATTAATTTATTTTTATCTTATGGTTAATTTTTGGGATACGAAATTATTGGCTACTAGCTGATCACCGTGACTCCGCCCGCGAGATATAGTTATCTCGGCCCCGATTCCCGTGGGAATACATTACCGAGAATCCAAATAAAAAGAAAATAACAGTACATACACGAAATAAAATGACATGTGTAATTATATTTATGACAAAACAATGATACCCTGTGAAAATTAAAAACATTTTTGGGCTTATCTCCTCCATTCAATCAAGGGATTCTTGTACAAGTTTCATAAAGATCGGACCTCTTTTTGTTTTGTCCATAAAATGAGCCGAACAAACAAGATTGTTATTTTTTGGATCAAAATATTCTTCTCGCCGTGCTAGGGCAATAATATTTTTCCATTGTGCACAGTGTACTGGATCCCGAGGAAAACTGAAATAGATGTTGGTTCATATAACGAAAAAAAAATCATAAAGAGCCAAGGCGTCTCCACTATAATCTTTGTTCCAAATAGTTTTATCGCTATCGGTAATCCGAATAAATCTGAATGGTCATTTTGTTAGTACATTATTCAGTGAAAATGAAATGGTCTCTTTCTTTTTACTGAGCTTGGGATGAGTTCGAAAGAGACAGATAGGTACTTCGGTATTGGACTGGATTGCAATATTTACTTTTGTCTTTTAATTTATTATCGACGAAATACTGTATTTTAAGTGAAATAATAAATTGCAAATAATAAAACAAAAGCTTATTTACTGAAAATATGATACACCGTCTTCAATTTGCTTTTTTTTCGCAGTTTTTACACGTTTTTACAATACAGTACGGCATTGTGCAACGTGTTGTCGTTCAGTTGTCAAAATCAAGACTGGCGCGCGATTGTTTCTCTTTTAGCGTTTTGTTTCTCTTTTAGTTCGGACACTTTTGAGCGATGATCCGAAATCCATTGTATTTAAAATCATTGGTTGTGGCCATACTCAGATAGTTGATGTTCGTGGTCAGATCTTATTTTCATTACAGCCAGCTACATCGTGCAAATTTTATAGTAACATACAGGCTTCCAACAGATAGCTAGTTAATTAAAAAAATAAGTACCATACATACTGCATATTAAGTAAAAATTTGACATTCAATCAATAAAAAATACGTTACGAAGGTGTGCAAAGAACTAGATCACTGGTTACATTCGATAAGTGTGTAAAACTTGTACACGAAGTGGGAAGTCAAATACAAAGGAAATATAGGTACCTAGTGGGTCACCTTGGGCAAGATTCTTCAGCAACTTGGTTGATTAAGTCGTGCAATTTAAAGACGGAATCACGGAAGCTATCGTTTTCTTATCGCGACTTTCAACATATTTAATTCCAATTTTCATTTCAAATATATTTTTCTGTTAACAGTAGAAGTTCCCAGAAGGCTATGCTTATTCTTTGAGCTAAATTTAGTTTAGCAAAATTTAATACGACAATTTGTCTGTCTGTCTGTCTGTCCGTCCGTCGCGTTTTTCAATTTACATACATTTGCATATTTTTTTTTTTTTTATGTGATACAAAGTTCGTCGGGATAACTAGTATCTTTTAAAGCCTCAGCTACCTCTTTTGTCTGCGAGAGTAATGCTTGGTAATGCTGACTTTTGTCATGGAACAAATTGACAACATTGAAAACAATTTTGGGGTGTTCAGTTTTTCTCTTATCTCTTGAGCATATTTCAAGAGAAGCCTTATGAAAGCTATTGATAGTTATTCGAAGCCTTCCTGGTTTCATGTTAGACACCCCGGCTCAATAAACAATTCCACTGATTTACTGAATTCCTGATGTGTAATACCACACGGTTCTCGTCCGATCCTCGATTAGATCTCGTACCTTCAGGCATCCGAATCTGGTGATTAGTTACCGTATGGAGTTGAAACCAAAGCTTTATACTCCATTGGCAGTTCCAAGAATAAATTTATAATTATAAGTTCTTTATTATTTACTTATTTCTTTACCTACTGCACTCACATACAATCAACGGTTTTTGTATTTGCATATCAATTAGTATATCAAATACGACTTGAATTTTATTGGATTTAAGAATAGAATAAATCAGAGTACTTACCTATTAAATACCTAATTTGGAGTCTGTAATCGAATGGTCATGTATTAGGTAAGTCGTTACTTATTATTGATATTACCTGGGTGTGGGAACATTGGTTCGTATTACAGAGTGGTTTTGAATATTATATAGCGCCCTGTAACAGCAGGGGAAGGAATGGACAGAGGCGTTCTTACGCTCTCGTCATAGTAAGCGACCCTATTGCCTTTTCCTGAGCACTTTGGGCATTCTAGCCTAAGGCTCGTACGTCTTACTAGGTTGATCTCTTACTCCTACTTTAGATCACTTATTTTATTTGCTATCTCTGATACGACTGTCACATTTACTTTAAACCGTTATCGAACCGGTATCGAACAATAAACCTATCTCTTAGAACCAACGTTTCCTACAAACAATTGCTCCATAAAAAGCTCCCTTGTTTCTCAGGTAAATATCTGTTAACTAATCATAATACTTATCGTATAAAAGTATGACGTCTTTGCATATAAATGACTTAGGTATAGATAGGTACTTACATTATTCAGTTGACCACGATTCGAATCAGAAAATGTATCTGAGCTTGTTTATACTTTGCAAAACAGATTTAGTATTTTGATAATGTATTATTTATTATTATTTATGTAACCACCTCATAAGCAGTTGAGGCATGAGGTGACGTCCGGAACACACGCGTAACGTGCAATTTAAATGTGCCCGGCACCTTTACCATTTACCGAGCGTCGCCGACGGCTTTGGTCTCGCTTCATTGCTTTCAACGAGTTGATTAAAAACTTTGGAACATCAGGTTTGGCAACCTGCATGAAACACGATTACTTACTACTACGACTAAGGTCTTTACGTTTATAACAGACGAGTCAAGGTGCAAGTTGTCTGCAAGATCTGCAAGACTATGCTTTTGGTGGCTAAATAGACTGATTTGTGAGCAGGATAATCTGAAGGACTGATATGACAAACCCGCGGCAGTTTACAGTTCAACCAACGATTGCCTATCTCACCTACGTCTGCCGTCTGAAATTCCAACCTACCATTCTAATTATATGAACTGGCTTCAAAGATCTTGCCGAGATCTCGACACTCAAATACAGTACCATTGTTACATCATTTTCTGTAGCCTAAACCCTCACAAACAGCTCGAGTTTCAGTTTTTTGAACATTCTCACACAACGTCATCTAACCAAAACTAAGCTATAGCTTGCGCTATGGGATCTAGACAAAACATACCTACTTATATATTTTTGAAGTTGAAAATTATAGGAGATTCTTTGGGGTGAAAATGCACACATTCAGGTCATTCACTTGATCTAGGTAATGTACTTAAGTACCTACCTTTCAGCAAAATGCGGGCGTTTGTTGTACCTTCTAACAGAACTAATCTATATCTATATATATGTGCAGTAACATAGATAAACTCTGTTCTAACTGTTCTTTGGATAAACTATTCATCGGGAAGCAAATTGCTTCAACCGCTTGAGGGTATCTAGGGCCCCCCCTCCGACGGTTCACTATCCATTTGCATAAAAAAATAACCATAAAATATATATGGTATATGGTAATTTAGACTAATGATATTTATGCATAATTTTTTTATCCATAACAAATTTAGCATATTTGTCTTAATCATAAATAAAATTAGCATAATCATATTTAAGCATAAAATTTATAAGCATAGCTTTATAAAGGCATAAACGTATCAAACTATAATGATTATATTCATAATCATCTTATGCAGAATAAGTAACTATATAAAATAATTAAGAGGCGGCTTAGGGGTGGCCCAAGGGCCACCCCCGCCGCACCTAAACCTACTTTGACACTATATAATATAGGAAATACTGTTTAAAGTTACTTTTTTATTATTCATTCATTTCATTAATTTATTCCTATTCAATTTTAGTAATATATACTATTAGGCGACTGTACACTATGCCTAAATACATTGTGCAAATTATAACTATGCATAAATATATTAGACCTAAATATAATTATGCCACAGTACATATGCTGCTAAAAATCAATTATGACCAAGTATAATTATGCCAAAAAAAGTATGCCAAATTCATTGTGACAAACCATTTTAGGATTACATATATTATGTTAACGAAAGGTATAACCCCTCCGACACCCAGTTATTGTTATCAAAACTAACATTATATAGCAACTGTTACCTACCTGTAAATATAGCTTTTACTAATAAGGGTATTATTACATCATTAAATTATTAATGTTCACCTGTGAATTGTGCATCGTCATACCTATAGGTACCTCCTTTTTGTTTTTAAAAAGGGGTGCTACTTTGGCATTAGTAGTTCTTAAACTATTTCCATTAGGAAATAGTTTGTAATAATATAAATCTAACATATCGCGTACCTACCAACAAAGCTAGAGAACTTATCATAACATAGTATACCTAAAGTTCCATATGTACGATCTTTAAAGCTACGCAGCGGATTTTTATGCGGTATTCACCAATGGATAGAGTAGTTCTCGAGGAAGGTTTTTGTGTATATAGGTACCTAATTTGTAATTTGCAGTGTCGACTAAAGTCGATCGAGATATTCAACCAATGATATCGCAGTAAATATCGGTCACGTGACCGAATTATCAATTATTTGGAAAATTCTGCGCGATAGTTTGTTGAATTAAGGGACTCACCACGATCAGTCCACCAGAGGCCTGTATGGCTATAATAGTTCTTAACACAAATTATAAAAACTTAAAAGACTAGATACAAACATTGATAAATAAAACAAATGAATCCTTTATCTAAAATTCTTGGGGACTGGTGCCTAAACTAGATACTATTTAGTATCTGTATTTATAGGTCACCAGGATCCCGCATAGTACACAAAAAATGGCTTAATTTTAACACAATAATGAGAAAAAGAAAAATAATATAAGTTAATGACTATGCTATGAGTTTCTATTACAAATTTAAAAAATATACAAATTTAAATTTAAATTACAAAGCAGAAATATTTAAGACATTATTAAGTAGGTACTTAGTTTAAACCCGTAAAAGGTTCTCCGTGCACTCTTTTGCATTGGAATTTTGGCAATGGATATATGTTTAAAAATTTATGAAGTTGGCTATGAACATTAGTCTATATATAAAGTTGAAAATCGAAGAACAAAGGTCATCTGAACGATCTAAGCCTGTAGGCGATCTGCCTATGTGTACGCTCCTTAAGTTGATCGCCGCTGGCTGGCTGTGCTAAGCCTGCAGACTAGAGTCAAATCAAATAAGTCGCAGGTCGCAGTCGCAAATTTTTAATAATCAACAATTTGCTTCATAGTATGTATAATTAGATAATTACGTGTAGTTTATTTAAATCTTCAATCCGTTCTTTTTTTGCCTAGGAGTCGACTCTATGACTGCAAGAAGCCGGCCGCACTGCCGCGCCTCACCGTAGCGACTATCATCAAATTATTTTCTCATCGGAACCTCTGTTGCTACGAACGTACATACATACAAAACGGCTTTTTTACTTGATATTTTATTTTTTTAATTTCCTGCTATTAATAAAAACTTTAATTACCTATATTCGTTCTATTCGATTTGTAGATTTTTCGTTATGGTTTGTACTTGTGTTCTATTTCTATAAGTGGTTCTGGATTCCTTCGGAGTTTGAAAGTAATCTTTAAACCAACACTATTTTCTAGTTAATGCCAAGTGGATCTAGTGACTTCTAGTTCTTCTGATCTAGTTCGTGGAGAAGCAAGTATCATCGGAGCACCACCAGGGCCCAGGAAAAATACACCGTTCCTATAGTATTCCTTAGTGTATTTCCTGTGTTGGTATCGGACAGAACTACCATTCGGAGACAGGAGTGTGAATTTGAACGGCAGAAAGTTGTTCTCCGACCTTAGCTTATTAAAGCTTTAATAAAGTAAAACTTCATCTTCATCCGCCGAGCCTTTTCCCAACTCAGTTGGGGTCGGCTTTCCAGTCTAACTGCGATTCGGCTGAACTTCGATATTTTCCGTGATGCGACTGCCATCTGACCTCCACAACCCATGGGCGATATCGAAGTTCTGTAGTAAGACCAGTCGGATTTTTGATTTAGGGCTCCAACTACCCCTAACGGCTGCCATAGATGTTCGTATGAAAACCGGGACCGAGCGACGGCTTAACGTGCTCTCGGAATAAAGTAAGACTTTAAGCCAAATATTGTATTTTAATATAGAAGATACTGTTTCACCCAAAATTATGAACTAATATGGATACAATTTGTTGCACATTTAATTTCTTACCAGAAGCAGCAAATAGAGAAAGAAATAACATTTTTGTTTGCTCTCCAATGATTACGATAATAGCACAATCAACACGTCATGACTGTGAGACTTTCGATTCAATTAGTATTGTAGGTACTATAATGTTTCAACATTTCCTTATGAAAAACTGCAATTGTATCTAGATAGGAAATAAAATCATTATCCGAGAGCGGGCCTCTTTGGGAACGATTTTCCACGGCTGTTGGTAGGGTATTCATGGCCAAGTTAAAAAAAAACAGACTAGAGACAGCAGCGGGCATTGACCTGGTAATGTTTACTGTCCTTGATCGGCGCGGACGGCGGCGGCGTCCGGAGTGACGTCACTGCGGAGGTGCTGATGGGTTTCAGCTACGAGGCCCCCAGAGTATGTTCGGTGACGGGTACGCGATGTGAAACATCTAAATAAGGCATTAAATATTTACGTAGTACGTAGGTACTTGTGTGGCGTTCATTCATATAACATGTCAATTTTTTTTAAATTGTTAGGTACTTACCTACGTAGTTACATACCTATTCTTTGTTATAGCACTCGTAGCAACCCAATTCTTCATGTCAGTATCTAGGAATATAATTAACAAAATATAAAAAAATATTACATATTAAATACCCATGAGAGTAGTCTTGCAATGAAAGTCATTTTGTTGAAATTTCTGTTCTCAGTCAATAAATAGGTGAAGGGCCCATCTAAAATTGTCACGAATAAAAAAATATTAAGTCGTAGTGTGGTCGTTTATTAGGTAAGTAAGTATTTTTGACCCACTTTCTAACATAAGCCCGTTATTATATCCGTATTTGGGAAAATGGATCATTGTTGTAAACGAATCAGCTACTGTTGATTCTATAAACGCCGGTTGACAACCAACAATAAAGTTTTTATTATGGCTATTTCATACGCTTCGTAAATACCTACCTACTTGTATTTCTTATCGAAGCAGCTTTGACAGACGTTGTTTCTGGAGCTACGATGGCAGCCTTGAAAGGAGCTGATGTCACGGTCTCAGTCATTTACAAATGACATTCATTCATTCATTCATTGGGTTGGTCTCTAGGTTGTACATAAGTACCTATTTATAGATTTTGTGCTCTTAATTTACACGTATCGGTGACTACTGCCTACATATTGAAGTTTGCTCAGTCCTTAGCGTGTTTGCCGCGTCTTTTTGTTGTTCTTTTTTTCAAAGTAGTAACACAAAATATGAGAAACACAAATTAAGTACGAGTATTTAGGTTGGTAATGTCTCTTCTCACAGAACAACGAATTTCGGCCGTGGCTGTATGTCTCTTCTTTGTGATACCTATATTGTTTATCAGTAATAGCTACAAAACCCAATCAAAAGTACCTACTTACTTAACAATGTGTTAAAGTAGGTAGGTATCAAACTGTTCACCAATGCTACGTTTTTCTATGAAATATATTCAACAATTATTTCAATTAGATGCGGAGACATGTGAGTATTAAGTACCTACCCATAAAAGCATCGACGGAACGCGGTTTAACGGGAGAGTAACGTCCTAGGTAGAGATGGGTTATGGTGTGCGCAAGCACAGGTAAGGCACTGGATACTCGTATGGATTACTCTGGATCACACAGTTTTTGCCGTGTGCCCGGCGCGGCGGCGAAGGTCGGTCGAGGCGAGCCACGAGCTATCTAGCATTCCAACTGCTATGAATGAATAGTTGTCCGACTGGTCGAGAGACGCATACTAAACGGCTAAGGATTAATTTGACAACAAACATTTAAGTTCGCAAAAACCGGATTGGTTGCCGGTGTCGGCACTTGGTACTCGGCACCCGCCCCGTGGGAACCTCGGACGAGCCGAAACGTTTGCCTCAGATGATTGTTCGATCAATAAGTACTCATCGATTAAACGATTCGTTTATTTCTCGCTTTTCATAGCGTGATGTGCCGCCAATTTGCTTTACGATTTTCTGACACGACACTATATGTGGACACGCAACTCGGCAGATATCACCAAGGAAGACATCATTTTTAGTTGTGTGCTCATAGCCTCATACTGCATGTCATTATAATTCTCTAGGCCTTTGACAAAAACATTAGCTACAGGCCCCTAGGATACCTATAAAACCAAACCTGGAAATCACAATTCAATCAAGACGACTGACGGCGTTGGGTTGTAGAATCTTTCATTCGCATCCAAATGTGTACCTAATCGAGAAATTCAGTTAAGATTTGATTTTCGAATAGTAACGGTCGGTGACTTTAAACTTCGTGCTATTCGCAAAAGAGATGGCAGCATTGGCAGTGGAATGTGCCTGTGCCCGTTTGCAACGGCGCGTTTGCACGAACTCCCTCGCGCGTCGCGTACTCCTACATAGGTAAGTACAATGTTATACCTTGTCAACCGTCGATTTATACATTTGTTTTGAATCCAGAATACACACAATTTCCAAATTTCATAGGTACTCGTATTTTAATAATTTGTAAATATTCATAATCATAACATAGTAAGTATAAAACAAAATTGCTCCGTCCTTATTTATGCTTAGATCTTTAAAACCGCAACGGATTTTGATGCGGTTTTCACAAATGGATACTTTGTTCTCCAAGAAGGTTTTTCTATAAATTCCGCTAGCTAACGTATAAAATAAAGTTTAACTTAAGCACTTACTAACCAGTTATAGGTTGTACTTACATATATTTTCGAGGTGTGATGTTTCGTTTTAAAATCTTGAATACCCAATGATTCCAGCTGGGTCAGTGTGACGTTTTATTTGAGTTAAATAGGTAGTACCTCATTCAGAATGCCTAATGAAGTCTAGAACTTAGGCGAACTTGTTTTAAGTAAGTATCTAAAGTATCATACATATTTTCTTTCTTTCTCTCTATCATAGCTGAAAATTCGACATTATTCTCATGAATTGAACTTCTACAGTGTACAGTAACTGCAATAGGCTTGCCCCCTATTACGTGAGACGAACAAAAATACTGGCAAAGTGTCGGTGTGTAATGCATCTCTGCCTACCCCTTCGGGATATAGACGTGATGTATGAATGTCTGTGTGTCTGAACTGCAGACAGTCAAGCAGTTTTAGGCAGAGTTATAATTTAGTTTTCATATACGAGTATCATCCATCGATAGATCAGAATCGATTTCTTTGAAGCGATTTCAAGGTTGAAAATTTACTGATAATCTCTAAATATTAGAATAAAATATTACAGAGTCATAGGCCGGAAACGAATAGTAATAAATTCTATAAGTAGTATAGGTATAACCTTGATGGTTATTGTGATTAGCTATGGGCCCCATTGACATTTATTCCGAAGTCGTGGCGTGACGATAAAAGTGACGAAATAACTTGTGTAACTGTAAGTATAAATTGTTGTATGGAATTTCAATTTTACAGGAGACAATTGCTAGAATCGATGTTTTTGTCTTGTAGATCAGGGTATTTTGATGACATTTTAATGACTTCCTATCACATTCCGTTGTTACAAAACGTGACTGGAGTCACAGAACTCAGTGAAGTTGGAAGGTCTTACAGCAAAATTAACTTATGTTACAGAAACATGTTTTTCCTAATTTAATAATGACAAGCCTCCAAATCTGGTTTTATTTAATGTGTCGGTATTATAATCTAGGTTTCGAAAACAAACTGTGGGCGACTACGATTTGGTATAGGTACCTACTGTATACACGACAGTGTTGAGTTTTGAGAATCGAAGTTAGTAAGTTCATATAGGTACTTACTTTTGTTATGACAGCTAATATGGTTACGTACTATTTTTTTTTGTTTTAATTCCTCGGCCGCCCCTGCGTCCATGGTAAAGAACCTCTAGTTAGCACTAGTTAGATTTTCCAGTGATGCCCGGCGTGGTTACTATATCGTAAAGTAATGTTTAAAACTTACGTAAAAATAACGAGCCGTAATGATTACCAACATTTGTCGAAATTGATGTACGAGCTCGTAATAGCTAATAAGAAAATATTATAAGTATTTATTTACTACACGTTGTTACGTGATAATAGTTATTTCGCTATAATTACATACTAGGTAGGTACATAGGTACAGATCTTTTCAATGATCATTGCATGTTGGATTACATACAGGCTTATTTTGGTCTTATAATATTCGTAGAAGTTCAGGGAAGGTTTAAAAAGTTTTTTTTTAATTTAGGGCAGTACGAAGTTCGTCAAGACAAATCGCACATACCTACGTCAACAATGGTGATGTTTAACCGCGCTTTCTCCGCCCTCTATCTCGAAACGGTTCATCGTATAAAAAATATAAAAAGAAAAATTGTAGAGAATTTATATCTCTACTACAATATTGTGATTGAGACATATAAAAATGGGGAAACTCACAAGAAACGAGATATAAGGTAAAAAAAGAATTTCGTGTGACCTTTTGACCTCAAATTTTAATAGACGTGGACGCCCTGCCCTACCATATTCAGGTATTGACACAACTAGGATGTATAAATATAAGTTTACAGAAGTTTCCAGTCAGGTTGGAAGAATTCCGAGATTTTCGTTAATTTTGGCCTAATAGGGATAACGACATAACGTCGTATTGTTCACACGAGGCTTATGATTTTGACATTTGTTTTAGCATGTGCTTTGGTATGAAAGTCAAATAACATTGAATAAGCCTGTTAAAATTGTTATGAATCTATATTTAAAGCCAGTAAAATATGGAGCACACATGTAGCCATATATAGAGCCACAATCACATATTATACACGATTTTCCAAGCTTTTAATCGTAACTCTTATCACCACGTTAATATCAGTGATAATTGCCCAGACATTCACGATAGAGGCTGGCGTCGTTATATTTTTAAACGCAAGAGGATGTGGAGGGCCTCACGTACTGCCAAGGCCACACGATGCCTTTATGTCTCATTAAAAAAGTGACTAAAGACTTCCTATGGTTTGGCAAGATTCAGGGTCATGCTGTTTTTTTTTATTTTTAAAAGACACGAGGCCTACTTATCTATTTAAAGGAAAATGACTAGATACTAGAAAAACATCGTTGTTGCCAAGTATAATAAATGCTATAAATCTATTGACTGCTTCGGTGGCGTGGTCGGAATGCATCCGCCTTCGACGCCGGATTCTCGGGTTCGATTCCCGGTCGGGACAAACTTTGTGTAATGACATATATACGTTTGTACCGAAGTCTGGATGTTTCCTATGTATAATATGTACCTATGTATTTACACAAAAAATATAGTATCAGTTTATTTATTACTCATATTACAAGCTCTGCTTAGTTTGAGACTAGATGGCGTTGTATGAATTTTAATAAAAATGCCAAGTAATCTACGCTGTAGTTAGATTGGTAGGTACTAACAGCAACTGATATAAGGAATTACATGTATTCTGCTTTACATTGATACTAATCTGGATAAAGACAATACTATATTTGGCATTGTACTAAACATTATGCCAAATAGGCAAAGGTTCTGAAATGAAATGATTCATTTATTTGTATAGGTCATTAAATGGCTCTTACAAACGTGAGTAATTACTAAAAATAAAAAAATATTCTATATTTACATGTAGGTACTGCCAGATTCGCAAAGCAATAGGTAGAACCGAGAGAAAGAACCTGGAAATAAAACTCACGGTCATTCTTTTTCAATAACTGACAGGTAAATTACGCATTTTCTTAAGACCAAATGTGGAGATCAATAAGCGTGTATAATGAAAAAAAAAATAGTCACCTAATTACAAAATATGCTACAATTATGGCATTCAAAACCTACTAATTTCACAACTTAAAGGACCAACATCTATAACATCGTATGACTACTATAGTATATACCTATATTACCTACACCATGATTATACCAACTTATTAAACTGTTTTACTTCATGTTACTAACAAAAACCATGACACTAGTCATCAGCATTTAATATTACAAACAGCCGAGCAATATATTTTAATTATCCGTATAAATTACATATCCGATAACATACAATGTAATAGCTAAATAGATCTATTTTAATTTACATGCGCTTCATGGTAAGCACATTGCCTAAATGTTGAACATGTTGTGACGAAGTTCAATGTATGCTCTGATGTGTAATAAAAACCTTACTTTTTATACTAAAACTTGTTATAAGTTCCATATGGTACGCACGAGAGTATTTTATTCAGGGTGATTGTTATACGGAGTGTTTGCCCCCGCCGCGTGACCCTGAACCCAAAGGATATCTTTATCAGGCCGTTGGTATCAAGGCCCGCGGTTTCGGCAGATGCTTGCCAAAATGCCGCTGATAACTTTAATGCTTTTAATGTTGTAAGTACATACTATATTTGTTATTTCAGTACTTACAAACATCAAAGTTTGTAATAGAGGCCGCCATTTTAAAATTGCGGGCCCCAAAAATATGCTAAAGTTAAACAAGGTTAGGTAGGTTCTCATAAATGTCGAGTTGTTTTGCAAACAGGAGAATTATAGCGATAAAAACAGATTCATTTCATGGCAAGACAGTGAGAGTGTGATTTTCTTTCAAAATGTACCACATTCTGTACGCAAATTTGTTTTAAATTGCAATTTATAAAGGGATGCATAGTGAGAAGCCCTGCAAAAGTATTAAGTTAAGTAGAATTTCCACATAGACGTGTGTTTCTTCACCAAGTGATCAAGTAAATACTGCACTATCTACGGCGATGATAGGAGTTTTGTGTTACTTTGTACTCGTATCATTATCACGAATTTGGAATTGGGCTTGGTGAGACTGATAACGTCACATTGTTTTCAAGACAAAATGATTGCAAATGCAGTTGTGTTATTAAATTGATAACATTATGTCTAACACAGATTACTTACTTTAATTACTTACTGAATGTCGTAGTCGTAATACCTACTCGTAATGTTGAAACTTATTAGTCAATCAATATATTCACTAGCGGAAGCACGTGGCCCCGTAGTCGTCGATTAACTCTGTCTTTCTCCCTACGGTATTAATGCTGTAGTCGTAGCTACTTTAAAGGGTAAGTTCTTTTCACGATAACTGAATTCATCTTAATTAAAACAATGGTAAGTAAAATGTTTTTAAGAAAAAACCTTTTAAATTTATATAATAGCATTAATTTTTCGCAGAATTAATTAATTAATTAATTAATTAAAATAAATAATTCTGCGAAAAATTAATGCTATTATATAAATTTAAAAGGTTTTTTCTTAAAAACATTTTACTTACCATTGTTTTGTCATGGATTTTCGCCAAGTAACGCCTGTTTCTATCCAATATTTCATCTTAATTAGTTTAAGTACCTACTTGCTTTAGCGTGATTGGGTAACTAATAAACTTGGAAGCGAAAACTTTTGTACATAATATAGGTAGTGCCTACCTACCCTGTGAGAAATTTGTGCGTTTTATTCCAGATTGAACGCTCCACAGTGAACCAGTTCGATTCGATTCGTTGAATAATAAAAATGGCCTCTATTTTGGGAACACCGCTGCGCCTTATCGGGCCTCTTTCATAGAGAGCGGCGAAGCGACCCTCTGCCCTGTCTGGATGCCAATATATCCAGTCCAGAATACCGAGTGCCGAGTACAATTATTAAAGGCGTGTAGTATGGACAAAGAACTCAGCGAGCGTGAAATACGAGACATTACGCACTTACCTATAAAAGATTATTTTATAAGTTACGTGCGTAGGATTTTATTAGTCTATTTTGTGTTTTGGTCATCGATGTGGTAAGACTCATGAAAGATTATAATTACGTGGGTTTCCAGTACCTATATGAAGTAAATTTTACCAACGACTTGGCAAATATTTGTGAGAGAAGTGATCCCTAGTTTAAAGTTGAAAAAGTATAAAAAAATTGAGGTGTTATGAAATTCGCTGGGAGCTAGTACTTAAATATAGAAAAGTTGACATACTCTTTGCTTTAAGAAATATTCTAAGAATAAGTAATTCGAGAAACAATTGGAAACATAATCATATTGTATTGTTTTGTAAACAATACAAGTTTTGTGGGAGCCCTAAGGCATTTTATTTATCGGGCAGCAGAGATTGTGAGAATGTAGAGGGCATACGAGCCAATGACTCAGGGGCCTTGAATCGCCTGCCTTTGGAACCAAGGACCTGTAAATTAGTCTCTTAGATTCTTGACAGTCTTCAACCAATGAATTGAGTAATGTTTTACAATATGAATCGAAAAACGATGGTATTGGGCTGGACTTGAACCAATGCTAGCGACTGTTTCCTTTCCTAGAGGGACGTTCTGCAAACCAACTAAAACATCATTAGCCCCAAATCTCGAAGAAACTTACCATCATATTATACCAACCCGTCTGGCCAGTGTGGTATAAAATGTGGGTGTCAAGTGGGCTGTGATGATGATGATGATCCAGTCCAAGACTATCATTTTTACGATTCATATTGGAAAATTTGAGAAATGTTAGCATTACACGTAGCTTGGAAAAATATATGGTCATTGAGGAATTATTACCTAAGCCGCATATTTATTATTTACTAGCTGTTGCACGCAGCTCCGCCTGCGTGTTATAGCTTTCTTGATCACCAGTTACTGATTTATTATGTATAGCTGTTGAGCGATATTGTTTATACCAAGTTTCATCGTAATCGAACCGGTACTTTTTGCGTGATGCCTGAACAAACAGACAAAAGTTTTTTAAATTACATTTTTGTGTTCGGTTTCGGTCTAGTAACACCTCCTGCCTATTATTATTTTGATATTTTTAATGTACAGAATTTTCACTTCTACAGTTGCAAGCCTCCATGATCATGTTGCTTGAAGCTATAATAGTTTATAAGTAGGTATTGTCATCAAAACAGGATCTTGCGGTCAACATCATACACCGAACCTTTTCCCAATTCAGCTAGGGTTGGCTTTCCAGTCTAACTACGATTCGGCTGAACTTCGATATTTTCCGTAAAGCGACTGCCATCTGACATCCACAACCCATGGGCGATATCGAAGATCTGTAGTTAGACCGGTCGGATTTTTGATTTAGGGCTCCAACTACCCCTAACGACTGTCATAGATGTAATAATAGTTCACTTGCACTAGTAGTTTAATAGTTCACTTGCACTAGTTCTGGACTGGTTTACAACCAACAATTTACTTCTGAACGCAAAAAAGACGAAGTGTGTTAGATTTAGTATGCCTAATGTTCAGAACTACGGTACTACCCTTAATCTTGTAGAATCAACCGTATTTTTGGGTATTACTCTAGACAGTAAATTACAGTGGAACGTCCAAATATCGGGTCTTGCAGGGAAACTTATCTCTGCGGCTTTTGCTATTAGTAAAGTCAGACAGCTCACGGATGTAGAAACTGCCAGGCTGGTTTATTTTAGCTATTTTTACAGTGTTTACGAGTTTCTCTTAGAGAAAGATTTAAAGAAATAGGCATTTTAACAGTTGCATCACAATATATATATGCGAATATTATGTTCGTTAAACAGAATATACAGATATACAGTATGAACAGTGACATACATGCAATAAATACTAGAAATACGCATAAATTGGTTGGGACGTATTATCGTTTACAGAAGGTTCATGACTCCATTGCAGGATTTGGTGTGCGTTTTTATAACAAAATTCCTCTAAACATTATGAACCTTCCTTTGAATAAATTAAAAGTGGCTGTTAAGACACACCTCCTAAAAAAGGCATATTATACTATTAAGGATTATCTAAACGATACAGAGAAATGGCAATGAGTTGCTTGCTCATCATTCGAGCTACATAGGGGCTACTTCTGTTTGAAATGTTGTTTTATTGCTGAAACTCAGTTATTATTGTTAAATTGTTATTATTATGATATTGTTAGGTATGGGTACTTTGAGATTATGTGGCACCTACTAGTATTTGACTTTTCTTGTGAATAACAGATCCATAATTTTTAAGTTCACTTGGTCCACACATGGTCACGTACTGCCCTTGCCCTCTTTTTATTGTTGTAACAGAATCATTGTATTTACTGGCGAATAAAAAGAGTGGCCGTGAGTTTTTCTTGCCAGGTTCTTTCCTCACAGGCTCTACCTATTGCCTTGCGAATCTGGCGGTAAATGTAAATGTAGAAGCATTTTCTTTTTTTGACGTTCATAAGTGTTACTTTGTGACCTACATGAATAAAGATATTTTGATTTTGATTTTGATGGTTGTATGACAACCGGGACCGACAGCTTAACGTGCTCTCCGAGGCACGGAGGGGTCACCCATCCTTAAATCGGCCTGACTAAATGTTGTTTAACCTTTGCAATGTGTTAACATCAAAACAGGATCTTGTGATATTGTAACAAAATAAATAGAAATAAAAGCAACATTTATAAAGTTTGAAATATTTACATAAGTAACCCAGTATAACGTAATCGAAACTTCACGTCTGCAACTCGCTTATCTTCTGCAATGTCGGTCAAATATTCAAGTGAGCTAATATAGGGGCGTTATCGAGGACATTAATATAATCAATGTTCAGTAAATGTATCCTAAGTATGAATTACATAGCTATCGACATTAGTAATGAAATGAAATGATTTATTTATTTGTATACGTCATTAAATGGCTCTTACCAACGTCAGTAAGTACTTAAAATAAAAGTTATTATTGCTTCTATATCTACATGTACTGCCAGATTCGCAAAGCAATAGGTAGAACCGAGAGAAAGAACCTGGCAATAAAACTCACGGCAAGTATTATTATTGATACAAAGCTTTAAGTAATTTAAAGATGGCTTAGTATTATTCTTTTTAAAACGGTGTCCGAATTCAATATGATTCGAATGGGGACATCTGCGTAGTATAGGTATTTCCCTTCCAAACAAAACAAGATGGTTTCAAATAGTTTCAGGTGTCTTCGAGTAATCGATGAACTAGGTTGTACATAAAAACCTCTTTTTAAGTCGTTTATTTAATTAGATTTTTGTTAATTAATTGCCAAACTGAACGTTTAAGTTTTACTTAAATTTAGGTACACTTAAGCAGTACTAACATAATTTATACCTACTCAGAGTCAATTTAAGTAAGACTAAACCTGCGGCTAGACTTATGAACGCTGACGTAGGAATACATATATAGGTATATTTATATCAATAAAATTGTTTCAAGAACTCAGATATGTCTGAGCTTTCAAAAATGTAATACAAATGGGACAAGTTAACATATCTTAGGGCAAGGACAATTAATCGTCGTGGTGTGCCTGTAACATTACCAGTTTTTGTTACCATTCGCCCGTCAACTTACCGATATCGATCACCCGGCCTTCTACTAAACTGTTGTGAATTGCAAGATATATTTCAGAAGGAATGTTCAGGTTACCTCATATGGTATTGTCCAACCCATCACAGTACACTGCATCGTTTAATTACAATTTCGAAGTATTTGTAAGAGATAATTAATCAAGATCTGTTTTTGGTGTCGATGTTTTAAATTAACCGCTAGCTGAGTTTGTAGATATGTCACGCCTGTTTCCCCGAAGGAGTAAGCAGAGTAGATAATATAAGTAAGAGTGCTTATACCAGGAACATTTTGGCACGAAATAGAATAGAAAAATTTACATACAATAAAAGCACAGTTAGACTGATGGTTGACTGTCAGAATAAGCGGTAAACCGAATCGTTAGACTTTGTTATCAATACAAGACAGACAAATTATCCGTTATTGATAAGACTTCCCACGTACTATCAGAAAAGTTATACAATATCATTGGTGAAATAGTATGAGATCACAAATACGGGAGCCACAAGACCTAAGTTTATTGACCTAAGATTAGGAGAGTTCGGCAAGCAGTATTTCCTGTGGGTAGAGGGGGCGCCACTCGTCGCGGGCGCAACGCAACGGACGTGGCCCGCTCAGTTCGCACGCCCCTGCAATGAGTTTTAATTGAGTTTGACCGCAGGAAGCAACTGTTACGCTCTATGCGTAGAGTAACACTCATTCATACAATCTAAGGTTTTACTACTCACATAACAGAAAATCAAACACAAACAAGAAGGTTTAAGACGAAGTAAGTTGTAGGTGTGAAGATAATTTGAAACCCAAACCTGCTGCACGAACTGTTATTATTAGTTAGACTATAATAATTCATTTTTCAGCCTGTGACCAGTGACCATGGCCATAGTAACCTGGACGGAACGTCAGGCAATTAAAGGTGGCGTAGATATGAATACTAGGTACGTAAGACCTAGTATTCATATCTACGCCATATTCGTGTTATAGTAAAATATAGAATTCATAACGGATATGTTACTTAAAAGTAAAATTTCTAGAAGGCTTGTCAATGGATGACGCCTTTATTTAAGTTAGAGTACATAACAGCTGCAGCATAATAATGTGTATAAGAACTTAATTGGCCGTTCATGAAAGTTCTTTTCAATGACTTTACGTGACAATTATTCGACATGACTATAGGTGTTTAAGTTTAGGATATGAATCTTTAGTTTAAGTATCTCTGTAGACGTTATACTATTAGCTCTAATCTATTCTGACTGAGCAAGCTTTTTCATAAAAGGAGGCCCCTAAATCAATGAATAGATATTTTTTACTTGACATCCTACAAGAATCTAGTCACTAGTGCGTGCCTCATTTATTATCAGAATGTCTATTGAACGAGATGAATTGACGCAATTCACTAATGTGGTTTAACTTTGTAACGTGACTTTACCGCCGTTGAACAAAAAAATATAATTGAGAACGGAAAAAATGGGATAAGGCATAAATTATATGCTTTATGTAGGTATAACCACTTAATTCAATAAGATATATGTCACTTATCGTTAACGTTTCAATTATGTTCTAAATATGAATTTATTAAATTATAAAAAAAACTAAACCTCCTGGGTGTTATCAAGGATGTAAGCGAAATAAAATAACATTTATTATCTTTGAAATTTTTAGAAAATTATTTAGATTCGTCAAAAGTTTGTTTGACTCTACCGAGGGTTCCAAAATGCAACGAGACTGAGAAGAGCCCTCAAGAAACTCAGTTCGGCTTTTTTCAAAACATTTCATCTTAAATCTAATCCAGAGTTATTTAGAAGACGCGACGAGTTAAAAAACGGCTTTGGAAGATATTTTCGCATCAACGTTCAAGAGGATTATGCCAGTATTCTTACGATGTTACAGTAAGCATATGTATAAAATAAATAATTAAAAAAAACTGTAACGAAATATACCTAGGTATTTGTCCTATAAAAAAATTTTGCGTGGTCACTGTACAGCGCGACAAGAAGTGACGCCTGCGCCCGCGCCGCCTATGTCACCGCCAACAAATTGCTTTGTTTATGACTTCTTATTGAAATGTTCCTAATACAAACTACGCGCTCTTGAATACTCCACGTTACGGACCTTCTTATAAGGGATCGGAACGATTAGGGTTGGAATTGTTGTTAATTTATTTATAAATTGTAAAAAAGTTGCTTTTAATATACTTACCTATTAATTACAGATAGGTATAGGTACGTCGGTAATTTCAGAAATCTTAGTCTACGGCTTAGATCAAAAATACTATACGGTGAATTTTAGTGATGGGGAATTCTTCGGCACCTAACATTTTGTTTAGTTGGGTATTTAATGTTTTTTTATTTAGTTATATTTCACCTACTTGTCATTTCGTTGGTCCCAGGTGGAAGCATTTCCGGGAACTTTGGCATTCACATTTAAGCTCAAGAAAGACATTTAAGCTTTGTAGCATAATACCTATAAACACTAATGAATTGAACTATCTGACTGAATAAAATTAAATTAAATGTAATTAATTATAATTTACTAGAGCTGTGAAAGATTAATGGGCCCCACAGACTAAGAATTGAAGTTGACTACGGGCTTGATCAAATAAAACTAACTACCGACCGATATCATACATATATGTACGTACCCGAATATTCGTGTTTCGCTGTTCCTAAAAACAAAACAATATAATATATCAAGAGGATTACATAGATCGGTACAGAAGCAATAAACATAGACCCGAGTAGGTACCTATATACGTATTGCTAACCTTCTGCTAGAGTTCGTTGAACTGCTAGTGTTGACAGATGGTGAACACACTATTTACCTCTTTTTTTTTTTTTTTTTTTAATTCCTGCTCTAACGTCCGTTGCCGGGCGTCTCTGGTTACTAGCAGAGGGTATGTCCAGTGGCACCCGGCGGACTTTGACCACCTCTGTGGTCTCTTCGGGTGTTGGATCGGGACGAGAATCCCGCGTCGTTGGGGGAAGGGTTTTATCCCGCGTCAGTGAGTGAATCTGGTTGCGTGCAATGGGGCAAAGGCCCCGCAGCACGCAACCCTTCTAGCCTGCTTCTGTAAGGACGGCGGATGGCGATCCCGCCGTCCTCAGGCCCCGATCATGGAGGTCGATAGTCTTGGGCGTAGTCGCGGAGTCTGGGGCGCCCTGGCTGCCGACTACGGAACTCGGCGGGCAGGGTACGCTCCCTCTCCCTCCCGGCCGCCTCCTTCGCGAGCATGACTTGCTCGCAGAAGTACACGGCCGCGTTCCACCTACTCCGGCTGGAGACCATGGCTTGAAGCATGGTCTCCACCGAGAGGGTATCCACGCCCAGACCCACTACGAGGTCCCGGCGCTGGCTCGCCCACGCTGAGCACTCCACCAACGTGTGGAGTGCGGTGTCGTTGTCGGAAACCTCGCAGTGTTGACACCGGGGTGTGACCTCACGATGCATGCGAAACAGATAGCTACCGAAGCATCCATGCCCGGCAACGATCTGCGTCCCACGATACGTGAGGTCACCATGCTGTCTCTGCAGCCAATCGTCCATGATCGGTCTCACCGCCGCGATGATGGTGGTACCCCACTTGGGTTGCTCAAGTCGCACCCTCCATGACTCCATGAGATCCTAGCGGAGATGGGACGGCTGGTCCTCGATTTCTCGAGACGCAGGCCTGTGGTCCCGCTCCAGCGCCTCCTTGCGCCATTGGAACAATGACGCAAGGGCTCTCGCTTCCAGGTCCCATGGAGGGGTCCCGGCTAGGAGACATGCAGCCTCTCCGGAGATCGTGCGGTACCCCTGTATGGTTCTGACGGCCAAGGTTCGAAGTGGTCTGTTTAACAGAGTCCCGTTCCCCTTGACCGCCAACCTATCCGCCCATACGGGAGCCCCGTATAGGGCCATACTCCGCACGATCCCCAGGTACAGTCTCCTGCAGGAAGCGTAGGGTCCCTTGAGGTTGGGCATCAGTCGCGAAAGCGCGACCGATCCCTGCGTCACCTTGGGGACCAAACTTCAGAAATGTGGTCCGAAGTTCCATCGGCTATCAAGTACGATCCCTAGGTACTTCATCGAGGGCTTGATGCCGATGCTAACGCCTCCCACATTTATGCTGGAACCTTTGGGTGGACCGTTCCGAGGTCTGTGAAAACACAGAACCTCGGACTTGTGCAAGGCCACCTCCAGTCCCAGCTGCCGTATCCGACCCACGACTCGAGCAACACCCGTCGTGACCTTGAGTGCTGCCTCCTGGTACGTTGCACCCCGCGCCGTGACGAGGGTATCGTCGGCGTAGCACGTTACGCCGACGCCCCTAGGCAACGCACCCCGCAGCACCCAGTCGTAGCCGATGTTCCACAGAAGCGGCCCCAGGACCGACCCCTGTGGAACACCGCACGACACATCTCGCCGAGCTGGCCCGAGCCAGCTGGGGAAAGCTATGGCCCTCTCCGAGAGATAGGCCCCGACAATACGACGGAGGTAGAGAGGCGTTTCGTGATACACGAGCGCCTCCCTAACGCAGCTCCATGGTAAGGTGTTGAACGCGTTGGCGATGTCAAGAGACACCGCCACCACCACCTTGCCCTGCGAGACTGCTTCCTCCGTCAGGCTCTTCACGCGCATGATCGCGCTCACGGTGAAGCGTCCCCGACGGAAACCAAACTGGTTATCCGCCAGGTCTGGCCCCACACTCGTGAGATGCTCGACGAGGCGTTCCGCGATAATTCGCTCAAAGAGCTTACATACCTCGTCGAGCAACACGATCGGCCGGTATCCGGACGGTGCGTCCTCCGACCGCCCCGCCTTACGGATCAGGACCAGTTTCCCCGTCCTCCACACCTTGGGAAACTGGCCCCCTTCGAGGCATGCGCTAAAGAGCCCCATCAGTCGAGGCCCGAGTTCTTCGAGGGCCAGGACCCATGCACGGCCAGGAATGCCGTCGGGTCCGGGAGCAGTGATTTTCCGGCGTTTAAGCTAGAGTACTGCCGCACCTAGCTCCCCCCCGCTGACTTCGGGTACGTCGTCTTCGCTGGTGCTATCCGCGTCGGGCAGAGACGGAGCCATGCGCGGAGGGACGTGCTCCTCCGCGCTCGTCGGAAACAGGGAGCCCATGACCCGCTCCAGCTGCTGCGGCTGGAGACTCTGGGTCAGTGGGGGCGCCCTAGGTCGGAGTTTCTCCCTGACCTGTAGGTACGGGCGCCCCCATGGGTTCTGCTGCAGGGTCTCCAGGAGCTCCTCGCGGGCCGCCGTCTTGGCCCGCTTTATCGTCTCCTGGAGAATACCTTTGGCCTCCCTGTATGCCTGATAAAGCTCCGCCTCTCGGGCTGCCGCGTCGTCTGGGCGGCGATGTCTATTTACCTCTGGTTTACATCTATTATAGAGATCAAAGATTTGACACTGTTTGTAAAAATATTTATAATACTTTAATCCAAAAAGTACATACTTAGCCAATTTAAAAACTTATACCTATCGCCACAGAATAGAGAAGTACTTACATACAGAAATTGCACTCCGACGTTAATTAAAGCACATTCTTTTGTTTACAGAGAACATCATTCGAACGTCCAGTAAAGTAAAATATATACCAGCATAATATGACCAATATTTATGACGTTAATGCCTCAATATCAACTCTATGGTCAATGCCGTGTTCACAAACAAGAGACAACCCTTACTGATTTACAACTTCAAGTTGTCGCTGACGTAACGTATTTTTGCGGTTGTTAGGCGAGTGACAAAGGCCTGTTATCGCTAAGGGGTAACCACATCTTTTTTCAGTCAACCCTGTTTTGTCTGTCAACCCGTGGCTACGGCTTTTGTGACAGGGTCGAAACGTCGTCGGGGAATAAAGAGGTATTTATGTAGGTACTGTTTTTGTTGAGCGCATCGCTGGTGGCTTTTTAGCTTACCTACCTCTAGCGCTCAGCAAAAACCGAGTTCCAGACGCTCCCGTGCAAATACCGAACGTTTCTTATCTTGTCCCACACCTGGAGCCAGTTCGTAGTAACTAGTTCTTCCGTGATTCACACCCTTATAAGAAGAAGAAGGTACCTCAATAAGGTAATGAGTTCAGGTGACTGTTTTGAATTTTTCTGCGATATCATTGATGGAGTCCAAGCAATTTTCACCTAAAGTTATTGAGTCTTGATTGAGTTGACTAAAGTTGACGATCCTCTTTAATTTCTCTTTCTTTACATTTCAATATAAACTAGATAGATATATGCATAAGGTACATTATTTGTTCAGGTGAATAATTTGGTTGTCTCAGATGCTTACTGTTATATAATGTTCTTATATAATGTAACATAAGTACATCAGTTATCTAATTCCCATAATACACAGTAGTATATACAATAGCCTACTCTATTGCAAAAATGAAAAAATCTGTAAAAAGCGACACCCTGAGTCCCAAATACTCATAATTTCTATTTCTCATAGTTCATTTAATGTATACCTATGAATACAAATTACGATAGTTATTGTAATGGCTTGGTCTATTAACTGAGTGTTCACCCTGGAAAGAGAACAGGCGGTTAAAGTCCACCCCAAGGAGGTACTTAATATTATTTGAGAAAGCTTCCATTTACTTAAAAAATACAAATCATATGTATCCTAAATATAATACATTTATTTACAATAATAATTACAATATACATAATTATATATCTACTAAAAGTATTTACATTACAAAATTTCGTTTAAAAAATTCTCTGCGTCATTTCCAACTGGGAAGGTTCCCAGAATGCTGGCTGGATGACGATACTTATTCTTTGAGCCAGAAAATAGCCTTCTGGTCCTGAGAAGCATCGATTAAGCGTTTAGCAATGTCTCTATGAAGGCGGCGAGCGCTCGGACCCCATGACCTAAATATTGATTTATTTATACAATTAAACACGCCTGTTCCCCGGAAAGGGTAGACAGAGAACTTTGTTGGTTCCACGTAATAGTAAGTGAACCTGTTACAGGTGTCAGGTAAAACCTTGGTGGCACGTGACACTTACAAGCACCCTGTAATTTTCTGTTAATGTGAGAAAAATTATCGTATTTAATATCATTGGCATTAGTGTGATTGAAATGAGATCTCGCTAAATATATCGAATTGAAAGCTACTACATTCCAAGTGACACCATTTCAATTTGGTCCCATTCCGACATTTTTTTGATATTTTCGATGTACTGAACGAAACCTCGGGCTTCAAATTTTAAAACCTTGTCCCATTGAGAAGTAACGAACGTTATGCAGCGATGACCGCGACCGTGGAACGCATAACTGCCACGGGTGTACGAGAGCGATTTATCAGTGAAAGAATTCTCAAAATCGTTTACTGAAACGATTTTAAGTTACGGAGCCTAATTAATTCAAGCAAATAATCAAGTCTTTCCTCTTTATAATATTAGATATTATTAGTAGGTAGATTTGGAGCAAGAGAGGTTCAAGGCAATTCGATCGGCACAAACCCGATATTTAACCATTAGACCAGCAATTGGGATAGATGTCATTAATTGAGTAATCCTATCCATTAATGATGTATCTGGCGTTACCATAATGATTATGTAACAGGGTATAATATTATAGGATCAGTAACTTGCATCATTCGAAAAAAAAACCGGCCTAGTGCGTGTCAGGGACGCATAGAATAGGGTTCCGTAGTCACACATAATAACTTCTATAACTCTTGAACTAACAGAGTCATCGAATTTGTTATAGTTTTCCTTGAAAGTTCATTACATGGACTATCTTCACAAATATTTTCAGATTTTTTGAGCCCGCCGTTTAGATTTTAGAAGGGGGACGACGACGCTCTTTTATCTAAAAAGTGAGTTGAATATCTCAAAAACGAATATTTAAAATAAAAAAATCGCATTAGGAACCTCTTAATGTTTTTAAAGGACACACTCCGGGATAAATGCAAAAAAAAATATGCCAAGTTTCATGTTCTACGAACGTGTAGGACGGACGGACAGACATGACGATACTATAAGGGTTCCGAAACTTGAACTACGGAACTTCTATGACTCAAAAGGGTTCCGTACCATTATCTATAAAACGGAAATCACCAAAAGCCCCCTTTAATATTTATTAAATTTTTTGTTGTTATTAACAAAACATAAAAGATAATTTTCATGATGTATTTCTGTTACCGCTTTATTGAAAGTTTCAACAGTCTAACTATTACGGTCCATGAGATGCAGCTTGATGACAGATGGACAGAGGAGCCTTAGTAATAGTCACCGCAAGTATTCCACTTAGGTCACCTGAGGTGACGCTCATTTAAAATTTTAATATTATTAAATTTTCTATTCCTCGATGATCCCAACCAATATCCCTTACATATACTCGTATCATCATTCACCGAGCCTTTTCCCAACTAAAGTTGGGGTCGGCTTTCCAGTCTAACTGCGATTCGGCTGAACATCGATATTTTCCGTGAAGCGACTGCCATCTGACCTCCACAACCCATGGGCGACATCGAAGTTCTGTAGTTAGACCGGTCGGATTTTTGATTTAGGGCTCCAACTATCCCTAACGACTGCCATAGATGTTTGTATGACAACCGGGACCGACGGCTTAACGTGCTCTCCGAGGCACGGAGGGGTCTCAGTGTCTTAAGAAATGGTCACCCATCCTAAAACCGGCCTGACTCGATGTTGCTTAACCTTTGCAATGTGTTAACATTGTCGGTTACCACTAGACCACGAGAGCCCCCTACATATACTCGTATGCAGGTTCTAAAACATAAAAATATCGACAGAAGAAAACATTTATATTGAATAAGACTAACTTTACTTAGTTAGTTAGTCTTATTCAATATAACATTTATTAAATTTGTTTGGGTGACGGTCAAATCGGTGACCATCGAGGAATCGAGAAATGTCCGTTTTACCCTTTGGTTCCGGAACCCTTAAAACGAGACTGGCATCATTTTGCCACATGCTGAGCTGTCCACGATGTGAAATATTTCCATTGATCACAAATTACTTCAATCCCTTGGTAATTGTTTATAGTAAAATAGGTCTACGAACGCATTATTCGATTTGTCAAAGAAAACAATCTTGCATTCGTCATCCTAAGAATTTATTGTCCACTAGCTGCTGTTGCCCGCAGCTCCGCCTGCGTGTTATAGCTTTCTTGATCACCAGTTACTGATTTATTATGTATAGCTGTTGAGCGATATTGTATCTTAAGATAAAATATTATAGTATCTTAGCCGTGTGCAGCGCCCCTTAGTGAACTCCACTGCGGGTGACGTAACCTACGACAAACTTATTATTTGCGGTTGGTACAGTAATCGGGTCTAGGGATCGAACCGCAAAATTAAGTTTTTTTATTGTATATACTTTTCCGGGATAAAAAGTACCCAGTGTGGTGCCCAGGATATTAAAGAATAATTATACCAAGTTTCATCGTAATCGAACCGGTAGTTTTTGCGTGATGCCTGAACAAGCAGACAGACAGACAAAAATTTTTTTAATCACATTTTCGAGTTCGGTGTCGGTCTAGTACCATTTATTTTTTGATATTTCCAATGTACAGAATTTTCACTTCTACAGATTTATTATAAGTATAGAATAGATAGATATAGATTTAGATTTTTGTTTCACTTGTTTCTTTTCGTTGTTCGGATACAACGTAAAAGCGGTTAAACCGATTTTAATAAAGATTGGGTACGAAGATAGATTGAGACCCCGGACTAGTTATTTGGCTTTTTATTCTGATATTTGAATTTTTTTTTTCCGTGAATATCTAGCATGGGACTACTTATTGCCGCAGGCTGTGCACCATGGGTGTCGCTCGGTCAGTTTAAATATATTTTGAGACTATAAAATATACTCGTAAGAGTATACCATTAAGGTGTGCTTACACGAGCAATAAAAATTGCTCAATTATGAGCAACATGACATGATTGTGACATCAAGCAATATGCGGCAACACAAGGCGATCAATTTATGTTTTGCAAATTGAATTGCCCGAAAAAATTGCTCTATATGAACAATATTGTTCGTGTTACGTTTCGTGTTGCCTAGCAGTTATTGCTCTAAAAGTTGACCGTGTAAGCGCATCTTTAGTCAGATCAGTTGCTATGCTACACTTATAAAATATAGAGCTAGTTCATTCAGAATTAACAAATTAGCGACGTTGGCGCCATGTGCGACATCGCGGGGGTCTCTGCCAAGGATCAGCACATGCACCCACGCGACACAACGCCTTAAAAATGCAGCTGTGATAAAAAAGTGAGTCGGTGCTGGCGTGAGAACGGCGACACGTGGCCACACAACGCCAGACGCGAGTTCATTCAAGCATTTGATTCATAAATTGTATGCGTGTGTTTAGGGCACACACCACAGTTCAACGTCAACGCCGATAATAAGTTATTGGAATTCGTTAGAATGTCCATTTGTAACTCTAACTCTAAACTAGCCATTATTGCGCGGAGCGAAGCGTAGCGTATCTTAGACGACAAGTGTAAATCGTTTGTGTGCCAACTCCTCCGAAACGGCTCGACCGATTTTGACCAAATTTGGCATGCTGTTCGACATCATACCTCTATCTCTCATATCTCTGAAATCATGAAAATAGAGCATTAAAAAAATTAAGAAAATTTGATCCGCTCAACATTTGCAATTAGTAGCATGCATTGCATACCTAGTATAGAGTAAGTACGCACAAAGGCAAAGGTTAGTGCGGGCCATTCAAGTAATAGGCATAGGTACTCGCTCAGTTTTATATTAAAACCGATATACCTATCGGTTCAGATGTATTAGGTAGGTGTTTCATCTATAGAGTTCTTACATAAAATCAAGCTTGTTTCCCCGAAGTAGCATACTATTAACACAAAGTAGATAAACCGAATACGGTAATTCCGTTTATTGACTATTAGCCTTTGTTTTGACGGTAATTTCGGTGGTCCCCCGTAATAGGGGGCGAGAAGATGATAAACCGTAAGTAACCTACTTACTTGTAATTTTTGTGGCATCCAAACTCCATTAAATTATTACCTTGTTTTAAGTCTAAAAGATCCATTATACTTTAAGCTATCTTATTATAATCACTGCAGCTCATAGCATGCACACATTGGTTATTAAATTACAAAACGAATAGGGTAACCCACTACCATATACCAAGGATAACTGCCAATCGGCATTCATATGAATGTTTAAAAAAGATTCCTTCTATTCTACGGATAATGGATTACTTGAATAAGTTGTAACAACTCTGACCCCATGTCAATAAACAGTCAATAAGAAAAGGAAACTGCATTTACAAACGCCAACTGAATACTTTGGCGTAAGAGGTAGAATTCTCGTTAAGTACTCAGACAGAAATGATTCCTGATAATATAACGCGCATCATAAATTTTATCCTATAAAGAAGTATAATGACGATACCACATACCGAAAGTGCATAAATATGATTGTGTGCCGAGAATGCGGTCTTAGTAACTTCGGCAGCGTCGATGGCGGCCGTTTGCTATAACTCAGAACCGATTGAGATCGAGCCGGACGCGAGTTATTATTTAAAATTGCGTGCACAATATTATGTGTTTAGGTGGAATATGATAATTGCGGCGGCGAGAGGCGCCGTAAACCGACACCGGCTATGGGCTTGGGATTACAGACTCCTCGCCGCTTGAACGACGGCAGGGGCCCGCGGCTCGCCTGTCTCGTCCGCTCGTCTCGCTCCATCACGCCTCATTATGCACCCAATCACGCTGCATTCATCACCGAAACTAATCAATAGATACAATCTCTGTGGAGGATGGTTAGGTATTTGTCAATCAAAAGCTTATTACCTACAGGGGGTCTATATTTTGTAAACCTTTACATATACTTAAGGGTTTTGTGGTTGTTACTATTGCAATTGAATATAACCAGCCGCAACCTAAAACTAGACAGCAAGTCCGGTACATATTTTATCAAATTAATTGCTTGGTGGATACTATTCAACCTCAGCTCTGTATCTTAAACATTTGGTTCAAACACAATGGTACTGTACTATTAATTTAAGTAGAAAGTCTTTGATAGTAACAACCTTTATTAAACAAGCATTGAGAAATACAAACCAAAAATTATTAATGAGTATTATCGTCACACGCGTGAAGATAATACTCATTAATAATAATACGCATTAATAATAATAGGATAGTTGCGGCCGATAACTTTCGGTAATAGGTTCGTAGTTAGCACAAACTTTACCTGTGCGTACTATTCCAGCTAGAACTAATGCGTGGGCGAGCCAGCGCCGGGACCTCGTAGTGGGTCTGGGCGTGGATACCCTCTCGCTGGAGACCATGCTTCAAGCCATGGTCTCCAGCCGGAGTAGGTGGAACGCGGCCGTGTCCTTCTGCGAGCAAGTCATGCTCGCGAAGGAGGCGGCCGGAAGGGAGAGGGAGCGTACCCTACCCGCCGAGTTCCGTAGTCGGCGGCCAGGGCGCCCCAGACTACGCGACTACGCCCAAGACTATCGACCTCCATGATCGGGGCCTGAGGACGGCGGGATCGCCATCCGCCGTCCTTACAGAAGCAGGCTAGAAGGGTTGCGTGCTGCGGGGCCTTTGCCCCATAGCACGCAACCAGATTCACTCACTGACGCGGGATAAAACCCTTCCCCCAACGACGCGGGATTCTCGTCCCGACCCAACACCCGAAGAGACCACAGAGGTGGTCAAAGTCCGCCGGGCGCCACTGGACATACCCTCTGTTAGTAACCAGAGACGCCCGGTAACGGACGTTAGAGCGGCCGCGGCCTTGGCCGCGGAATTAAAAAAAAAAAAAAAAAAAAGCTAGAACTAATCAATCTCTGATTTTTATGGTCATGTTAAACGTTCGATATTTTAATTAGAACCGTGTTTTACATTCCACATAAGTATTCTTTTGTGATTGAGGCCATTAGAGTCATAGTGACAAGCATGAAAGTACAATATTCAGGCGTATATACTCGTAGAAAACTTTTAGATAAAAAGCTCCGGCACTGATAATTAGGCATAAAGGAATCTTCCCGAATAATCATAACAAAACTATTATAACAACTATGAATAATGGTCTGATATTACAAATTAACATAAATTTTTTTTGGTGCCGCCTTTGGTGGTGGCCGCGGACAGGTACTAGCTATGAGGGTGCAGAATTCTTTGAATGGGCATTCGAATAGAACCAAAAACAGTGTAATATACATCTTAATTGAACTTTTATAAAACATAAATTGCTTTAAACAGTGATAAGCTTGTAAAGAAATAATAGGATACAAATTTTACCTGTTTTATAATACGTATTCTTTCTACACAAGGTGTATATTCGATTGATTGTGTTGAGTGTGAAGGTTGACTTAGCTACTATCAATCAGCAAGGCGCCATTGAGGGTTGGTCCACGGCTCGTGAGAAACCGTAAACACTTACCCGCTTTATCTGATATTTTTTTTTACTCAGCTGCAGGTCCAGTCAATTAATGGTTTGCGCCGTTATTTGGTTTATTTTGTTAGGGTGAATGCTGCTTAGCATTAAGGTACTGATTTATCTTAAAAGTTTGACAGTCATGGTTTTAGTTCTCCGTGTTTCTAGGAATTACAGAAAGTTTTGAAGATAACACATTATAGATTATATTGAACTGCAACTAATTTTAACGAATTATGTTTATCACTAAATGTTGAGTTGTTCATTGTGACTTGTCTTTGCTTGTAATAGGTAACTATATAATAGCAAGCTTTTGGCTAAAGGTCTTGTAACTAAACCATAAAATCCAAAAAAGATCCAAGATTATGAGTATAGTTATGAATTTAGTTGCACTTCTGCTTCTGGTTAATATACGTTTCATTTTCAGTTCTTGTATAACCTATTTTTATTTTTTTTTACTTTTTCCAATCTACTATTTTTCTGTGATGTTTATGTTTTTTAATTTTCGTAGTCTTCGTATGGACACAATTCTTAATCGAGCAATTATTTTCTTCATGCTGTGCTCTCTGGGGTTTTCAGTTAATGCTTCAATCTCTTCATCTGTTTCTAAAGGATCTACATCCATATTAATAATATTTTCTTGAACTGACTTTTCGGAATCAGAGTCATCCTGAAATAATATTAGAATTTGTACCCAAAGGACTTAAGTAAAAAAACTAAATACGTAGGTCGGTACTAATTTAAATATAGACATTCGAGCTTCAATTAAATAAGTATTTCTAAATTTGATCGCAGCCTTATGCGGTAATAATTATTACGTACTAATATAATATATTAATAATTATATTGTATTACCGGGCGGCTACACGACTCGACGAATAGCGAGATAAGATAAGACTTGAGCTCGAACCAATATCACAGCGTTCAGATCTCAACTTATCACACACGAGTTATACTAGGTGAGCAACTAGGCAACTAGGGGCGCGTGTGGCCACTAGGAAAATATTCGCGGCAACGCGAGGAGCAACACGAGCGGACATCGTTTGGCCGCAGCATTATGTGATAGTATGCTGAGACCGCAAATTTATTTATTTATATTAAATTTTCTATAGTCCTAATGCGTGGGACTGAAAAATGACTGGCAAAGTGTGAGGGTATAATGCATTGTACCTCTTCAGGAATGGCGTGATGATATCTATGTATGTATATCTTAATGGCTGTCGATCAATGTATACCTATTTACTTAGGTACCCACTTTTCTGAACCGTACGTCACCTGGTTTACGTACGGTTCAGAAAAGTATTGTTATTCGCGTAAAAAAGTATCATCTTAGTAGGTACCAGTTATTATTAGACGCTGAAGCTGAAATGTAATGCGCTAAGTAACAAGCTATTCAAGCTTCGGCCCCTTTGTTACCATCCAACCAACTCAAATATGTACCAACTAGGAAAAGGAAGCAATTCATTTGTACAAGTCAAGAAAAGTACACGAAAAGGATTGAATTGTTCAGTTTTATTGATCTGTTGAGCCGTGAGGTTCTAAGCGTTTTAGAATTGGAGACAAATATTTGTCCGTGTATGTGGTCTGGGCGGTCTGGCCGACGCACATGTGCATATAAAAAACTGTGGGTTGTATGCAGTGTGCCGAGGAACTGTGTTGACATTGCGCATAGCTGCGACAAAGCGATATGCTCTATGTTGCCGCAGCCCGCCGACCACCCCTGGCTCCATCCCTCTTATCATTAGTTTAACTTAAGGTGAGGAATTCCGTAACTTCTAAATAATTCAATTACGTAAAGTAACTGATTTACCTACATAATATTGTGACTAATGTAGAAATAGGGTATTGCACTTCACTGGAAATTCGTTGTGTGCTAATCAGAGGCGCTCGGCAATGGACGTACGAGTGGCCGGAATTTAAATAAAAGAAAGGGTATGGCACCGCCTGTAGGTAGGCTTTCCAAGAGGCAGAAACAGCTTATATATGCAACTACTAGTTTGCATGGTTTGCAGCAGTGGTGACGAAAAGTATCACCTATACTTAAGTAGATACTTATGTTATTACGAAGTTACGTAATACTTTTTATATTGCAAATCATTGGGTCGACTGGCAAGGAATATTACGCTAGTGAAAAAAGGTATCATAAAGTCACAGTGGCTAGCTAACATAATTGAAGTTCCTGTTAGTTTTATTGACTTGCTCTCTTCATTTCATGGTTTACTTAACGGTGTAAGGCAAGTCTCACGGGACAGCCAGTCTTTATATAGATACTTACTATAAAAACCTATTCTTTGCCTTAATCAGTAAACCGCATAGCCTCCACTTGGACCATTTCCTAAAGGGCCTGTGTGGATAGTTAAGTTACCTGTTATGTTTATGTAATACGAACACTTCAACATAAATGACGTTCACTTTTGTAATGCAATACCAGGAATCGTGAGACGAATCTTATCTAAAGGAAGGAAGCTTTCAATTGCATTCAATATTTAGTTTAGTAGGAAAATGCGACCGTGTGAGTCCCTACATACCGGTGATCGTCAAACCGTGTAAAATCCCTGATTAGATATCATCCCTGGGAACTAACAACAAAATTAAATACTCGCATTTTCCGGTGCCACCAATGACGTCTAACTATCGTATGCATCGTGTGACATAGTTAGGACTTGAATAGTACTTGTCACATTAACGGGTTGGCAGATAATGTATGTGCCTTTTGTGTACCAACGTCTAGGAATCACTACAAATTACCAAGAATGTGTTATAATTCTAATTCTGTGTTTTATTTAAAAGTATTTCGATTTAAATTGATTATTTCAATGATAATGTGCATTTTGTGGACCAACGACTACGAATTTTAAAACACTAAAACAAAACTATAGCCTTAGTATCCAAATCATCTTCAGCAAAATCGCACTGGAGTCAATCAATGTTGAAGACATCGCCTATAACATTGATACCTCAGATCAACCATCTAAACATAGATGGCGAGTGTCACCCGCTTTCTCAGTGACGACTACTAAGCGGCTATGATATAGGTTGCCCAGTAGGTATATATTTACGTTCCACTAGGGGCGCAACATTACAATGAAACACGTCTTAAACAAGATCTCAGAACAATAACTACATACAATAATTAGATCTATTTTTTGCCACACGACAACTTAAACCGGGAAGCTGTAGTGACGTTACGTCATCCTCGACTGTTTGACTGTTTAGATGTGCAGAGTGGTTGTTAGTTGTTCAGACCGGTTATCAGCACACTATATATAAGTAGTCTATAGATAGTTGCCCTGAGATCAATACTAATTCAGTTATTAAGCATTTTTATTCCAGACCTTGAATTCTAACATAAAAACCTCGAAGCCCTTTAAGAAACTCATTTGCTGATAATTTTATGTGCGGCAAAGAGTAACTCTTTGATTTCTATTTTTATGAAACTGAAAAGGGCCTCATCTGAAATGTATTAAGTCTATTTTGAGTTGGTTTATATGCCAATAGTCTTGAAGAATATGAGCCGTTCTGCTCTGTGTAGATGTTAGTTATTAAATCGCGCGAAACAGTTTAACTGGGTTTGGATGAAAATTGGCACATTAATAGAACATTTCTTAGAAAACAGTACCATTGTTGTCTTAGCTAATCTCATGGTGGACTCCCAACAAGATCTTAGAGACCCGAGTCAATAATAGCCCATAATTAGTGCCTAATCTTTGTACTATTCATCCCAAAGATGTTCGTGTGCGTAGTAATTTATTTTCTTTTTATAAATTTGCTCATTTAAGGGACAGGATGGAGTCCTAAAACTAAGACAACGAATACAACCAATGTTTACGATAGTGAAGTTCGGCCTGACAATGGACGTTTTCTCATTGCACGATAACACACGATATCGTGACGATCTCGTAAAGTAGTAGCAGTAACTTTAAGGTAAGAATGTAAATTATCGTGACAATATCGTGCAAGTGTAGTCCGAGACGCCCAGGACTTAACATAGCGACATAGCGGCTGGCATGTAAGATTTTGTGGCCATGTCTTCGCAAGGCAACGGGTTTCAATTTTTTTTTTCAAAATTACAATATAGCTGGTACTTTTTATTAAATTCATTCGGCCATTTTGGACATAACCCATTATAAATGTGCCCGGTGACGGCAATAGGCTTGCCCGCCGTTACTTGGGACTAAAAATACTGTGTGTAAATTGTGGGTGTGTCAAAAATCAAAATCAAAATATCTTTATTCATTTAGGTCACAAAGTAACACTTATGAACGTCAAAAAAAAGAAAATGCTTCTACATTTACTGCCAGATTCGCAATGCAATAGGTAGAGCCTGTGAGGAAAGAACCTGGCAAGAAAAACTCACGGCCACTCTTTTTATTCGCCAGTAAATACAATGATTCTGTTACAACAATAAAAAGAGTGCAAGGGCAGTACGTGACCATGTGTGGACCAAGTGAACTTAAAAATTATGAATCTCTGTTATTCACAAAAAAAACTCGAATACTAGTTAAAGGTGCCACATAATCTCGGGCGTACCGCAGGGGTCTCATTTGGGGCCGTTGCTGTTTATTTTGTACCTTAATGACGTCTCGGAATGCATAAACAATTCAAATATACTATTATATGCCGATGACACAAAGATTTTTAAAGTTATCCGAGATCTAGGTGACTGCGAAGCCCTACAAAAAGACATATGTAATTTTGAGGATTTTTGCCAGAAGAATAACCTCTTTTTAAATGCAGACAAGTGCTCTGTTATTAGTTTTAGTCGAAAGAGAGAGCCTATTGTTTTTAATTACCATCTTTGTGAAACGGAACTAACCCGCGTGAATCAAGTTCGTGATCTTGGCGTGGTTATGGATTCAAAACTTACTTTTGTGCCTCATATAGAAAACATAATAAATAAGGCTTTTAAAAAACTAGGTTTCATTCTTCGTGTGGGGAAACCCTTTAAGAGAGCCTCAACCTACAAGGTGTTGTTTAATAGTTATGTTCGAAGTCAACTTGAGTTCGCGAGTTCGGTTTGGAATCTATATTTCGAAGTCCACATAAATAAAATAGAAAGAGTCCAGAAAAAGTTTATAAAAGCGCTCGAATATCGTACTGGTCATGAATATTTGGATTACGTAACGTCACTAAAGAGACATGATATGTTTACCTTAAGTTGTCGTCGAAATTGCACTGACATTTCAATGCTATTTAAAATTATTCATAATATAGTCGATGCCCCTCCGTTATTGCATTCATTGTCTTTTAGAGTTCATAAACGTCGTGAACGGAACTGCCGGCGTAAACCTGTCTTTGTCATACCCCGTAGTCGCACAAGTTATGCGGAAAATGCCTTCATGAGACGTGCTTGCAGGTTGTACAACGATAGATTGTTAAGCGTGGATTTATTTGGTGTATCTCTTAGACATCTGAAAAGATTAACTTTACAGTGTCTATCTGAATACGAAATCTATGTAGATCTGACTCTAATTATGTATATTTTTTCTAATTTTGTCAGATTGTCAGTTTGTCAGATTGTCAGATTATAGTTTTATTTTAGGTGTAATTTTAGGTATAATGTTTTAATTTAATTAACTTTAAATTTGCAAATTTGTTCCTTGTTTTTATGTTTTATGTACTTAGTTATTTATTTTTTCTAAAATACAGGAAACTGTAAGTCTGCAACTATATGAATGTTCTGTAAAATTGATTATGTATACGACTGTTTGTTTCTAAATAAATAAATAAATAAATAAATAATCTCAAAGTACCCATACCTTACAATATCGTAATAATAATAATTTAACAATAATAAGTGAGTTTCAGCAATAAAACAACATTTCAAACAGAAGTAGCCCCTATGTAGCTCGAGTGATGAGCAAGCAACTCATTGCCATTTCTCTGTATCGTTTAGATAATCTTTAATAGTATAATATGCCTTTTTTAGGAGGTGTGTCTTAACAGGCACTTTGAATTTATTCAAAGGAAGGTTCATAATGTTTCGAGGAATTTTGTTATAAAAACGCACACCAAATCCTGCAAAGGAGTCATGAACCTTCTGTAAACGATAATACGTCCCAACCGATTTATGCTTATTTCTAGTATTTATTGCATGTATGTCACTGTTCACACTGTATAAATGTATATTCTGTTTAACGAACATAATTCGCATATATATATATATTGTGATGCAACTGTTAAAATGTCTATTTCTTTAAATCTTTCTCTAAGAGAAACCCGTGCATTCAGTTTATAAATCGCACGTATAGCTCGCTTTTGGAGTATAAAAATGATCTCTATATTGTGTGTATAGTGGGGCAAGGCAGCTGCCTTGCCCCACAGTAAAATTCCATACGACATGACACTGTGAAAATAGCTAAAATAAACCAGCCTGGCAGTTTCTACATCCGTGAGCTGTCTGACTTTACTAATAGCAAAAGCCGCAGAGCTAAGTTGACCTGCAAGACCCGATATTTGGGCGTTCCACTGTAATTTACTATCTAGAGTAATACCCAAAAATACGTTGATTCTACAAGATTAAGGGTATTACCGTTCAAAATAATATTAGTACCGTAGTTCTGAACATTAGGCATACTAAATCTAACACACTTCGTCTTTTTTGCGTTCAGAAGTAAATTGTTGGTTGTAAACCAATCCAGAACTAGTGCAAGTGAACTATTTACTTCGTCAAAATTCCTCAGCTTGCGATCAACTTTAAAAATAAGTGATGTATCATCGGCAAATAGAACAATGTCGCACAAGTTCTGTACATAGAACGGTAGATCATTAATGTAAACTAAAAATAGAAACGGACCTAGAATTGATCCTTGTGGCACGCCCATAGCTACAGAAGCCCCTAAAGACCGACTATCATTGATATCAACATGTTGTATTCTATCACTGAGGTATGAGGTAACTAGGTCCAGTGCCGAATCTCTGATACCATAATAATTGAGTTTCCGTAATAGGGTATTATGTTCAACGCAATCAAAAGCTTTGGAGAGATCGCAAAATATACCAATGACATCTTGCTTATTCTCCCAGGCATTGAAAATATGCTTCAGAAGCGTTACCCCTGCGTGAATGGTAGAACGACCTCTTGTGAATCCATACTGCTCATTATGTAGTAGCATATTTGATGATGATTAATTATTTCAAAAATTTTGCTAATGACAGGTAGTATTGAAATTGGTCTAAAATTACCAGGGTCGCTTTTTGATCCAGTTTTAAATAAAGGTATCACTTTACTGTATTTCATAAGATCAGGAAACACTCCACTATTGACACATTTATTAAATATTGCAGCTAGATGTGGAGATATATTCACAATAATGGACTGAACCAATTTTACAGAAATACCCCACAAGTCAGCTGTCTTTTTTGAGTTAAGCGACTTGAATACTTTTATAATATCATTGGGGTTTACATATTCAAAGCTAAATGAGACATGACACTGATTCATGCCACTTTCCAGCATACGTTGAGCTTTAACTGGGCAAGAATTCAAGGAGCTAGTTATATTCGCAGGTATGTCTATAAAAAAAATATTAAAGGATTGTGCTACATCTGGTTCTTTGTTAATGACTTTATTATCAATAATTAATTCTATGTCATTGTCACGGGGCTTTAGGCGACCGGTTTCAGCATTAATTATATTCCAAGTCGTTTTGACTTTATTGTTGGACTGTTTAATCTTATTACTCAAATATAATGACTTGGCAGCAACACACGCTTTTCTGAAAGTTTTGGAATAATCTTTAACATACTGAATAAAATCAGGATTAAAATTATATTGCTTCATACCATATAATTCATACAACTTAGATCTACTTTTGTAGATGCCAGTGGTTGCCCAGTCACAGAACTGGAGGTTTCCATTTTTATAAAAAGTTCTTGATTTAAATATATTGTCGAACTCAGATTTAATTGTATTAAACAAGGACTCATATAAGTTATTTGGATCAACCTGGTTAAAGTCAATACTAGCAACTTTTGCAGAAACGCTTTCATTAAATCGTTCTAGGCGATATGTACTCATTGGCCTACATGAATTTTTTTTCCTTTAGCCCTGATATTGATGGGAAATACGACCTTCTGCCCCAGATGGTCAGATTTGAAGTTACTTAATACCTCCTTTGTCAAGAGTTCACAGTTGCAAAATATATTATCTAGACATGTTGCAGAATGTGATGTGATTCTAGTTGGCTCTGAAAATAAGTGTTGTAAGCCGAAAGAACTGAATAAATTGATAAATTTAATGCATTTACGTGACTGCACAAGTACATCACCACATACCACATCATGCTTTTTACTAAGACACAATTGTTTCAATACATTTTCCATTATTATCTCAAATGAATCGTAATCACAATCCGGTGGGCTATAGACACAGAGGACAATGAGTCGCTGAAGCTCAACACAGGACAATTCCACAGTGCGCTCTATAGAAAAAGCAACAATATATTTACGTTCTTTACATTTTATATTATTAGACACGAATATTAGGGAGCCACCACGAATAGCCTTCTTTCTTGAGAACGCACTAATAAATGAGTAAAATTCACTGTTGAACAATAATTCGTGGTCTTTTAACCAATGCTCTGTTATACAAGAAATATGAACATTGTGGTCCTTAATGTAAAGGTCTATTTCTAAAAGTTTATCAGATAAGCCTTGAATATTTTGGTGTACTATGCTTAAACTACTAGACATAATGTTATGCTCAACAGAATTACGTTCACCCCCATACATACTACTACTAGGGGTCGGCTCAATTTCCTCAAAGGCCACAGGTCCCTTACCTTCGGGCATATATTTAAAATAAAGATTGCTAGATTTATTATCTGTTGTCTTACAAACTAGTTTTTTTGGATTGTAATGCACCTCTGCCTACCCCTTCGGGAATATAGGCGTGATATGTGTGTGTGTGTGTGTGTGATATCGTGCAATGTGAAAATGCCCATTCTCACTTCAAGTTCGTTATACTCTAACGCCTTAAAGTACCTACTTGTAACATTAGATTTTCTACAAATCTACCAAACCACCCAGTATTTATAAATTAGTTATCCTGTTTTCGGTGTAGATGGTGGCGTACAAACATACTAATACTGTTTACTTAATGAGATGTGTCTGTTGCACGCGATCCATTCTCACGACCCAAAATGAAGGAAAAAAAGAAATTCCCAAAATTTTCAAGCAATAGATACATTGTCTCTACATAAACAGCGGTTAAATTTCACTGAAAAAAAAACAAGAGGCTCTGCTAGTATGGAGAAGGCTTGTAAATAATTTGAATAATGTTGTAAATATATAATGCTGAATTATTATTTTAGTCTTTTTGATTTTATGCTTCACTTTACTCAAAGCTGCGTTTTAATAATATATAAATAATATTTTGGTCATAGTTGTTAGAAAAAGGCGGGAATAAATTTTGAAGGAAAGTGATAAGTTATGGGCCGTTTTTTTTTAATAAAAGTATTTAATATAATAAATTGAGATTTACGCAATCAGTGTAATAAGTTTGTGTACTGCAACATAGATTATTCAATAATCTATTCTATTTTTATCCTGAGGAAGGCTAAGGTTCAATCAAAATCAAAATCAAAATATCTTTATTCATGTAGGTCACAAAGTAACACTTATGAACGTCAAAAAAAGAAAATGCTTCTACATTTACATTTACCGCCAGATTCGCAAGGCAATAGGTAGAGCCTGTGAGGAAAGAACCTGGCAGGAAAAACTCACGGCCACTCTTTTTATTCGCCAGTAAATACAATGATTCTGTTACAATAATAAAAAGAGGGCAAGGGCAGTACGTGACCATGTGTGGACCAAGTAAACTTACACATTATGGATATCTGTTATTCACAATAAAGTCAAATACTAGTTATAGGTGCCACATAATCTCAAAGTACCCATAACTATTAAGAGTATAATATGCCTTTTTTAGGAGGTGTGTCTTAACAAGCCACTTTGAATTTATTCAAAGGAAGGTTCATAATGTTTAGAGGAATTTTGTTATAAAAACGCACACCAAATCCTGCAAAGGAGTCATGAACCTTCTGTAAACGATAATACGTCCCAACCAATTTATGCTTATTTCTAGTATTTATCGCATGTATGTCACTTTTCATACTTTATAAATGTATATGCTGTTTAACGAACATAATATTCGCATAAATATATTGTGATGCAACTGTTAAAATGCCTATTTCTTTAAATCTTTCTCTAAGAGAAACTCGTGCATTCAGTTTATAAATCGCACGTATAGCTCGCTTTTGGATGATAAACATTATCTCTATATCAGCTGCCTTGCCCCACAGTAAAATTCCATACGATATGACACTGAAAATAGCTAAAATAAACCAGCCTAGCAATTTCTACATCCGTGAGCTGTCTGACTTTACTAATAGCAAAAGCCTCAGAGCTAAGTTGACCTGCAAGACCCGATATTTGGGCGTTCCACTGTAATTTACTGTCTAGTCTAATACCCAAAAATACGGTTGATTCTAAAAGATTTAGGATATCACGTTCAAAAATAATATTAGTACCGTAGTTCTGAACATTAGGCATACTAAATCTAATACACTTCGTCTTTTTTGCGTTCAGAAGTAAATTGTTGGTTGTAAACCAATCCAGAACTAGTGCAAGTGAACTAACTATTTACTTCGTCAAAATTCCTCAGCTTGCGATCAACTTTAAAAATAAGTGATGTATCATCGGCGAATAGAACAATGTCGCACAAGTTCTGTACATAGAACGGTACATCATTAATGTAAACTAAAAATAGAAACGGACCTAGAATTGATCCAATTGTGGCACGCCCATAGCTACAGAAGCGCCTAAAGACCGACTACCATTGGTATCAATTTTACCGTACTTGTATTTTCCGAATTATTTTCGGGCAATCATGAGAACCATGTTTGTAAGGTCATTGACATACAACTAAACATTAAAACCCACAAGCCTATTCTATACAAGAGTAGCCACTATTATCTATGGAATGCTCATTCGTCGACGGGCACTGCACTTTACGCCTTCCTTCAAAATTGATTGCTTATTCTTTTTGGCCTCCTTTTAACAACTAAGACCAAATTGTTATGTGGCTTATTATAATATTTACAGTTTATTGAAAACAGATTGAAATATCATCTCCGAAGATAATGAACGGATTTTCGTCTGCCTCTGAAGATTAGCATGAACGTCATGAAATGAAATGATATGATTTATTTATTTGTGCTCTTACAAACGTCAGTAAGTACTTAAAATAATTCGCAAAGCGGTAGAATCGAGAGAAAGAACCTGGCAATAAAACTCACGGTCACTCTTTTTCTATGACTGACAGGTAAATTACACATTTTCATAGTGGACGAATATACATTGGTCTCGTGTCAAAATCAATAAGTGTGTATAATACAAAAAAAAATTTAGTCACCTAATTACAAAATATGCTACAGTTATGGCATTTTAGGAGGCGCCTGCACAATGCCAGACACTTTTATCATGACGGACGGGACGGAAGGACTGACAAACAGACAAGAACAAAACAAAAATCTGACTTGGCCGTATGGTAGAATCCTTTGCCTCTCCCAATAGACGATATTCGTATATATACAACAATTAATTAAAAAAGTTGACGACTGATATTGAAGAAGGGCAAGAAATTTGGCGGGAGTTTCTTGCCTTCTTCTCGATGTTTTGTTGTCTTTTTGATTCTGCGAAAAATTAATGCTATTATATAATTTAAAAAGTTTTTTCTTAAAACATTTTACTTACCATTGTTTTTTCTTCTCGATGTGTAAAAGTGTGTATTAACTGTACGTTTTTTTAATAAAACTATTTTGAATTTTAATTAGACAACTTTAGTTGGATAGTGTGGGTACCTGAAGGTATAGACTTGGTTTCTGATATTCTTCATGGGGCCCCTATACACCCATTTATTATGAATGGTATTAAATGGTTAATTGTTAAATGACATTTTTGTTAGACGCCACTGACCTAATAATTCACAAGCTTGTAATTGAGTGAGTCAGTCACCGTCTGATACAATCTTACAGATACAATTTAATGTAAAGGAATGCCGTCTAATTTACGTTAAGTCGTCAAACCGATAACGCTGTTATTAATTTTGAGAATTTAGGTTTAATAAAGACTAGCGGATACCCGCGGCTTTCTACTATTTCACACGGGTGGGCGTGAAATAGTAGAATGATTTCCAATTCCTGCGGTAACACATTTCTGGGATAGTAAGTAGTCTATGTTATACCTTATTACATCAGCTATCTGGCAGTGAAAGTCCCGTTAAAATAGGTCCTGCCGTTTCGGAGGTCAGCCGGAGCAAAAAGATATGTATTTGCATTTTTGTGTAAGCAGGTGCTATAGGTATCTGTCATATGCATTTAGTGAAACTTGTTAACTTAGAATTACACACGGACACTTCAATTTTATTTATCTGTATGAATCATGGATGTATGGACTAGGTGGTGACCGTTTGGCCGTGGTGGCCCCGTTTGTTTAAATTTTGGATCGTCGTACTACATTGTTTCGCAAAAAACTTTATATGAAGATAACTTGCACCATTTTGATAAAAAAAAAACATTTAAAACTAAGCTTCTATCTTTGTTCATTGTCTTCGGATATCAGCGGTACATACTTAGGTATATACAGACAGACAAAAACCAGACAGACCCAAAATATTTTTTTGTGTTTTATACCTTTACTTAGTACAAAGTACTTAGAAGATTACGTTTCCACGGAGATTTATTAACTAGTAGTAGGTACATAAATATTGTTAAGAATATTTATCTCTTGTTCCTTACGAATCGTTTGTAATGCGAAAAAAATGTTGCCGACTTCTAATTAGCACTGTGCTCTGAAGACATTACATACGCAAATAGAGTCTCTTTTTGTTACTTGTCTCGGTACGAGGTCATTGTACTGTATGAAGGGTAGGCATAATTGAAAGATTAAACACAAAATCATACATACTTTAATATGTACCAAGTTAAAATGTTACAGGGCTTTTGGAAATGAGATTGAGTGGAATAACGTGAAATACCTTTACTGTTACCACTGGAACCAATTACCGATATATAAGTATACAATGTGTGGCTTTAAACGATGGTAATACACTAAACTCCTAGCTGGCGAGTCCGAGTGTTTGCTACCTTTTTAGAGACGTCGCTAAAACTTTGATCGATGCTTTTCAGGTCCAGAGGGCTGGTTATTACCTGGCTCAAACAATTTGAATCGTCATCCAAGTATTCTAGGAACCTCCCTAGTAAGTAATCACACGGAGGAATTTGTACACAGCATTTGAGCACAGCCAGCGTCGAGTTCAGTCGGTCTAATATCAATCCTAAGCACGGATGTTCCCGTTTAACACTAGCCTCGTGACGTGACCCTAGTTCGCTCCCACTTTCTCAAGTTATACAAACCGCTCCAAAGTATCCAAGTTGTTTATTTACGTGCAAACACATTGGTGCATAATAACGGAACAGCTAAGATCAATAAATAAATCCATTCCTTGTAATTCTCACAGTTTGGGCCGCGTCGCCAGTGCTGAACCTCATTCCATTGAGCACTTGTCACTGTTCCACACACCACACGTCTTATATATCCATCTCTGTCTACATCTTTGTGTATAACCGCCCTCGACTGTTCCCAGAATTGATCTCGTGGCATTTTTTAGAACGCATAATAATTTGATCGGGAAATATTTATGGAAGGGGTGTCCGAAGTTGAGGTTGTCGGACGAGTCAATTATCGGACACTCGACTCGGGCAAGTGTCGGCCGCCTGAAAGCCTCCCGATGGGTGGCTAACTTCAACCTTAACCGATGTTAACTTACAATTTATGACGTAGATAGACGAAGGGTGGAATTTCACATGATTTCTTTCACATTTTTTTATTAATACCCTATTATTATTATCATGTAGAAGTTAAGGTTTTATACGTTACCCAAATTCCAAAGTTTAGAATAGACACTTCTTCTATCAATGGGTTGGCATACAGTTAGAATATACTAGTTGGTTATAAATTTTTATACTTGTAGACTATTTCACAAATTTTTTTTTATTCGGACATGCTAATTATTATTATTGTAATCAAATTGAAATTCTGGAATGTGTAAAATGTTTGTTGCTAAGAATATTTCAAACACAATGTAAAGATTGTTAATTAATAAATAAATACAATATACAATACAACCAACTAGTATATAATTTATGCTTTCGATTGTCGGCACTTGGTGGAACTTTTAGTAATACATTTTTGAAAAATCTCACTTGTACACTATTCCACTTTTTATTTTATTTTTGGTAAATTGTGACCGGTTTCGCCTTATGGCATCATCAGAGATGTTTACTCATACCCAATCACTCACACAACTCACTTATTTCTCCAGTGACTTAGTTGGTCCCACGCAGTGGCGGCCTTAGGGGGGGGGGGGGGGGGGGGCGAACAGGGCAATCGCTTTGGGCCTCGCGCTTGTAGGGGCCTCGCGCAAAGACCCAAACCAAAAAAAAAACAGTTTTTTTAATATAGTTTTATTTTTAAATTTTAGATTTTATCCTTAATTATTTATTAAGATTATAACATAACGTTAAATTAAAGTAAAGTTAGTAACCTATTTCATTTATTCAAAACATACTTTATTGAACTCTTGCCACCTTGGAATTATTTTGCTTGCAATGAGTTCAAAGTCTTTACTGTACCGTGTACCGTACAACAACCAGACCTACCTATTTCGCATCTCTTAATTTTCATGGAAGAGAAAGGGCCTCGCAGTATGTACCGGGGTACGGGATACGGAGTTGGATTATGGCCTTATACACCCCCGTATGGGCAGATTGACTGCAAACAACGTGGCTTTTTTTTTAATTCCGCTGCCAAGGCCGCGGCCGCTCTCAAGTGAGATTTTTTCAAAAATGTATTACTAAAAGTTCCACCAAGTGCCGACAATCGAAAGCATAAATTATACACTATTTTTTATATATATTTAATATATATAAAAAATAGTGTTAAAAAAGTTTAAAAAACACTAGTTGGTTGTATTGCATTTTGTATTTATTTATTCATTAACAATCTTTACATTGTGTTTGAAATATTCTTAGCAACAAACATTTCACACATTCCATAATTTCAATTTGGTTACAATAATAATAATTAGCATGTCCGAATAAAAAAATTAAATTATTTAATAATGTCACTAAGATTATGAAAAAATAAAAAATTAACACATTTTTTGTTTTGTTTTTTCTCGTGTTTATGTCGTAACATAGTAATAATATGTTACTTCATAACTATAATTACAATCTAGCCTTAAGACTAATAAGTAATTTGTATCTAACTTAAATTGCTAAATAATTAAAATGTAAGAATGTGTCCATTGGCACGTTTCTTATTGTCTCTATATTAATGAATAATGCCACTATGTTCTTGTTGTCTTAAAGTATAGCACTCACTGCTCACTGCACTATAACACTACACTAACTCGTAAGGCTTAGTCCTTCTCAGTCTTCTCACTATGTCCGTGGTATCGAGGAGCTGGATGGCCTCGACATTCACATGGTGTATAAGTCTATTTTGATGAGCTTCTGCGTATTTTTGTATGACCTTCACGACGAGGTCCACACCTAGATCACGGTGGATGTCCTCATTTCTCACATACCAAGGAGCGCTAACGATACCCCGGAGTACTTTATTCTGAAACCTTTGTATGATCTGCATATTGGTCTGTTTGGTACAACCCCACAACTGTATACCGTATGTCCATACTGGCATTAGTACTTGTTTATAAAGAAGTACCTTATTCTGCACTGACAGTTTAGACTTTTTGCCAAGGAGCCAGTACAGTATTTTATAGCGAAGTTCTAGTTCTTGACGCTTCTTTTTCACATGAGCCTTCCAGCGGAGCTTTGCATCTAACGTCATGCCGAGATATTTTGCTGTGTTTTCGTGTGGTACTATTTGACCATTTATGTATACCGGTTCAAAATCCGATCGCTGATTTGTAAAATCTATGTGGATCAATTTACACTCATTTAGTTTGATTCGCCACTTTTTTGTCCAATTGACAATGGTGTTAACAGCCAACTGCACCCTGTGGACTGCTTCTTTAAGAGTATCTTCCACAGCCATAACAGCCGTGTCATCAGCGAAAGTGGCGATGGTGTTATTTTTTAATTCAGGGATGTCACTTGTATAAAGGAGATACAATATAGGTCCAAGAACACTGCCTTGTGGTACACCGGCTTGAATACACTTCAGTTCCGAATATGCATCCTCATGCCTAACTCTAAATGTCCTTTCTGTTAAATATGATTCTAAAATATCTACAAAATGCTTAGGAAGCATTTGTCTTAATTTGTATATGAGGCCTTGGTGCGATACCTTATCAAAAGCTTGAGCAACATCCAGAAAGACTGCGGTACAGACTTTCTTCTCTTCTAGAGCTATTTCTATCACATTGGTTATTCTATGAACTTGGTCTATCGTTGAGTGTTTTTCTCTAAACCCAAACTGGTAGTTACGTATCTCTGTCTTCTATGATGGGTTTTAGCCGTTTTAACAGTATTTTTTCAAATAATTTTGACATAATTGGCAGAAGTGAAATGGGTCTATATGACGTTACTTCAATAGGTGGCTTTCCTGGTTTGGGAACCATGATCACTTCTGCAACTTTCCATAGACTTGGGACGTGTTTAATCCGTATGGTAGCGTTGATAAGGGTTGTTAATTTAACTAATGCTCTTCGCGGGAGGTGTTTTAGGATGTCACCAGTTATAAGATCGTATCCAGGTGTTTTCTTATTAGACAATGTCTTTATTATGTTATAAACTTCTTTTGGTGAAGCAAGTTTTATGTGATGGTCATCGCATGAGTCTTCACTACCTTTGTCTTCAAGCTCTTCGTATCCTACTGTTTGAAAGGTTTTCTCTAAATGTTCTGCAAACCTAGAGGCTTTTTGCTCATTATTAACAGTCCACTTTCCATCTTCTTTTTTAATGGGCGATGCATGTAAAATGGGTTTGTTTGAATTTTTATTGGCTTTCCATAAAGAGTACTCTGCTGTGCCGTTATTTGTTAACAAACTGAGGTAGCTATTTGTGTTATCGTCGTGGAAGTTCTGAATAGACCTACTTAGACGTTTTGTGAGATTGTTTAAAATGGTTTTGTCTGGCGGATATCGCGAACATTGCCACTTATGTCTTTGTGCCCGCTTTTTTGCAATGAGATCTGTTATTTCCTCTGGATAACTGTGACTAGCTGGCCTTAACTTTAGTTTAGGTGTATTCCTCCGGGGTGCATGGGTCAGATCCTCCACGCGGTGCACCCCGGGCAACGGCAGTGGCTGCAACTCTGCGGCAACATACCGTAGAGTTGTAGCTACTACGGCTAATTCTGGCCAAGGTTAGGGTCTTGTCTCCTCAGAAAATGAGGAGCACAGACCCACCACGGTGGGGGCCTTTCGAGGCCCAGGTCTCTGCGCCGACACTCTGCAGAGCAGAGTGCTGCTGTGCGGAGAAACCACCTGGGCGACGGGTCCGACATCACTGAGATCATCAGCGGTGTCGGACACGGTCTCGTAGAGACCACCGTTCAGCCGAACCCCGCCTGGCAGCAGGCGGGAAGCCGGTTCTTCGGAATCGCGAGGAAGAAAACCTCGTTAAAAAATCACCAGCGGGGCGGGCGGAACGGTCTTGTGAAGACCCCCGCCCGGCCCAGCCGTAATCCTGAATTGACAGGACCGGTGGCCCCACGGGGCCGCGAGGATGAACACCTCTATAAAAAATTAACCCAATCCCAAGCTCTGACACCCGGTGAGGGGATGAATCGTGCAGGGGAGCTGTCAAGCCTAGGGTGTCACCCTCGTCGACGGACGCTAAACGAAAAAACAAAATGGCTTTGCAAAGTACGGATGCGAAAACTACCCAACGGGGAACTGGAGGTGAGGAATCTCTCCACGAACACCCGGCTGTGACTGATGCGGGGCTCAGGCCCGGCACCAGTCACAGCGACCCCCAACAGGTATTTGGGAGGGGTCAACAAAGCCCGATAGGCCAGGGGGTGTGCCTCAAAACCACCCCCAAAACCGACGCGGAGGTCGCGTCGACCGCTGCTGGGACGGACGTCGTTCCCAGCTGCAAGGAGACGCAGGGTTCCTCTTTCTGGAAGACGCCCGGAAAGAGGACCCTGGAGAAGAAGACGCCGAAGGCGGGCCCGTCCCGCGACCGGAGCACTAGTGCTTCCGGGCGGACCCGATCTAGCGAGACCAGCTCCGAAGAGGGGGTGCCGCCAAAATTTATGGTCGTCACCCCGCCCGGTACATACCGGAAGACGCGGGTGAGAGGGTTGCCGAAGCCCCCCGAGCCCCCCCCCATCGGTGCCGTTCTTGCCTAGTGGCGGGGACAAGGAGGTGCCAGCCGCGCGGGAGCTCATGCTGGCTCTTACCCGGATTGCGGAAGCCATGAAGGGTGGCACTAACAACATGCCGGGTAAGAGGCAGATAGTGAAGACGGCCGTGACTCACGCAACGTCTTCACTTGATGAGCTCCTAGCGCGGAGCGTCCCCGTGGAGGAGCAAAAGCTTCGGGGTCAGGTGGCCAGTCTGGAGGCGGAACTTGCCGCGTCCCGGCAACAGATGGAGGCCCTGCGACAGGAGGTCGCGAACCTGACCAAGCTGGTCAAGGGGCCTCCCGGGACCCAGACTGGGCATCCCATGCCGCCTTCCCCGGCGTCTACTAGGACGGCAGCTGAGACCACCTCCAACGCGGCGCCTGGATCGCCACCACGGCCTGCGATTGCTCGGTCGCCGCCACGGCCTGCGACTCTTACCGAGGTCATGGCGGCGATCGAGAGGCGCCTCGGCGTCCTTGAGGAACGGGCGTACCGCCCTGCGCTGACGCAGCCCGCGTTGTCGTACGCGGCTGTTGCCGGCGCCGACGTTGCGCCCCGCCCTAGAGGCAGGCCTCCTAGCCGCCCCCCCCTGCCCCCATCCACTGTCCCAGCGCGGCGGATGCCGGCCGAGGCTGCGGCTATCTCGCGGAAGGCCAAGGGGAAGGGCAAGAGGAGTGCCACCCCCGCTGCCCCCAGGGCCGCTCCCGCTGTTGCGCCCGCTGCTTCTTTACATCCCTCCAGGCGGGAGGGATGGGAAGTAGTGGGCGCTAAAAAACAGCGTAGGAAGAAGAACAAGAAAGCGGCCAAAGCCGTCGCGGCGAAGGCGCCGAAGAGGCCCCGTCCCCCTCGCTCCACCGCTGTCGTCCTGACGGTGACGACAGTGGGCGCGGAGAAGGGTGTGGGGTACGCCGACGTCCTGAGGACTGTAAAGGCCTCAGTCGACCTGAAGGCCCTCGACATTCAGGGGGGGCTCCGGTACAAGAACAGTCGCACCGGCGCTCGCCTCCTCGAGGTCTCCGGCGCCTCCAGCGGCCCTAAAGCCGATGCCCTAGCGGCTAAGCTGCGGGAAGCCCTGGACGCAGAAGCCGTCCGCGTCACCAGGCCTACCAAATGCGCCGCATTGCGCATCTCAGGTTTGGATGACGCGGCCACGACGGAGGAGGTTATTTCCGCCGTCGTGGAGGCGGGCGGCTGTCCCCATGACCAGATCAGGGCTGGAGAGATCACCTTCAGCCCCACTGGTCATGGCACGACAGTCGTCCAGTGCCCCGTCGCGGCGGCTCTCAAAATAGCGGACGGACGAAGCCTCCTTGTAGGGGGCTTCTCAAAGGCGCAGATGCACCTCCTGCGTGCCCGGGAAACGAGATGTTTCCGTTGTATGGTGGTAGGGCACGTGGGAGTGCAGTGCACAGCGGAAGACACCGTGGGCGACCGGTGCTTCCGCTGCAGCCAGCCCGGCCATAAGGCCAATGGCTGCGAGGCCCCGCCTCGCTGTTATAGATGTGAGGCGGAGGGCAAAACGGCGGACCATCGGGTCGGCAGCCGTACCTGCGCTGCCTCGAGGCCAAAGCCAAAGCAGGTGAACCTGAACCACTGCTGCGCTGCTCAGGATCTTCTGTACCAGAGCATCGCGCAGTGGTCCATTAACTTGGCCGTGGTCGCCGAGCCGTACTACGTCCACCCGGGGAGCCCGGTGGACCAGGACGGCTCGGCCTGTTGTATATTTGGGGGTTCCGCCGCGGACACCTCACGCCTTGCATTCATTGCAAGCGGCCGGGGGTGTGTTGCGGCGGAATACGAAGGGTTTGCGGTCGTGTCCGCCTACATCTCGCCGACTCTGGACGAGCCTCAGTTTGAGATATGGCTCACTGAGCTCGACGTCGTCTTCGCTGCGTGCCGTCCTCGCCCTGTCCTGCTCCTGGGAGACTTCAACGCCTGGAGTGTGGCGTGGGGCTCCCGGGAAACTAGGGACAAGGGGAGGCTTCTTGAGGACTGGACCAGAACGCGTGGTCTGGTAGTCCTCAACCGGGGGAATGTCGCCACCTTTTGGCGGCGGGGGACGGAGTCGATCGTGGACGTTTCTTTCGCGACCCCTGCCCTCGCCGACCGTATTTCAGGCTGGCGCGTGGAGGAGGGTGTGGAGACGCACTCGGACCACCGGTTCATCCGATTCGATGTTGCGCCCCCACCTGGCCTCCCACAGCCAGTCGAAAATCCCCCGGATCCGCGTTGGGCACTTCAACGTTTAGACCGGGAGGCTCTCCTGGAGGCGGCATCGTGCAGGCCTGGATTCCAGCGCCGGACAGGCCTGCCGATGTGGAAGCCGAAGCGGAGTGGTTCAGGAGAGCCATGTCGCAAATCTGTGATGCGGCGATGCCTAGGGTTACACCCAGACCGGCAAGGAAGCAGGTGTACTGGTGGTCGCCGGAGATTGCACAGCTGCGCGCAGCATGCATCTCCGCCCGCCGCCAGTACACCAGGTTTCGCCGGAGGCATCGCCGCCCAGACGACGCGGCAGCCCGAGAGGCGGAGCTTTATCAGGCATACAGGGAGGCCAAAGGTATTCTCCAGGAGACGATAAAGCGGGCCAAGACGGCGGCCCGCGAGGAGCTCCTGGAGACCCTTCAGCAGAACCCATGGGGGCGCCCTTACCTACAGGTCAGAGAGAAACTCCGACCCAGGGCGCCCCCACTGACCCAGAGTCTCCAGCCGCAGCAGCTGGAGCGGGTCATGGACTCCCTGTTTCCGACGAGCGCGGAGGAGCACGTCCCTCCGCGCATGGCTCCGTCTCTGCCCGACGCGGATAGCACCCGCGAAGACGACGTACCCGAAGTCAGGGTGGGGGAGCTAGGAGCGGCAGTACTCCGGCTTAAACGCCGGAAAATCACTGCCCCCGGACCCGACGGCATTCCTGGCCGTGCGTGGGTCCTGGCTCTCGAAGAACTCGGGCCTCGACTGATGGGGCTCTGTAGTGCATGCCTCGAAAGGGGCCAGTTTCCCAAGGTGTGACCAACAGTGACAACAAGTGACAAGGTGGACTCACCGTCCGGATATCGGCCGATCGTGTTGCTCGACGAGGTGTGTAAGCTCTTTGAGCAAATTATCGCGGAACGCCTCGTCGAGCATCTCACGAGTGTGGGGCCAGACCTGGCGGATAACCAGTTTGGTTTCCGTCGGGGACGCTCCACCGTGAGCGCGATCATGCGCGTGAGGAGCGTGACGGAGGAAGCAGTCTCACAGGGCAAGGTGGTGGTGGCGGTGTCTCTTGACATCGCCAACGCTTTCAACACCTTGCCATGGAGCTGCGTTAGGGAGGCGCTCGTGTATCACGGAACGCCTCTCTACCTCCGTCGTATTTTCGGGGCCTATCTCTCGGAGAGGGCCATAGCTTTCCCCAGCTGGCTCGGGCCAGCTCGGCGAGATGTGTCGTGCGGTGTTCCACAGGGGTCGGTCCTGGGGCCGCTTCTGTGGAACATCGGCTACGACTGGGTGCTGCGGGGTGCGTTGCCTGAGGGCGTCGGCGTAACGTGCTACGCCGACGATACCCTCGTCACGGCGCGGGGTGCAACGTACCAGGAGGCAGCACTCAAGGTCACGACGGGTGTTGCTCAAGTCGTGGGTCGGATACGGCGGCTGGGACTGGAGGTGGCCTTGAACAAGTCCGAGGTTCTGTGCTTTCACAGACCTCGGAACGGTCGACCTGAAGGTTCCAGCATAAATGTGGGAGGCGTTAGCATCGGCATCAAGCCCTCGATGAAGTACCTAGGGATCGTACTTGATAGCCGATGGAACTTCGGACCACATTTCCGAAGTTTGGTCCCTAAAGTGACGGGGGCATCAGTCGCGCTTTCGCGACTCATGCTCAACCTAAAGGGACCCAACGCCTCATGCAGGAGACTGTACCTGGGGATCGTGCGGAGTATGGCCCTATACGGGGCTCCCGTATGGGCGGCGCGGTTGACGGCCAACAACTCAACGCTCCTTAATAGACCGTTGAGGACCTTGGCCGTCAAAACAATAAGAGGGTACCGCACGATCTCCGGAGAGGCTGCATGTCTCCTAGCCGGGACCCCTCCATGGGACCTGGAAGCGAGAGCCCTTGCGTCATTGTTCCAATGGCGCAAGGAGGCGCTGGAGTGGGACCACAGGCCTACGTCTCGAGAAATCGAGGACCGGCGGTCCCAACTCCACCAGGATCTCATGGAGTCATGGAGGGTGCGACTTGAGCAACCCAGATGGGGTAGCACCATCATCGCGGCGGTGAGACCGATCATGGACGATTGGCTGCAGAGGCAGTATGGTGACCTCACGTATCGTGCGACGCAGATCGTTACCGGGCATGGATGCTTCGGTAGCTATCTGTTTCGCATCCATCGTGAGGTCACACCCCGGTGTCAACATTGCGAGGTTTCCGGCGACGACACCGCACTCCACACGTTGGTGGAGTGCTCAGCGTGGGCGAGTCAGCGCCGGGACCTCGTAGTGGGTCTGGGCGTGGATATCCTCTCTCTGGAAACCATGCTCCAAGCCATGGTCTCCAGCGCGAGTAGGTGGAACGCGGCCGTGTCCTTCTGCGAGCAAGTCATGCTCGCGAAGGAGGCGGCCGAGAGGGAGAGGGAGCGTACCCTTCCCGCCGAGTTCCGTAGTCAGCGGCGAGGGCGCCGCAGACTCATCTACGCCCAAGACCATCGACCTCCATGATCGGGGCCTGAGTCCTTACAGAAGCAGGCTAGAAGGGTTGCGTGCTGCGGGGCCTCTGCCCCATAGCACGCAACCAGATTCACTCACTGACGCGGGATAAAACCCTACCCCAACGACGCGGGATTCTCATCCCGACCTAACCCCCGCAGAGACCACAGAGGTGGTCAAAGTCCGCCGGGCGCCACTGGAAATACGTTCTGCTTGTAACCAGAGACGCCCGGCAACGGACGTTAGAGCGGCCGCAGCCCTAGGCCGCGGAATTAAAAAACAAAAATAAAAAAAAAAAGGTGTATTCCTCCAGGCACTTAGTTGGATATCGTTAATAAATTTTGCTAATTCGTTATTTAATTGATGTCTATTTTTGAGTGGCACTTTAAGGTCAGTGATGTTGTTTAAATCTATTTGGAAGCTTTCCCAATCAGTGTTTTTGTTAGTTAGCCTTGGAGCACTTTCTTTTTTCAGAATAGTCTCACTAAGTGTTAGTATAATAGGTGAGTGGTCCAGTGGGCTTGGCATCTCTTACATTGTGGGATTAACTTTGATGTTTTCAACGGCTGTACATCAACTTAAAAACCTAGTATGGACTTGATACGGTATATCTTGTCAATGTCTTCCTCTTTGTCAAAGGAGAGCATAAACATGTTAAGAGGTTCTTTGTTCCTCCAACTTAATTTGTTAACAGCCTCCAGTATTTTAAAACCCTGGCCCTTAAGGTCTTCGACTATTCTATTTGGTAGGCAGGTCGAGTGTAGGTTTTTAACCATCACCCTAATAGGTCTGTCTTGTTTATTTTCGTATGAGTACCAAACACAGTTATTTTGCAACAGTATTTTGGTAATGGCTCTATACGATTCCTCGTCCTTGGCATTTACTTTGACATTGCTTACGTTCATCATTTTGAGAGTGAACGATTCTTTTTTAGTTACTGTCAATAAAAAGTCGTATAACTTTTGGTAGTTTTGTACGTTTTCGACAATTATTGGTGGGGGTGATAGTGGTTTTTTAACAATGGGAATTGTACTGACCGGGGTATCCTTCGAGGTTTCGCATTGAGAGAGTGGGGAGAGTGAAATATTTAACTTTCTTTTTTTCTTACTTTTTTGACGTACCCACTCGGTCTCTCTGGCAAGGTCCTCTTCATCAGTCTCATACTGAATTATTTTCTGAGGACCCTTTATGGCAGTGCCCACCTTCTCAGAGGTAGCACTCTTTTGTTCCTGAATCAGTTTCAGATCGTTTTGCAAAGTCTCAATCTGATTGCTTAGATTGTTGACTAACTTTTGCAGTTCTAGACGCTCATTCTGCTCTTCCTTGAATCGAGCATATAATTTATGTTCTAGTTCAGTTTTCAAAAAGATTTTATTCGGAGAATCCATGATCGAAGTTAGTTATAATTAATAAATTATAACTTACCATAATAATGCATAAGCAGACGAGAGGTATTCAGGTCATTGCGCTAAACGTGACGACAAGCCGCGACGGATATCACAACCGCGTCAGCGTTTTTACTCGCTCATGAAATAGTGTCACTGCGTATGCGACGCGACCGTCTAATCGAAGAGTCGATTGCTCACAAATTAACACATAATAAATAAATAATAGTAAGCATGTCCGAACATTACATTAAGCAACAGAAATTAAATTTGAAACAAAATAACAAAACATAACGAGTCACTTAATGTCACCTTTTTACCTATACGTAGGTGACTTAATTCCATTTTCGTTGCATACGAAGAACTTTGATGTGTGATAAAAAACAATTGACAAATGATTTCCCGCCAATTGTTTTTTTTTATTACTAAGAAGGTTGCAACGTTTAAAAAATATAACATTCGAAATTCAAATAGTTCCGATTAGCTAGAAGTGCAAAACTTTTAGTGTGCCCCATGTATCAGACCTGGATGTCCATCCAGGTTATCGCGGTTATTTACTCTTTCCCAATCCCGTAAACATTTCCGGGATTTAGCCATTACTCAAGCATAATCTAACTACATAATATACTTCTATGTATTAGTGAAAGAATTTTCAAACTTGGTTCAGTAGTTTCTGAACATCATTACAAACAAACGAATACTTTCACTTTATAATGTTAGTTTGTTGTACATACGTCACCAAGTAAGTAAATATAGATGAAAATAACATCTTTATCCCCAAAGAGGTAGACAGTGGTCTTCATAACGGCTATATTTCGCCAGTCCCATGTAATAGGAGGCGAGGCCCTATAAGTCTCTGACCTAACCTTGATGAGGACAGCAAAGGAAATGAACATAATAAAGAAGTACTCAATTGCCACACTATCTTTGACAAACTAAAAAAAGAAGAGGTTATGCCACCCGCATGTTTTTGTAAATATACGTATTGATACACTGACATTGCATTAGCACAATATACAAAAAATTCGTAGCACATTAGCTACGTCATATTGCTACGACATTCGTAGCGTTGTCTAGTGCGTTATTCGTAGACAATAGATAAACAATCGTGGACCGTAATATAAGAATTTTGATATATTGATTGAAATATATTCGAGACTCTTCCAAACAAATCTAAGTAAAAATATCTGTATCACGGTTTCACCCGCGTGGAAAAGTTCCCAGTTCCCCCAAAATCCCATTAGCGGGATAAAATGCACCTTAAGTTATTCTTTGTAAGATCAGTTATCTGCCAGTGAAAGTGAAAGACTGCTTCGGTGGCGTGATGCATCCGCTTTCGACGCCCGAGTCTCGGGTTCGATTCCCAGTCGGGACAAACTTTGTGTGAAGACAGATACGTGTGTACCGAAGTCTGGATGTTTCCTATGTATAATATGTACGAATTTCCAAAAAAAAGTTAAAAGTATATAACTATTTATATTAGTTTATCTAGTACTCATATCACAAACTCTGCTTAGTTTGAGACTAGATGGCGTTGTCCAGAACGTATACTGATGTTCACGTAAGAAGAACGCTGAGTGAGAATGGAAGGGGTGAGTTTGAGCATCGGTACTTTCACTCTTACTCGCTGTTACCGCCATATTTATAGATCGATAAATCGTCTACTGCACAACTTGAAACGTTGAACGTGGCGTTATTTTAATGTGACGCGAGATATACCCTGCGTTTATTCTCTTGGCACAAGTCTTAGACGTAATAGACGACGACAAGCCTAAAGTTAAAAATCATAATTATAATACTTACATCGAACGAGACTCAACATTAAGACGTATAAGAATAAAAGTAGTTGGAGTTAATTCTTAATTAGAAAGATCAGTGGTTCGCGGGACCCGCATAACCCTTTCGTTGAACCCTTGACAATTATACAATAGACACTTCATCATAATTACAAGTCAAGTCACCATTCGTCAAGACCTATTTATAGTTGCGTTCGCTCACAGACATATTGTCAGTCATGCAAATTGATTGAAACTATTAAAACTATACACGGTCATACCTGTAACTATATAAGCATGTTTCTTCGAAGCGGTGTATACTAAACTACTATCCGGCGGTCCCTGAAAACCAGCACTGTCTGACTAGCACCACCACGCAGACAGCATTACGCTGAGGGACGGCCGTTTATTCCACGTTAGTATTTATAAGTAAACATTGGTCCAATTTATATTTTATTTATTTTTTAGTTTTTGTATTTTTTGTAACCTGTGTAAGTGTTTGTTTTATTTTGTGGAATAATAAATCTTTCTTTCTTTCTTTCTGTATTATGGAGGTGTATTTGGTAGAGGAGTAATGTGTGGTGGATGGTGCGGTGGCTATTGTTACCTCTACAGAACCATATACACGTGTTGCTCGAAGATCTGTTAGTTTACCTACTGCTGGAGTCGGATGGTCGTCGTGTATAATAAAGCGGATACTGTTTCTCCGAAGATAAGCAGGTAATAACCGGTTTCTATTTTGTGGTATTTAACGTGCCGTTTTATGGAAATATACCATCCTATATAGCGTAACGTCCACTCGTCCACACGTCTAAGTCCTCAAAGGGGTCAACTGTTCCAACCGGCGAACAACGGCAATAGTCTCACGGAAATAGAGACGAGTAACTAATGCCGTGCTTAAGATTCCAAGAGTGAACCAAATATTGATATTATCTGGGACAGAAATACGTTGAGTGAGACGTATAATGTTGAGGATATAGCAGGATGGTGGGGCTCGTGGTAACCGACAATGTGAACACATTGCAAAGGTTAAGCAATATCTGGTCAGGCCGGTCTTAGCATGGGTGACCATTTCTTAATACACGAATACCCCTCCGTGCCTCGCACGTGCCTAGCACGTTAAGCCGTCGGTCCCGGTTGTCATACGAACATCTATGGCAGTCGTTAGGGGTAGTTGGAGCCCTAAATCAAAAATCCGACCGGTCTAAACTTCGATATCGCCCATCCTATGCAATGGGTTGTGGAGGTTAGATGGCAGTCGCTTCACGGAAAATATTCAGCCTAATCGCAGTTAGACTCGAAAGCCGATCAACTGAGTTGGGAAAAGGCTCGGTGAATAATGATAGGTCCAGGATGGAGTTGAAGCACAGGCTTTACTAGACATGAATGTTTTAAAGTTCCTATTGTTCCGATTCTGTGGTTTCAACTTTGACAATAAACCTCCAAAATTCCTATAAATAGTATACTCTAGGCATTCGATACTAGTAAACTAATCCACGGCTCGTTGGCGTCCAGTAGTAGACACTTAGGTAAACTCGTAAATCCGGTAGAGCTATCAGTTACCGTTCCCTATCAATAAGATAAGCTAATCTTACACGTAATCGTCTCGGTATCTTGATACGTCTTCGATACGAGTACTAGGTAATACATACAAGTGTTGCATTTCTGTTAAAAGCAGCCGCTTAGTGCACATGGAATTTTGCCCAACCCCCTACTTACTAGATAACGAGTTAGTAATAATAGATGTACCTACCAAGTACCTACTTTATACTATCGGTGGATTGGCGGCGTATATACTACAAACTTACTTAGATAAAAATTTTAAAAGCCTAATACTAGTGTATTGGAACATAGATATTAGTAATATAATAATTTTTTTTTTTACATTCGGGAGCCCTACAATATTGTATGTGTCAGATTTTTAATAATAATAAAGAACAACGTGTATTTTACAATAATTCTCAAACCATCTCCATAGTATCGAATTCAAATTAAAAATGAAAGTAAAACCTTCAAATTAAAAAGTGAGATTATGTAAATTTAACTCGGAGTTCGTTTCCAACACTCATCGTTAACCGAGCTTTTTCCTAACCCAGTTGGGGTCGGCTTTCCAGTCTAAAACTGCGATGCGGCTGAACTTCGATATTTTCCGTGGAGCGACTGCCATCTGCCCTCCACAACCAAATTGACGATATCGAAGTTCTGTAGGACCAGTCGGTTTGAGTCAAACGACTGCCATAGATTATTGTTTGACAACCGAGACCGACGCCAGCTTAACGTGCTCTACGAGGCACGGAAGAATCTCAATGTCTTAAAAAATGGTCACCCATCTTAAGATCCACCAGGACCAGTCTGGCCATATATTACTTAACCTTTGCAACGTGTTAAAATTGTCGGTTACAACTTACCCGCGACCTCCGCTTTGTTTCCAACACTGTGACCAATCAAAGACACTGTTGTATTACAACTTTAATAAACCTGACTAGTTTCACATCGCTGCACGTTCAAAGCAATCGACCTAGACCCTGGATGCCTACCATAGAGACTAGCTTGAGGTAACATAAGACACTGAACATTGAAAGGAGTTGGGGAAGACCTTTGCCTAACATTGGAACAGCAACGGCTAATTAAAAAAGTTAAAAATATAAGTAGCAACTTCCACCAAGTGCCATCAATCAACAGTATAAATAGTACAAATAAAAACAATATGTAAAATCATAAAACAGTACAGCATGGGCGTTATCACACGCAGTTATAATCGTTTCTGCTAATTTGTCGCAGTACCGAGGCGGGACCGTGTCCATGTTTCCGGTGCATATGCAAGACAATACTGAATGGACACATTAATAGCACAAATGAATGAGTGCGTAAACACATGTGTCCATGTACCCCCTCGGCTCTCAGCTCTCGGGCTTTTGGCTCTTGGCCACATGGCGCAATACATTGTTTTATGCAAAAGGACATTACGTTCATTCACTAATTTTTGACTTGCGACTTCGTAGAAACCACGTTTAGTGTGCCGAAATGTTTCGTCGAATATTTTATTTACTTCCGTCGTTTCTTGTTAGAGTGTTTCTTATCCTATTAATAGATTCGTTAGTTTTTTTAATACGAATATTTAAAATGGTACAATAGCTGGGTGCAAGTTTCAAAGGTCAATAACTTGTACAAAATTGGTGTTTTTTGCTGGATGTTCAGACAAGTTTGAAATTTACTGCTGATATTTAAATAGATTAAATTATAACTACTGTCTGCGCTTACTTAATTGTATTCGTTTGAATATAAATAAAATTAAGCTATGTTTGTATTATCCAAACCTACGTGTGAATTGAACAAGTCATCTAATTGCAACATCATTCACTGAGCCTTTTCCCAACTCAGTTGGGGTCGGCTTTCCAGTCTAACTGCGATTCGGCTGAACTTCGATATTTTCCGTGAAGCGACTGCCATCTGACCTAATTGCAACATATGAGATAAATATTGAAAATTCTTTCAATGCCTTTAATAGGAACTGTGTTACTACAAGTTTTACATGCGGTAACGTAGTTAAAAAAAACAGACAAGGAACTCATCACTACGATTAAGTACCTATAAAGAACTCATCAACTACGGGCTAAAACCTCAGTTCAAAATTGGAGCACCTCAGTTCCCAGTTATCGGCAATAGGTTCGCTATACATTACCACAGAGTAAGGAACATTACGATACCAGTAGACGTAAATAAATTGTGGGGGTACATTACTGTGAGTAATGTATCTAGATAATAGGACTATTTATTTACAATAAGAATTACAATATACATAATTATATACTAAAAATATTTACATTACAAAATATCGTTTTAAAAATCCTCCGCGTCATTGCCGACTGGGAAGGTTCCCAGAATGCTGTTGGATGGCGATGCCTTGTACTTTGGGCCAGAAAATAGCCAGCCTTCTGGAAGAAGCATCGATTAAACGTTTAGATAATTAATATTTTAGATAAGTACCTATAGTTTTCATTGGATAATTATTTAGTTTATATAATTATAATCAAACCTGTTGCCCGTAGGGGTAAGAAGAGGTTTATTACACGCACACTTTTCGCCTCCATCACGTTCCTAATAGGGAGTGAGTGAGCCTATTTTCGCCAACAAGGCAATTTAAAGTTTATTTTGTATTGTGTGTTAATAGTTGTTTTTCATTAGTTAAACTGAGACTTGATGATAATAATTATACCTATTTAAAGTTTGATTTGACCAGTATTATTTAAATTGTATTTGCTTCCAGGGAATGTTCGAAATACATCTACTAAAGTGTACGGGAACAATGAAAACACAGTTTTCTAAGTTCTGTATTATTAAAGATAAGAATGTATAATAAAAACGTAAGTTGAAATGCAAAGAAACCCTTCTAAGCAAACTAACAAATAAAAATTAAGCTAAACGTGGGCGAAGCATTATTTTCGATAGCTACACTTCCTGTTCTTTGCACTACACGTTCGTTTAGACCATGACAAAATTCGATGCAAGGACAATAAATGCAGGACAATGGTCAGGTACCGAGGCATTGAGGGTTTGTCGTACGTCGTCCGACGGTTATGTTGTTATTTAGCGACGCACTGGCGCCAGATATATACTATTCCTTTGTATTAACAAGTATTACCTTTTTCTACAGAACTGGAACACGATGGTCAATACTCAATTGTTGTCAGTGGAAGCGTTGTCTAATTGTGAATAAGGAATTCTGCATGTTATGAATTGGTGGCGCTTCATTATGGGTTCATTTCACGGTTTTGAGTGATAGTTGGTAACACAACTCACTTGTCACTCTGTCCCACATTGATTTATTGAAGAAACTATTTGTTGAAATATATCATGTTTGATATTGTTGATAACTTTACAATTTATATGAACTTTGTTTGCATTTATACCGTTAGTTTTATCAATGCATTGGTGGCCGGATATAACCCGTCTCGCCGCCAACTCTTATCTATTATAACTCAATGTGGTTTATAAATATTGGATATTGTTAAAATTGTCTGAAATTGCTAATATTAAGTGGCGAATCCTCCCTACGCGTGCGAACCCGCATCGTTAGGGTTGTACATAATGAGTTAATTGAGATATAAATGAGGCCAATGTATAATCATTGGTGATATTTTTATGCCAGCAAATAGTGGTCACGTGTTCTGAATTCGCCACAATTGGGTGTCGTGCGGCACCCTAATCAACCAAACGACTCTCGAAACGATGTGATTATTATGTTTCATATTTGGAATACAAACCCGTTTAATATTATAGGGGTAAAAGTGCCACGATAACAGGCAAAGTACAGATTCGATTTCGGTCTGTAGAATTATTAGGTTTTTATTACGTGTGGTTGTAAAATCGATGAACACATTCATTGGAATAAGTTACCGACCAAATGGCGCCCTTCCATGAAGGACCACATACACTAAAACATCTATGTGCAATTTAGATTACAGTATCGTGGGAGTCGTTGTTCATGATACTTGAATTGGAAATACACATAGGCACTTATATGTCCAATTCAAGTACCCACGTCAGATACGTTGATCGAAATGTCTCTACATATTATAATGTGCATTATTAAACAGTAAATTTTAACATCTTTTATTTTCATTATTCGTATAATTTTCGACCAAATATGTTTCGCTGGTTTCTCATCGGCTAGTTAGTTCCCACGGAGTCAGTGTTATTTTCACATAATTAGTTACCATTTGGCAGTTGTCATTCTATAGGTCAGTGTAGTTGATAAACGAACTGCGTGCCTGTATCTCCTATGGCTCATAATATGAGATATGAGTTTGCCATTTGGTGCGAATATATCATGTATATTGTATTTACACAGGATATGTATATACGTCCTATAAGAAAGGATTTTCCAAAATTCTACTCCTAAGAGGGTGAAAAGGGGGGACAAAGTTTGTACGGGACAACGGGACTCCTCACAAACTACTGCCCCGATTTTAAAATGTCTTTAGGTAATATAAAGCTACATTTTTAGCGAGTCACATAGGCTATATAACATCACGACAGAGTTAATAGGAGCGGACTAGCATTGCATGTAGACTATAGCTTGTTGGACGTTAATAACCGCAATCTCTCATAACTGGTAATTCCTAGGAAAAAGGTCCTTACAAAGGCCATTTTTGTAGGTAATTTTATTATCTACAATTTTGTATAAAACTATTTTTTTGATTCACTGAATTCACTGTTTACGAGAAGAGAAAATTATTGATAAAAAAATTATTTGATGAGAAAATCCAAAAAACCGAAAGTTTTCAACTTTAACCTCGAATAACTTCTTTACCACAAGTCGGATCAATGGGAACTTTTGTTATTTGATTTATAATGGTGTACTTAAGACCTGCATTAATTTGCAGCTCTATACGAATAAATGAAACCTTACAATTTCGTTCCGAATATTTTAACTGGATTACTCTGTTAGCTACCTGATTTGAGATTTTTTCTTAGAAATAGGGGTAGGACTTGGTAAAATAAAGCTACTTACGAAAAATGAGCTTGCTGTTAATCAATAAGTTTCAATGTTCTAGGGCCCATGTACCAACCAACGTCACCAACGTCAAAGAAATACTTTTTACCATTATTTATATATCTCGTGATAAGTTAAATAATAAGTCATATTTACTAAGTCTCTGGGTTCAGAGATGTGTAATTGAGTTCTTTTTATCAATTCAAATTGCGTAAATTGTTCTCGAACACAATAAATAAATCAACATGATCATCATCAGTTTTACCAAAACATATGATTAGTTGGCGGCATTAATGACTTTCCCCTTTTACACAATAGCTCAGTTTTGCCTAAATAGGGAGTAGCTCTACGTAACCTAGTTTGTGGGGAACTGAATTGAGTGATAGGTACCTTAGGGATAGGACCTTTAATAATGCACAGTATAAAATAACTTGAAGTAGGTCGTAAATATAAGATACTTTCGTATCATAATGTTAAGTAGTGAAGCTGTATGACCTTTTTAATTCAAGCATACAAACACTCAATTAAATAAAACGTCGAAGACAGTATTGCTGACAAGTATCTCAGCATCTAAACTATAAATAAAACAGTAGTAGATAGTCTGTCTGTGTATTTAATAAAATGAGTTTTAAAAAAATAATTTGAGAGATCTAAAAAGATTAAAATAAATTCGTCAAAAAATTATGATTAGAAAAATAATTCTTGTTGTATGTAGGTCGTAGGTAGTGAAGTATACGTTATACGCGATATAATAATATGACATAGCAGTACATAGTAGATATATAATCAATTAAGCACACGTGTAATTTTTAGAAGATTTTCGCCCTTCGGCCGCCTTCGCAACTGCAGGTTCGTAACCAGTTGAGAACAAGGAAAAAATGATCCGTGTTCGAAAGCAGTATCGATAGAAGAAAACTTTTTCCTTACACGAAACCACTGTTACAATCAAAGAATTTATTATTTGTGTGTGTCGATTGTTAAATCAATTGACATGCTGTCCATCACGGAAGCTGTAGTAGGAGGTAAGTAGGTAGGTACTTACAGTTATAGTTGGGGTGTTTTGGGGTTCCGTACCCATTATACTATAACTATTACTGCTGGGTCGGAAAAAGCTCAGTGGATGCTGATAATTTGTCAGAATAGGTGAGATCGGGTGTTTTATGGTCAGCCTTTACATATTTTTTTGCGGTCTTTAACGTCCATTGCCCCCCCGTTCCGTGTACTACCTCGTAAGGATAACCTCAGGGCATCAGCGGACTTTAGCCACCCGTGCGGCCTAGATCAGGAGTTGGGTCATTGGTTGTTGGTTGGTATAACTTATTAAAGCTATGACATAGTATTAGGTATGTAAGCTAATGAAAACCAACAAAAATGAATAGACAAATTTTTCAGTAGAAATTACAGTCTAAATGCTAAAACAATAATTTGGGGTGTCTCTGAAAGTGAAAGGAATTGAATACTTTAACATAAGTAATTCTAAGTAGTACCTACATCGGTACGCATACAAAAGTTGTGTTACCAATTTTGATCTGATGCAAAGTTTCATAGGCGGGAGAATAATAATTATTCGGAATTCTCCTTACAGCAAATCTCATTAGTACTAGTATCGTACAAAACATAAATATTCTTTGTTCGTCCAGTTACGAAATAAAAACAGTGGTTTCGTTTATACGAAACCACTGTTTTTATTTCGTAACTGGACAGAAGAAGATTCGAATAGAAGACTTCGAAGAAGAAGATTTTGTCCTTATGGAACACGGATAATTTTTTCCTCGGCGGCCGTAGGGGATTTTCGTGCGGGTGGTCAACTTGAGGCAACAAGATAATATAAAAACCGGCCAAGTGCGTGTTAGTCCATGCATAGAATAGGCCTATTCGCAGTAGTCCGGTGGTTAGTCCGGTATACCGAACTAATGCTACTTTTTATTCGCAGTAGTCCGGTAAGCACAATGCACCGTACTATAATAGGGTTCCGTAGTCACCCATATTAGCATTTATAACTCCGTGAACATACAAAGTTATCTAATACGTTATAGTTTTCTTTGAAAGTTCATTACATGGACTACCTTCATAAGTATTTTCATATTCAGATTTTAGAGTGGGGGGGGGGGGGATGCTCTATTTTGAGCTATTAAGTTGAATATCTCGCAAATGAATACTTATATAAAAAAAAAGTTTGGCAACTTCTCAGTTTTTTATAGACGCAAGAAAATAACCAATTCTCACGTGCAGGGGAGGTACCACAAAAAAATTACTTTTAATAATTTTCTTTTAGCACTTTGTCAACGTAGTAAATACTCACAGTCCATGCGAAGTTTCATATTTCTAGCGCTCACCGTTTCGGAGGAAAACCGATGACAGACATGACGAAACCATAAGCGTTCCAAAACTTGAACTACGGAACCGTTAACACTCAAAAAATAGGAAAAACCTTATCGTCATTATAAGCTATTCCACGCGGGTGGAGCTGCGGCCATCAGCTAGTATTAAGAACAAATTATGTATGTGTTGTTGTTTACATAGTTCGAGACGCCCAGGACTTTAATTGGCTGTGCAATAGCGGCTGGCACGTAAGATTTTGTTGCCTTTAATCAACATTTCATCACAATGCGACGGGTATTAATTTTTTTTTCAAAATTACAGTAAAGCTGCTACTTTGTATTAAATTCATTTGGCCATTTTGGATATAACCCATTATAAATGTGCCCGGTGACGGTAATAGGGTTGCCCCCTGTTACGTAGGACTAAAATACTGGCAAATTGTGGGTGTGTAATGCACCTCTGACTACCCCTTCGGGGATATAGGCGTGATATGTGTATATTGTGTACATACTAAAAGTATGATGGTGTTGTAAATTTAAAGGAGAACGCATGACAACTGTTTGTATAGGGGCTTGGAATTTTGTGAGTTCAACGTCACTTCTGTCGTATTTCATTCATCCTAAATACATATATCTTACTTCATCCTACCATCCTACAACTGTGAATGAACGTCTCGATGTTTGATCTTTACTATAATAAAACAGTAGAAATCACACATTTAATACCTAACCAAACTAGGTCGCCACCCTGCTTCGTGGCAGCATATTAGAGCGCAGCAAGCATCACATATATTTGTGTAAATTTTTTTTTTTTCACTAACATTTTTGAGTGGCAAAATTGAAAGTTCGGGCTCCGTTAGAGTGATGTCAGTTAAATCTGGTTTAATTTGATATATAAATTGTTGAAATCGGTAAAGTATTGACAGAGATCTTGAATAAGAAAGGATTGAACTTTCTTGCACCATGAGAGCTTCGCTCGCTACGCTCTAATTAATTGAAAGCTACTGCTTCTCGTATGGTGGTATTTGGTCCCACTCCGGTAATTTGAAGTCAGTTTTTGTGTCACTATCTGACTTGTTTTGACGATTCATATTGTAAAATTGTTTGAGAAAACAAGTTTCATTACCGAAAAATATATATTCATACATTTAATTTCAAGAAAAGATAAGAAAAATTGAACTTTTAAGTGAAATTATGAAATTGAAATTATTGAAATTGAAATTGAAATTGAAATTGAAATTATTGAAATTTTTGAAATTGAAATTATTTATTTATTTTGTATAGGTCAATAAATGGCTCTTACAAACGTCAGTAAGTACTTAAAATAAAAAATGTCATTGCTTCTATATTTACATGTACTGCCAGATTCGCAAAGCAATAAGTAGAACCGAGAGAAAGAACCTGGCAATAAAACTCTCGGTCACTCTTTTCAAATAATTGACTCATTTACACATTTTCTTAAGACTAAATGTGGACGAATATACATTGGTCTCGTGTCAAAATCAAAGGTAGTGTATAATACAACAAAAAAATTATTATAGTCGCCTAAGTACAATATGCTACAATTACGGCATTTTAGGAGGCGCCTGCACCATGCTCAAGCCAGACACTTTTATCATTAAGGTAATCAACTGTCTTATAATATGCTTTTTGACATAAAGTGGTCTTTATAAAGTTTTTAAATTTATTGTCGGGCATACAAAGGACCGATTCAGGCAATTTATTATAAAAGCGTATACCTTCCCCCTTGAAAGAATGACTAACCTTGCCAAGTCGATAACACGGAGGGAGTAGTTTATTTTTATTACGTAGATTTCTGTCTGTAACGTCACTTACTTTAGTATAGCTAGATATATTTTTCCTAACATACAGTATGTTATCAAATATATATTGGGAAGCTACAGTTAAAATATTAATATCTATAAATCGCTCCCTAAGAGAATCTCTTTTACCTAAACAATAAATGGCACGGACTGCCCTCTTTTGTAATATTAAAATTGTTTCTATATCTGCTGCATTTTCCCAAAGTAGTATTCCATAGGACATCAAGCTATGGAAGTAACCAAAGTAAACTAGCCTAGCAGTAGCTACATCTGTCAACTGCCTAATCCGTCTCACAGTATACGCAGCAGAGCTAAGCTTATTAGCTAAAATGGTGATATGGTCACCCCATTGTAATTTAGAATCTATTGTTATTCCTAAAAAGGTAGTGTTATTTACAAATTCTAACCTTTGGCTACCCAGCACGACATGGACGTTTGCTTGTCTGACATTGGGCATTGTAAATTTAACGCATTTAGTCTTTTCTGCATTCAACAATAGGTTGTTTGTAGAAAACCAATTTGAAATATCATTTAAAATATTATTAACATTATTCGCATCTGTACTATGCCGATTTACTTTGAATATAAGTGATGTATCATCCGCGAACATTACTATTCCAGCTTGTGCCTCGATCATGCAAGGCAAGTCATTAACATAAACCAAGAAGAGAAAAGGCCCCAGAATTGATCTCTGAGGTACGCCTATTTTGACCTTAGTTCCGTTTGACTTAACGTTGTTCACATGAACAGTCTGCAGCCTATCTGTCAGGTAAGATCCTAATAGTTCTAAGGATTTTTTGTCAAAACCATACCGACGTAACTTTAGCAAAAGTGTCTGATGGTCAACACAATCAAATGCTTTAGACAGATCGCAGAATACCCCAATGGCATCCTGCGATCCCTCCCATGCGTCGTAAATCAAGCTAACAAGGGTTACTCCCGCATCGGTGGTAGATTTTCCTCGAGTAAAGCCAAATTGCTGGCTGTGGAAAAGATTGTTGGTCGTGAAGTGGACTTGCATTTGATTTAGCATCACTCTCTCAAACACCTTACTCAGAGCTGGCAAAATAGAAATGGGGCGGTAGTTACCAAGTTCAGACTTAGATCCCTTCTTAAATAATGGTATTAGTCTACTATTTTTCATTAGGTTAGGGAATATACCTTCATCTACACATTCATTAAAAATTAGTGCCAAGTCAGGTGCAATGATATCAATTACATTACTTATTAAGCTAACTGATATGCCCCAGTGATCTTCAGACTTTTTAATTTTGAGATTTTTAAATGCTTTCAAGATGTCACTGGGGTCTATATGTTTGAAGTTAAATTTAGATGAAGAACCAATATTACTTTCGAGAAAGGCCACAGCACTGTGGGCACATGAATTAACAGAAGAAGTTACTTTAAATGGAATGTTGGTAAAATAATCTTCAAATGCATTTACAATACCTTTCGGAGAGGTTATATTCTTGTTTTCTAATTTAATTTTAGTAACAGTATCCCTCACTTTACATTTACCTGACTCTTTGTTTATAACTTTCCATGTTTCTTTTATTTTGTTAGGAGCCTCAATTATTTTCCTTTTGATGTGAATGGATTTAGCCTGTCTACATACTTTTTTGAATACTTTGGAGTAATTCCTAACATATTCAATGAAACTTTTATCAAATCTGTATCGTTTTTCTGCATATAGATCAAACAGCGTTCGTCTACTTTTGTAAATGCCTGCTGTTGCCCATTCACAAAATTTCGTTTTAACACTACGATTTTGGCATTTTTGTTTGAATGTGTCTGAAAAAGCATCAGATAATGTACCAAATAAACTATTATAATGGACCTCAGGATTATTACCTATATAAACTATAGAATTAAGCTTTTTCTCGAACAAGTTTTTGAATTCTTTAATTCTATTAGAGGTTATGGGCCTACACATAATTTTCTCATTATACTGACTATTATTACTCTTGGGAAAGGATACTATTTGACCACAGTGATCTGATGGCAATTTACTAATTACAGACTTGCTTAAGCACTCACAATCCGTAAAAAAATTATCCAGGCAATTGGCTGCTGTTTCTGTGACTCTAGTCGGCTCACAGAAAATATTTTCCATATTGTAACTACCAAATAAATTCAAAAATTGAGTACTTTTCTTACACTGTTTTAGGATGTTTACATTGAAGTCTCCGCACACAATTAACTTCTTCCTATTATTTGACGCAACCCCTAGAACCTGGTCCATGACCTTGGTAAATATACTAAAATCACTGTTAGGTGGACTGTATACGCAAACTACTATATATTGGTCAAGCTCGGCACAGGCCACCTCAACACATCGCTCAACAGAAAGTCTAACTATGTCAGACCGCTCTTTGCTGCGGAGACCATTTTTAATTAAGACCATGGAGCCACCTTTAATCGCAGACTTCCTGTTAAAGCAACTTGCAATATTGTAGTTGTTTATATTGCACATCATCTCACTCTCCTTGAGCCAATGTTCAGTCAAACACAAAATATCTACATTTAATTCCTCTAGGAATAACTCCACTATTAATTCCTTGCCAGAAAGACCTTCTATATTTTGATAAGCCATCTATAGCTCTAGTATTCCTGTTGTCTGGATGTTCAGTTTAAATCATTTGTTATACATACTAAATTATTACTACAAGTACCTAACAAATCTGTAGGTATATTACTTTGTTTACAATGTAAACTCGTCCAAAAATTAATATTATTTGCTAGCAATGTAGCAATTTTATTTTTGTCTGACTTCATAAGATAAATACTATCTTTGGTCTTAAAACAATAATTACTAATAAAATTATTAGTGTCAAAAAAAATAAAAGTGTCACTATGACGACATGTCAAAGTATGAATAAAATTATTCAGAAGATGTATTTTTTTATTATAGGATGAGGACTGGCAACACGCATATGGGAACGCACATAATATTATTTTAAATACTTTTAGTCTACTTAAGCATTGTATACAGTACATTAATTCTTTCTTACCCATTTTGTTACTTTCACCTACCAATAATACAATAGTGGTACTACTATTATACTTGGATGACACAATTTTGTCTATGATCTGAGTGTAAGTTGCATTGGGCAGGGAATAATTAACACAGTTTTCAATGTATTTATTAAACATATAGCCCATATTACAACCCACCCCATCAGAAAAAACCATAGTATTACTAGGAGGCTCAATGTTGGTGGTAGGATCAGAAATTGTTTCCAGAATACTGTCACAAGTAGAGAGAGCTGGTACGGAGTCATTGATAGGGTGTTGGTCGATGTGCTCAGAGTTATAATGCTGAGTTATAGAATCAAGTAATTCTTGGTTGTGTCTACTGTCGTCTATCAATTTGTCCAATGCCAACATGTTTTCAGTATTCTGTTTACTTTGTAGTTCATATTTAAAGAATAAACTATCATAATTCTCCTGTAATTGCTTGATGTGAGATTCTAACGTGACCCTCACAACATCATGAGCCACCTGACTGTCAGCCAACTGCTTGCTGCATATAACCAACTGCCCAGTACAAACATCCAGGTCAGACTGTAGTTTTAAATTTAAATTACTATTTATTATTAGACAAACAAGATTTCATTTTTAAATTAATTTTCTTAATTTTTTTGTTTATTTTTTTTTGGCATTTGATTTTGTTATGACTAATCATTGGTTTAGGAGTATTTAAGCACCTACTATCATTTGTGAGATCTATGACTGATAAATTAGTTGAGGCAGGCACACAGCTACTTTCAATAAGTTCTGTGTAGAGGTTGGACACCTCTGTTAATTGGTGCGTCAAGTCAATGCGAAGTCATCCATAATATAACATATATAACATAATATAAAACAAAGTTGCTTCCGTGTATGTTTGCTTAGTTAGATTTTTAAAACTACGCAACGGATTTTGATGCGGTTTTCACCAATGGATAGTGGTTCTCGAGGGCGAGCGTCCGCTAGTCCTACTAATATTATAAACGCGAAAGTTTGTGAGTATATAACTATGTAAGTATGTATGTATGTATGTATGTATGTATGTATGTATGTATGTATGTATGTATGTATGGATGGATGGATGTTTGTTACTCTTTCACGTAAAAACTACTGAATGGATTTTAATGAAACTTGGAATAATATAGTTTATACATCAGAATAACACATAGGCTACAATTTATAAAGATATAGGGTGAATTGTTCAAAATTTGACGCGGCGCGACGGGAACGGGTAAAATCCAAATTACCACGCGAAGTCGCGGGCGACCACTAGTATATTATAAAGCAAGATGACGGTTTATGATGATCCTTACCCATTATTAGTTTGTTAAACAGTAACACAGCAGGAGGCTCATAGATGATCAGATTATTTTCATCGAATTAGTGAATTCTTACACGTATGATATTATACAGAATAATATAACAAATTACAGTAAAAATATTCGTTCAACTGCTCATTAAACTGGTTAAAATGAAACAAGTCGGCCAACTACGTCAATGATTAAAGGATAAAGGAATACCAGACAGAACCTGACAATAAGTCTCGTATCTACCTGTCGAATAAAAAGATAAGTTTTACGGTAAATCTTGATAAATGGCTATTTTCTGTATAATTGGTTGAAGTTTTCTATACGTTTATATCATTGAACCCGAAAGTAGGTATCATCCCACAGGACAATCAAACGTGGGAGCCATCGCGGTGGCATTCACTAATCGTACCTCCAAATCACCTTATTACTTTTGTATCATTGTCCAATATTTTTTGCACTTCGTCCACAATAATGTTGCCCGTGCCGTACAATGGTAACGTCAATACATTTGCGCTTTTTGTATCATCCAATGGTTTTGTAATGTGTTCAAAAGACAGTTACTATTATATATTACATCCTTATTATATATTTGTTTTGGTGAAGAAATTAGTGTCCATGAAGTTGATGATGAGAATGAAGTTATTCTTATTTTTATTATTTTTTTTCGTTTATGACACACTTGAAGTTATAGAAAAGAGAAGAGGAATACTAAGGATAGATTAACAGTACAAAGGCACCAGGTATTTCATAAGAAATCTCTACCAGTCCAGGCCAAGGGAAGGAAATGCTTGGAAGAATAAGTTTTATGTGTGTGTAGGTGAATCATTCAAATATACACATTCTTATGATTTTTCGTATAAAGATAATGTTGAGTGTTGTTTGGATATAATGTGAAACAGGATATTTACCAGGTTTCCAATATTTCGGCACTGTTACAAGGACCTGATCACGGAAGCACTGACCTTCTATGATCCTTGAAATTTTAATACCAGTTTGATATTCCGTTTCTTCATTTAAAGTTAGAATAGTGACCATGATAGTTTAAATATAACTACATTTATACTGAAGTGAACAGTTGTGAAGTGAGTGTGTGAGGGTGGTGGCGACATGAAGGCGCTCTACCCTCGAGGGCGCAGCCGCGATGCAACAGGAATGCGACCTTGCCAACTATCACACGCCCAACATGAGTTGGATCTTTTTTAAAAGGGCGCAATTCTTGGAAGCCTCTCTCGAACGGTCGGAGGCTGGCGCTCGCCGTCCATTGTGGCGCGGCCGGCTAGTTTTGATCTTATTGTTAATGGGACGCCAAGTTTTTTTCAACCGAGTTCGGAAAAAAGGTATCATAGGATCCCAGCGGAAACGTTACGGACCCTTATGAAGTAAAATGGATATGTTCTACGAAGGAGGTGTTATTTTAATCGTAGGTCGGCTTTGTTGTTCAGGAATGTAGATGGCCTGTCATAATTTTAATGGGCAGTTTCTCAGATATTCTATGAACTTGATAGTGTGCACGTCCTGAATATTCATCAGGTCTTCATGTTGAAGGCGAGTCCGTACATTGGAATGTAATCATCAAAACATTAGACAATACGTAGATATATCCCGTGGAGAGTCAAATGTGTTGTCTGCACTGCAGAGACCTATGTAACAACTGTCGGAATTTAGGTTCAGATTACAGAATAGCCCTTTTTATTTGCCGTTTTCGGGCAATTTGGGTATTTAGTGAGAGCTTCGTCGAGGAATACTTGCGCCCTAGTCTGCAAGGACCTCTTAGCATCCAGTTTCAAGTGGTAATTGCCCGGATAAGCATGGATATAAGTACCACCTATTTTTAGTCTTCGGAAAGTATGTCATCATTATGTGCAGAGCAAAGACATTACGTATGCACCCACTAATATGCAGGTTTATATAATACGTTTGCACTCTGTACGTTCAGTCAACATCAAGTTATCACATTACATTGTATACGTAAGCCACATATACTATATTTAAGTAAACGGACCCGCCATTATCCTGTGAATCGTGACTAAGGAGTCACAAAAGGGTAAGTTAAAAAAAATGTACCTCAGTTCAATGGGTATGCGGGTTTGAATGTTTACCTTTATTGATTTATCTCTATTACCTACTCGTTTATTAAAACCTGGGAAGTCTTATAAGTACCTAAGCCTTATAATAATGAGTGAACTATACTTATATAAATATGTGACCACCCACCACGAGATGTTTTTATGTGATGCTGTTGACATTATTTTGCTTTCATGCGAATAAACATACACAAAAGCGGTGTTTTAAGTACACAGCTATTATTGTCTGACGTCACAAGTCACAATTTAAAACTGATGAAGTGATAACATAATATTACAACATAAGATACAATGAAAATGTAAGAAAATGTTTCTCAAATACTCTATAAATAAACTGTGTGGCTGCCTTATCTTTTGTCCATCTGGTTTTCACAGGAATCTGTTACTGTGGCGATCAAGATCCTTTTGCTTGAGTGGCATCCTCGACATACCTTTCAGTCAGTTTTTTCCGCCGTCTAAGGCCGCGGCCTCTCCTACGTCCATTGCCGAGCGCCTCTGGTTAGTAGCACTAGGAAGAATTTCCAGTGGCGCTCGGAGCTTTCGGTCGTTAGTATACATGGGGCACACTAAAAGTTTTACAACAAACCAACAAAAGTGAGGTAGGCGAGAAACGTTGGTAAAAAAATGATCGCGTTTTTTTTCTCAGTTACGGGTCCCATCTGTACACTTCCACTTGAAGATCAAAAGAGTGTTAATGCGGAGTGGTATTCTGTCATTTGTTTACCCAGGGTGTTAGAAAAAGTTCGCGAAAGACGACCCAAAAGCCGCGTTCTCCTACATCATGACAACGCTTCTTCACACACGGCCAACAAAACAAAGTCATTTTTAGCTTCCGAAAAGGTACAACTCGTCACCCATCCTGCGCATAGCCCCGACCTAGTGACCCTGTGATTTCTGTATTTTCCCCAAAATCAAAGATTTGATGAGAGGCAGTGATAGCGTTCAATCAGCACGTAGAAAACATGCCTTCCGATCTGTGGTCCTCCTGTTTTAAAAAATGTTTCGATCGCATGAAAAAATGTTTAAAATGTAAAGGAGAGTATTTTGAAAAGCAATAAACATAATATTTTGGTTTTAACATGTTGTTTTTTTTAAGTTACGCAAAACTTATAGTGTGACCTACGTATTTAGCTGCTTAGGAGTCTTATGAAGATTTTAGGATCCACACAGACCCCAGCAGCTACTGGATTGCCTGCCAATCAAAAGACGAGACTAATGACATAAAGTTCGTCTAGTCTCTTAATTAATTCCTAGCAATAATGTTAGTAATCGGCACGTAATATGGCCAAACCTACGGCCGCGGTCCGCCGCGGCCGTATGTTTGGCCATATTACGTGCCGATCGACTGCTTGTGCCAGAAACACGAGAATGTCTGAATGAATACTTATGTTCATCAATAATAACATCGTACTTTATAACGGAATTTCAATTATAAACTTAAATTGCAATACTTTATTATTAAACTACTATAACTGCAATAAAGCAATTACAACGAATTGCACGATGAAATTCTTGTGTTATGTAGTTTTATTCGGCATCGCTAAGAGTTAAATATTTCCCATTGCGCTGCAGATGCAGACACCGTATAATGAGCGGTTGTTAAAATTATGAATGGACCATCTCCCGACGTAGCTCGTGGGTCTGTGTGCGTCACACAGAAACGTCTGACTATATCGATACGGATAACGCGTTATAAACTTATAACGGTTACAAGTTGTTTGTTAAATAACAATTGCACGTAGAGCCTATACTGTAATTGTTAGCACAGAATAGGGAATGTGTTATTGGTAAATATAAAAAGGAAACGGTTTTGTTTTGTAAGATTAAATCAGTGGTGGTATAAAATCGGTAATTGGGTTCTTTGCGTTGATTTGTTTTAGAACAAGAATTTTCAAACATTTAAAATACTATTGGTCTAATGCAATCCTGTTTACTACTTTTTTTTTTTTTTTTTTTTTTTTTAATTCCGCGGCCTGAGGCCGCGGCCGCTCTAACGTCCGTTGCCGGGCGTCTCTGGTTACTAGAAGAGGGTATGTCCAGTGGCGCCCGGCGGACTTTGACCACCTCTGTGGTCTCTTCGGGTGTTGGGTCGGGACGAGAATCCCGCGTCGTTGGGGGAAGGGTTTTATCCCGCGTCAGTGAGTGAATCTGGTTGCGTGCTATGGGGCAAAGGCCCTGCAGCACGCAACCCTTCTAGCCTGCTTCTGTAAGGACGGCGGATGGCGATCCCGCCGTCCTCAGGCCCCGATCATGGAGGTCGATAGTCTTGGGCGTAGTCGCGGAGTCTGGGGCGCCCTGGCCGCCGACTACGGAACTCGGCGGGGAGGGTACGCTCCCTCTGCCTCCCGGCCGCCTCCTTCGCGAGCATGACTTGCTCGCAGAAGGACACGGCCGCGTTCCACCTACTCCGGCTGGAGACCATGGCTTGAAGCATGGTCTCCAGCGAGAGGGTATCCACGCCCAGACCCACTACGAGGTCCCGGCGCTGGCTCGCCCACGCTGAGCACTCCACCAACGTGTGGAGTGCGGTGTCGTCCTCGGAAACCTCGCAGTGTTGACACCGGGGTGTGACCTCACGATGCATGCGAAACAGATAGCTACCGAAGCATCCATGCCCGGCAACGATCTGCGTCGCACGATACGTGAGGTCACCATGCTGCCTCTGCAGCCAATCGTCCATGATCGGTCTCACCGCCGCGATGATGGTGGTACCCCACTTGGGTTGCTCAAGTCGCACCCTCCATGACTCCATGAGATCCTGGCGGAGTTGGGACCGCTGGTCCTCGATTTCTCGAGACGCAGGCCTGTGGTCCCGCTCCAGCGCCTCCTTGCGCCATTGGAACAATGACGCAAGGGCTCTCGCTTCCAGGTCCCATGGAGGGGTCCCGGCTAGGAGACATGCAGCCTCTCCGGAGATCGTGCGGTACCCCCGTATGGTTCTGACGGCCAAGGTTCGAAGTGGTCTGTTTAACAGAGTCACGTTCCCCTTGACCGCCAACCTATCCGCCCATACGGGAGCCCCGTATAGGGCCATACTCCGCACGATCCCCAGGTACAGTCTCCTGCAGGGAGCGTTGGGTCCCTTTAGGTTGGGCATCAGTCGCGAAAGCGCGGCCGATGCCTGCGTCACCTTGGGGACCAAACTTCGGAAATGTGGTCCGAAGTTCCATCGGCTATCAAGTACGATCCCTAGGTACTTCATCGAGGGCTTGATGCCGATGCTAACGCCCCCCACATTTATGCTGGAACCTTCGGGTGGACCGTTCCGAGGTCTGTGAAAACACAGAACCTCGGACTTGTGCAAGGCCACCTCCAGTCCCAGCTGCCGTATCCGACCCACGACTCGAGCAACACCCGTCGTGACCTTGAGTGCTGCCTCCTGGTACGTTGCACCCCGCGCAGTGACGAGGGTATCGTCGGCGTAGCACGTTACGCCGACGCCCCTAGGCAACGCACCCCGCAGCACCCAGTCGTAGCCGATGTTCCACAGAAGCGGCCCCAGGACCGACCCCTGTGGAACACCGCACGACACATCTCGCCGAGCTGGCCCGAGCCAGCTGGGGAAAGCTATGGCCCTCTCCGAGAGATAGGCCCCGACAATACGACGGAGGTAGAGAGGCGTTTCGTGATACACGAGCGCCTCCCTAACGCAGCTCCATGGCAAGGTGTTGAACGCGTTGGCGATGTCAAGAGACACCGCCACCACCACCTTGCCCTGCGAGACTGCTTCCTCCGTCAGGCTCTTCACGCGCATGATCGCGCTCACGGTGGAGCGTCCCCGACGGAAACCGAACTGGTTATCCGCCAGGTCTGGCCCCACACTCGTGAGATGCTCGACGAGGCGTTCCGCGATAATTCGCTCAAAGAGCTTACATACCTCGTCGAGCAACACGATCGGCCGGTATCCGGACGGTGCGTCCACCGGCCGCCCCGCCTTACGGATCAGGACCAGTTTCCCCGTCCTCCACACCTTGGGAAACTGGCCCCTTTCGAGGCATGCGCTAAAGAGCCCCATCAGTCGAGGCCCGAGTTCTTCGAGGGCCAGGACCCATGCACGGCCAGGAATGCCGTCGGGTCCGGGGGCGTTTAAGCCGGAGTACTGCCGCACCTAGCTCCCCCACGCTGACTTCGGGTACGTCGTCTTCGCTGGTGCTATCCGCGTCGGGCAGAGACGGAGCCATGCGCGGAGGGACGTGCTCCTCCGCGCTCGTCGGAAACAGGGAGCCCATGACCCGCTCCAGCTGCTGCGGCTGGAGACTCTGGGTCAGTGGGGGCGCCCTAGGTCGGAGTTTCTCCCTGACCTGTAGGTACGGGCGCCCCCATGGGTTCTGCTGCAGGGTCTCCAGGAGCTCCTCGCGGGCCGCCGTCTTGGCCCGCTTTATCGTCTCCTGGAGATTACCTTTAGCCTCCCTGTATGCCTGATAAAGCTCCGCCTCTCGGGCTGCCGCGTCGTCTGGGCGGCGATGCCTCCGGCGAAATCTGGTGTACCGGCGGCGGGCGGAGATGCATGCTGCGCGCAGCTCTGCAATCTCCGGCGACCACCAGTACACCTGCTTCCTGGCCGGTCTGGGTGTAACCCTAGGCATCGCCGCATCACAGATTTGCGACATGGCTCTCCTGAACCACTCCGCCTCGGCATCCACATCGGCAGGCCGGTCCGGTGCCGGAATCCAGGCCTGCACGATGGATGCCTCCAGGAGAGCTTCCCGATCAAGATGGTGAAGTGCCCAACGCGGATCCGGGGGATTTGCTACCGGCTGTGGGAGGTCAGGTGAGGGGACGACATCGAACCGGATGTACCGATGGTCCGAGTGCGTCTCCTCACCCTCCTCCACGCGCCAGCCTGTAATACGGCGGGCGAGGTCAGGGGATGCGAACGTTACGTCTACGATCGATTCCCCCCCTCGCCGCCAAAAGGTGACGACATTCCCCCGGTTGAGGACCTCCAGACCACGTGTTCTGGTCCAGTCCTCAAGAAGCCTCCCCTTGTCCCTGGTTTCCCGGGAGCCCCACGCCTCACTCCAGGCGTTGAAGTCTCCCAGGAGCAGGACAGGGCGAGGGCGGCACGCAGCGAAGACGACGTCGAGCTCAGTGAGCCATAGCTCAAACTGAGACTCGTCAATGTTCGGCGAGATGTAGGCCGACACCACCGCAAACCCTTCAAATTCCGCCGCAACACACCCCCGGCCGCTTGCAATCAATGCAAGGCGCGAGGTGTCCACGGCGGAACCCCCAAAAATGCAACAGGCCGAGCCGTCCTGGTCCACCGGACTTCCCGGGTGGACATAATACGGCTCGGCGACCACGGCCAAGTTAATGGACCACTGCGCGATGCTCTGGTACAGAAGATCCTGAGCAGCGCGGCAGTGGTTCAAGTTCACCTGCAGGATGCGGACATGGGCGCACATTAATGTACGTCCATGTCAGCATCCCGCTGCGAACCTGGCCGCGCAGAAGCGGCTCCCCCGCTGCCTACAGCGGACGGACGAGGTTTAGGCCTCGAGGCGGCGCAGGTACGGCTGCCGACCCGATGGTCCGCCGTTTTGCCCTCCGCCTCGCATCTATAACAGCGAGGCGGGGCCTCACAGCCATTGGCCTTATGACCGGGCCGGCTGCAGCGGAAGCACCGATCGCCCACGGTGTCTTCCGCTGTGCACTGCACTCCGACGTGCCCCACCACCATGCACCGGAAACACCTGGTTTCCCGGGCACGAAGGAGGTGCACCTGCGCCTTTAGGAAGCCCCCTACAAGGAGGCTTCGTCCGTCCGCCAATTTAAGTGCCGCCGCGACGGGGCACTGGACGACTGTCATCCCATGACCGGTGGAGCCGAAGGAGATATCTCCAGCTTTCACCTGGTCATGGGGGCAGCCGCCCGCCTCCACGACGGCGGAGATTACTTCCTCCGTCGTGGCCGCGTCATCCAGACCCGTGATGCGCAATGCGGCGCATTTGGTAGGTCTGGTGACGCGGACGGCTTCTGCGTCCAGCGCGACCCTAAGTTGAGCCGCTAGGGCGTCCGCTTTGGGACCGCTGGAGGCGCCAGAGACCTCGAGGAGGCGAGCACCGGTGCGGGTGTTTTTACACCGGAGCCCCCCCTGAATATCGAGGGCCGAGAGGTTCACTGAGGCTTTAACCTGCCTCAGGACATCGGCGTACCCCACACCCTTCTCCACACCTGCCGGCGTCACGGTCAGGACGACGGCGGTGGAGCGAGGAGGGCGGGGCCTCTTCGGCGCCTTCGCCGCGGCGGCTCTGGCCGCTTTCTTTTTGGCCCTCTTGCGCTGCTTTTTGGCACCCACTACTTCCCATCCCTCCCGTCTGGAGGGATGTAAGAAGGCAGCAGGAGCAGCAGCGGGAGTGGCCCTGAAGGCAGCGGGGGTGGCACTCCTCTTGCCCTTCCCCTTGCCCTTCCGCAAAATGGCCGCAGCTTCGGCTGGCGTCCGCCTCGCTGGGACAGCGGACGGGGGCAGGGTGGGGCGGCGGCTAGGAGGCCGGCCTCTCGGACGGGGCGCAACGCCGGCGCCAGCAACAGCCGCGTAGGACAACGCGGGCTGCGTCAGCGCAGGGCGGTACGCCCGGTCCTCAAGGACGCCAAGGCGCCTCTCGATCGCCGCCATGAGCTCTGTAAGAGTAGGCGGCACAGGCTGTGGCGGCGATACGGGCGCCGCATTGGGCGCGGTCCTGGGTGCCGTCCTTGATGGCCCAGCCTTCGGGGAAGGCGGCGTGGGTTGCTCCGTCTGGGTCCCGGTAGGCCCCTTGACCAGCTTGGTCAGGTTCGCGACCTCCTGTCGCAGGGCCTCCATCTGTAGCCGGGACGCGGCAAGTTCCGCCTCCAGGCTGGCCACCTGGCCCCGTAGCTTCTGCTCCTCTGCGGGGACGCTCCGCGCTAGGAGCTCATCCAGGGAAGACTGGGCGTGTGTCACTGCCGTCTTCACCACCTGCCTCTTACCCTGCAGATTTTTGGTGCCACCCTTCATGGCTTCTGCAATTCGGGTAAGAGCCAGCATGAGCTCCCGCGCGGCTGGCACCTCCTTGTCCCTGCCACTGGGCAGGAACGGCACTGTAGGGGCGGGGGCTTTAAATACCGGCGACTTTCGGTATTTACCGGACGTCGTAATCGCCAGGTACTTCGTCGGAACCCCCTCCTCGGTCTCGCTGGATGCGGTCCCCCCAGAGCAACTGGTGCTCCGGTCACGCGACGACCCCGCCTTCGGGACCACCTTCTCCCGAGTCCTTTTGACTGGGGTCTTCCACAAGGAAGAACCCTCCGTCTCCATGCTGCTGGGAACGACGTCTGTCCCAGCAGCGGTCGACGCGACCTCCGCGTCGGTTTGGGGGGTGGTTTTGAGGCACACCCCCTGGCCTGTCGGGCTTTGTTGACCCCTCCCAAATACCTGATGGGGGTCGCTGTGACTGGTGCCGGGCCTGAGCCCCGCATCAGTCACAGCCGGGTGTTCGTGGAGGGATTCCTCACCTCCAGTTCCCCGTTGGGTAATCTTATTATTCGCACTTTGCAAAGCCATTTTTTATTAGTTTAACGTCCTTCGACGGGCGACACCCTAGGCGTGACAGCTCCCCTGCACGATTCATCCCCTCACCGGGTGTCAGAGCTTGGGATTGGGTTAATTTTTTATAGAGGTGTTCATCCTCGCGGCCCCGAGGGGCCACCGGTCCTGTCAATTCAGGATTACGGCTGGGCCGGGCGGGGGTCTTTACAAGACCGTTCCGCCCGCCCCGTTGGTGATTTTTTAACGAGGTTTTCTTCCTCACGGTTCCGAAGAACCGACTTCCCGCCTGAGGTCAGGCGGGGTTCGGCCGAACGGTGGTCTCTGCGAGACCGTGTCCGACACCGCTGATGAGCTCAGTGATGTCGGACCCGTCGCCCTGGTGGTTTCTCCGCACAGCAGCACTCTGCTCTGCAGAGTGTCGGCGGAGAGACCTGGGCCGCACTAGGCCCCCGTCGTGGTGGGTCTGCGTTCCTCATGCGAGGCGGCAAGACCCCCACCTTGGCCAGAATTAGCCGTAGTAGCTACAACTCTGCGGTACGTTGCCGCAGAGTTGCAGCCACTGCCGTTGCCCGGGGTGCACCACGTGGAGGAACTGACCAAAGCACCCCCCTGTTTACTACTAGCATTTTTGGATATTAGGCTATTGCCTATTAGCCTATTACCGACCATTATACGCCACTTATCATTTAACGAAACATCAGTTATTGTAATAACGTTATGTAGTTAACGTTATTATTGAGTAACAAGTTGTTAAAGCTAAGCGCCAGTTCTAGGTGAGCTTACACACGCACACAAAGTCAGAGGAATTCTTATCGTGTCGGTATGTGTGAAAGCCTGCTTCGAAGTAGGTAGATAGGTACCTACTATCAGACTCATATTTGATTTTTATTCTTTAAGATTAAGTATAAGTATAAAGTAGCATTACAAGTGCTTAATAATGATATACTATAAGTTTAGTATTTGAAGAACTTGACTTTTGAATAATTAAACGTCTTGGCCCCCGTAGGGGTAGACAAAGAGAGAGACAGTGGACTCGCTAAATGTGGACGCCAATAATATAGGTAGGACCTTTAAGTGCGAGTGGGTACTGAAGTTTAATTATACACTGACAATCATAATTGTGTCTTTACGGAATGATGCCGATAAGTTGTGGTCTTGTAGACTTGTAGGTACGTACCTACCTTAATTAGGTAGGTACTTATGTTAAGAAATGAATTGCGATAACTGCATTAATATATTTATTGACGTCCTGTCACCGTAATTTAGTCCGTAGTGGGGTGGACAGATGCATATTATACCTACTCTCACTTTTCGCGTAAGATTTTATTATACATTAGCGGACGCCCGCGGCTTCGCCTGCTTGACAAATTATTTACCCAAAATCCTTCCTCGATTACCGTTGAAAAGCCGTTGCGTGGTTTTAAAGATCTAAGCATACTTAGGGAACGGAAGCGACTTTGTTCTATACTATGTTATTATGATTATGATATGATTATTGATTACTTAAGAAGATTTTCTTTGTAGGTAGGTAGTAAGTACCTACTTACTTACTCATGTATTATAATTTATGTATTTATTTAACAACAAAGATATTGGCAACGTTCACACGAGTAAAAAAGTGTGATGAGAGATGTATCTACTTGCATTATATGCAGTTGTATTCAAGGTGTGCTTGACCTGTGGAGTGGAATGTTGTTCCGACTAGCCATTACGATAACAAAACAAGAAAGTAGGTACCTATCTACCTTCTCGAAGGTCGAATCATTCGTCACGTCAATCATTACTTCTATAATGTTTATATTTTAAATTTGTTGGGTGAAGGGACTCCAAGGCTTATGTCATGCTCACCTACCCGTGGTACACCTGCAGGCAGGCAGATAAACAGGGGTCAGACAAATGTACTCAGAGTGCCGAAATAGTAATAGACTCGCCACGTACATTTATTTATTGGATTTTAGGAAAACTGTGCTAAATACTTACATGAAAGTAACATTGAGCCATTATTAAGTCCCCACAGGTGGCGATATATTACATTATAAGAATGTAATCTGTGATTACATGGCATGGATCTAACAAAATTACTGTCTAATAAGGGCCTCATCACATAGTTTCAAAGTGGAGCGTATCCGCAGCGAATTCGGCACATTAATATGGAGTTGCAAAACGTATCATCGATGCTTCTCAGTCTAGTTGTTTATTGGGTTAAAAGAAATTAGTTCGTAAAAAATTGGGAAACAAATGTACCAGTTTCAGGAGAGGTGAGGTATGTAGCAATTACTGAAGTCAAAGAATTACGGATTACATATTGGTTACATTGGGCACGGTAGTGGCAACAGGCTTGCAACCTCAGGGCAACGATCTCTATACTACGTATATACAGAGCGCTGATAACCGATCTGAACCACTAAAAACCACTCTAAAAGTCAGAACAGTCAAACAGCCGAGGATTATAACGTCACAACAGCTTTCCAGTTTAAGTTGTTTGTAGTTATTGTTAAATTTAAATTGAATTAGAATTTTTTTTTGATTAATTTATGACGTTACTAACATGGTGTTTTAAGTCATTGTACACTAACGTACTATGGGTTATGCGATCTTGTTTTTTGACGTGTTTCAATGTAATGTAACGCCCCTAATGGAGCGCAAACATATACGAGTACTGTGCACTATATTAGACCTGCTTAGTAGTTGCCTCGAAGACAACAGGTGATATTCGTCATCTATCTATAAATGGAGATGGTTGATCTGAGCTTGTAACCTATTAGATGGGTAGGACTAAGAAAGTCCTACTAACAAAATGTGGATGTGCAATGCACCTTTGCCTACCCCTTCAGGGATATAGGCGTGACTATGTGTGTATGTGTGTGGTGTTATTCATGGAGTTATAAACTCGACGCGGTATAAAACCCAACCCCAACGACGCGGGATTTTCTTTCCGACCAAACCCCCGAAGAGGCCACACCGGTGGCCACACCGCCGGGCGCCACTGGAAATGCCTTCAGTGTTACCAGAGACGCCCGCAGCAATGGACATGGGAGAGGCCGCGGTCTCGCGGAATTATAAAAAAAAGGAGTTATATACTGGCTCTAACGATATCTTTACCCACAATAGATATAACATCGCGGATATTTTGTTATGCATGCGTCTTGCTCCGGCAGTCATGCACAATGCGACTATCAAATGTTTTTATACGTTTGTACCGCAAAACCTTCCGACCAGATGCACCGTTATGAATTAATTTATAGCCAAAGTACTTTATCTATAAAGTCATTAACGTCACCTTTGAAGCATAACTAACAATGGACTATTACTTTCCAATCATATTAATAGGTACCTATATGATTCTCAAGATGTTTGGTTTTTTTAAGTAGGTAAGTACCTACTTCTTTTGTGATTCGATCACCCGTAAACCACTGAACAGATTTGAATGCAAATTGGCTCATTGAGCATATCTTGGATTAACACATTTTCCTGTCATGCGTTCCCGTGAGAAAGAGAATTAAAAATGAGAAAAATGTTACACGCGATTGCAGCCGCGGGCATCGTCTTTTTAATTAACCAGACTCTAGTAATCGCTGATATTTTTCAGATTTACTAACCTACGTATTTATTTTATGGTTTACTGTATGATTTAGTTATAAAAGTAGGTAGGTAGCAATAAACACCAAGTGAAATAATAATTAGGTACCTACTGTATGTAGCTTACTTCTTTGCTACATGAAGACACATAGCAATAATTTTTCCTTGAACAATAGTTGACCAGGAGCCAGGAAGTGCAATAGTAGCTTATAACCGCAATTGGTACAACATTAGACATTACCTATAAAATCTGAACTCCCAAAAGTTTGGTCGAAAATTTAAAAGTGCTTTTCTTGCACACTTAAGTACCAACATGACAATAATTGTAACGTTTATCCGTAGGTATCGTCGACTAGAGATAGCGTGTGATGTTAAATTGGCAAGTAAAGTATAATAAGGAATAAGAAAGTTCCCACAAACTCCCTCACAAAAAGTAATTATTAAAGCTATCTTCTGTAATTAAAGTTTGAAGTGGTCATTGAACTCCATGCCTTGTATCATCTATTAATTAACTTTTGCATGTTACATGCATAATTCTTAAACCATCGGGTCGCATTCGTTATGTAATGAATAGTATGTCGAAATACTAAGAATCATAGGTTATGATTGAGTGTCATAAACATGTTTGATACCTATCCAATTTCAAATAATATCAGTAAGTATTACAGAGCTTTGGCGAAGAAACATCTCTTGGAGTCGGCAGGACTTCTGAATCCAATCTGCCCAACAGGAATTTATAGTTTTAATAATCCATTGCGTTTAAAAATGTCGTAACGCGATTACTTTTTTATATTGAACTACTGTTCAATATGAAAAAGTTGTGAGAGTGCTAATAATCGGCCATGCTTCGAAATGAGGAGTTCTATTGCGACTGAATTTCATGTTCCACTCATTCTTTAGGTGCAAGTCCAATTGCACCAAGTATTGTTTGATTAATGATATATTGACATAACCATCTTACCGTATCTTATACGACAAATAAAAGGAGCTACGTTCATTATGTTGTTATTTGATGAGATAGAGGAATGTAATCTGTTTCGATGTGGATATTGCAATCCGCCCCATTACACGGGCTCGAGTGGCCAAAGGCGGCCGACCACCTCACAGCTACCGCCCGCACCGTATCTACCAGCTATTCGCCCAAAAAACATTGCCGAGACGTAACATAATATTTCCCAAACAGCCTTTTATTTATTAGTCGAGCAAGGAGCAAGGCCCGGCGCCGCGACTACTCCGCTTCCCAGAACTGAATGTGGACGTGTCGGCACAAAGCCGTTACAACATACGAGTATATGAAAAAAACAATATTTATGTTGATGAAAAAAATTGGGATACGATGCGTATTAAGCTGAACACCGTGAGCTATGCAGTTTTTGTTCATCACCGATTTGCAGGAATCCGCAGGTACTTACCGCTTAGCACAAAACTATTAATTTGTGCTAGGTGGGCGGTGCTGTGGCTGTTAGCGCCGATTAATATCAGATTTAATACTAGGTTGTGTGAATAAGGAAACTGCATTTATGATGTTTGACTTGTGTCATAGTAAGTATGAAAAAGAACTAGCCCCGCGTCCACAATTTACTGCCTGGATGGGCCGAGATTCTTTTGTGGGGTTCATATGGCTATTAAGTGGTACCTTGCCGACTAGGTTAACACATTGCAGAGGTTAGGCAACAACTAGCAAAGCAGGTCTTATGATAGGTGACATTTAGATCGTGCCTCGGAGTGCACGTGAAGCCGTCAGTCCCGGTTGCTGTACGGAGATCTATGCCAGTCACGAGGGATAGTTGGAGCCGTTAACAAAATCGAACTGGTCTAACTACGTTGTGGAGGTCATTGTGGAAACTGCTTCGTAGTTAGAGTGGAAGGCGACCAAGTGGGTTGGGAATAGGCTCAGTGGATGATAAGTAGATATAGGTATATAATTCTTTCCCTCGATCGCAGTTAGCAAAAAATATTTGGCTAAGTTTATTTGTTTTTGAAGCCCATGCAAGGGAGATTTCCGTGCGTGTGTGCTCTTCATATCGAAAGAAATAGGTACTTAATTAATTCTCGTTTTTGCCACGGACTTACCTACCTCCGTCTCTATTGGTCCAACCAATGGAACGCTTCCTCGATAAATGGATTATCAAAATTAAACACTAAAATAAGTTTGCAATTCGAACCAAACCAAACCAAATTTTTAGTGTTGTGCCTATATTTATATTTCAGATGCTCCAGTATCAATATCTAACTTTTACTTTCGTTTTGAGACTTGTTTATCTATGTATAAGCGGAGCCTGGGCCCTGGGCTCCGAGAGGAAATCATCTAATATTATCGTGGCTATATCTATTGAACAATGATAAAGACAGAATATTAGTAGATACATTAGGTACATACTACTTAATTTAACTTAGGTATATTTTATATTATATGTATTTATACTTACACATCTACATAAATCAAAGTTGACCGCCGAGTCGAATACATTGCATCGCGAGTAACGGGATTATAACGATTGTCCGTCCACAACCGTTTGTGTGATGTTACCCATTTATCAACGACAAACTACCCGGAACGAGATCTCAAAAGATATGTAGGTATTGTTATTTGCTGTTGTCATCTACACTAGTAATAATAAACAGGTAAGTAAAAATTCGAATATAAATACCTACCTTTTGTTTGTGGTCGTTTAGTCAGATCAACATTTTTTCATTAACTACCAATTTGCGGTATATTCCTACTTAATTAAGTAGGTACCTACCTACTTAAGTTTAAGAAGTATAATATTATATGAACACCAGTGATATTTCCAATATAAGTAGGTACCTGCTTACGTAGGTACAATGATAATGTGAACGTTTTGTTCCTCAAAATATCTAAATTCCATTTCGTTGTTTAGTTTTTTACTACGGGTAAAATAAATACGAACCGGTTCTATGGGACCAAAAAATCTATAATAGTTCGAAACGTATCCGGAAACATTTTGTTGTATGTAATTTTGGAATCGGTTAGATACTTAGTCCGAGACGTTCAGGACCTTAATTGGTTGTAGGTACCATAGCGGCTGTTACGTAAGATTTTGCTGCCTTTAATCAACATTTTATCACAAGGCAACGGGTTTCAATTTTTTTTCAAAATTACTATATAGCTGCTACTTTTTATTAAACTCATTCGACCATTTTATGGCCCGTTGTACCGTATGCACCATTGACCTGCACCATCAATGATGCAAACAAAACCGCGGATTCCCGTTGTACCGTATGCACCATTGACCTGCACCATCAATGGTGCAAACGAAACCGCGGATTGGGTATGGTCTCATCTGCAACATGACACATAGGTACTATCAATCCCTTCGTCCACGTTCATAACCAAGATTTCATAACTGGTTATGAATATGGATTTTTATTCACTGTTTCATAACCAGTTATCAAACAATACTTTTTTTCCATTTTAACAACCAGAACCTCCTATTCTGTTATGATCGCATGATAGTTTTTCGGAATAATGAGTTCAAACATTCAATCGGTTTTCACTGTAATAGATAAGTGATAGATATGATATGAGTTTCAATTGTCAAATGTTTATTGTTTTTGAAAGCCACACTGAAGTGATTTTATATTCCTCTTTGTGTAAATAACGATGGAGTTTATTCCTACTAAACGAGGAGGGACAAAATTACTTTTGGACATTTTAGAAAAAGAATTTAAAATGAGGAACACAAAAACTAAACGAAAAAAAATGATAACTACGTCGAAATCGACAAAGAAATTAATCAACCAATAGAAGAATTAATGGCAAAAGAATTAAATGTCGGCCATTGTTTAGAAATAATTGCACCCTTTATGTTTTAAGTTGAGAAACATTGCACAGATGAAACAGCCGTATAGTTTGTTAAGGCTGACAAGCATTTATTTTTTACTATCTATCAAAATGACAAATTAAAGTAATTATTTTCATATTGAATGGAATCAGGCGTTACCTGGCGAAAGTCCATGATAAAACAATGGGGTAAGATGTTGAATTTCAACAGAACAGCTGTTCTCTTTGAGACAGTCTTGAGAATGCCTCGTGAGTAGGTGAAACATATGTCGACGTTTATAATGTGATCTATTTAGCGAAATTAGTGCAATTATATATAAAAATCAACATCTTACCCCATTGTTTAATTATTTTCATGTACATATAACTGTTTTTACCAGGACTTAATCGTATTTGTTCATTATTTTAAAATTTCATTTCTCTTTGTTAATTAATAATAAAAAAATATAAATCAACAAAACTAAAAATAATGACAACTTATCTATGACAACTAGTGAAAAAGCCAGCAAAGTACCATACAGTTCCTATTATACCTACAACATATTTAACATACCGGATTGAATGTTTGAACTCTTTACTCCAAAAAGTACCAGGCGATCATAACAGAATAGGAGGTTCTTGTTGTGAAAATGGAAAAAAGTATTGTTTTATAACTGGTTATGAAACAGGGAAAAAAATCCGTATTCATAACCAGTTATGGAATCTTGGTTATGAACGTGGACGAAGGGCTATCAACCCATGCGGTTGTATATTTAGATATTTCAACAGAGTATTTCCTTTTTGCTTGTTCTAATAAGTATTATTTGGTGTTGACATTGACAAGGTAACTATTTTGTTTTAATTCTGTCATTTTATGTCGGTAATATTGGGTTATAATGTAGTAAATAAACGGGGACAAGGAAAGTATAATATGTAGTAGTGGTATCAATATTAATGGTGCAAATGAAACTAATTAGTCTCATCTGCACCATCGATGGTGCAGGTCAATGGTGCATACGGTACGACGGGTTTTATGGGTTATGTCCTTTACAGAATGGAGATTAATTTCAATTTTATTTATATTCGTCGTCATCGCCTTAGACCATTTGAGTAGAAAGTCTACCTAAAACACAGAAGTCGTGATAACACGGAACAAGTTCTGAACCTCCTTAGGTACCTACCTACTATACTGTGGCAGAAAAGAATAGGTAACGAAAAGTCGGCAATACATTATACCTAGGTATGACTAACCGTCACACCATTTTGTCACACCAGTGTGGAGCAGAAGATTTTTTTTCTTCACCGTCACACTATCTAGTGTGACTGGCGAGAAATAAATGAATTCTTGGACGGGGTATGACTAACCGTCACACCAGCGTGGGATAGAAGATTTTTTTTTGTAGTTTCGAATGACGTTGCAGCGATAGGTCGTTGTGGCGAAAAACTTTTAGCGTGATACGCTGGAGCGAAAAATCATTGAAGCGAATTCCACCAGGGCGATGACACCGCAGCGACAAACATTGTGGCGATAAATGTTTGAAATTACATTTATGTAACTTATTACATATACGCAAGTTATGGTCAGTCTCTCTAATCTGGAAGGCTTTTATGTTGTTATGTATTCCTGGTACATTTGAGGTTTGTGTCTTTTATAATGGACAATCATTTTCATCTGTACTCGGTGCACCTGTTTAAATAAACTAAACGGATCGAGATTCGAATGAGATTTCGAGAGTGCTTATGTAATTCTGTAGTCCTAGTATTTTACTAGGACTACAGAATATTATTTAGTATTTTAGAATATTATTTCAGAATATTATTAGTATTTGACTAGTGTGACGGTGAAGAAAAAATTCTTCTGTTCCACACTGGTGTGACAAAATGGTGTGACGGTTAGTCATACCCCAGGTGCCGCACTTTTCTATTTGCCTATTTTCTCTAATGGGTAAACATAGTGACACGTAGATAGTTAGACGAGAGTTTTCACAGGTGAACCACGAACCATTTATAGGTATCTTAGTTTCCATATTTTTTCTACAGGGGGTGTCAAAGTGATAGTATGACTACGAGGACATTTATATCCTCGTAGTCATACTGGTATGACAAACTAGTATGACCACGAGGAAACAGCCCTTTTTACTTAGCTTAATGTTGATTGAGTTTTGAAATTGAGAATGGATCAATTTTAATAAGGTGCGTACTATTTTATTGGTATGAGGGTGCATTGGGGCTCTTCCGATCAACGGGCGGACGTTCTAGCAAATAAATAGGTAAGTTTCCTATTTCGTGGAGCCAACGAAGTTATTGGCGAAGATTGGACTCTGCTTACCACTTGGGGAAATAAGCGTGATTGTCTGTAGAGGATAAATGTCTAGAAATAATCAAGGACACAAATCTCATTATCGAACAAATTAAAGACGTTATTGTAAAAGCATCCGTAAAACTCAATTCTCTCAATTTCATAGTTTTTTAACAAGACCCATGGTTCATTTAGGGATGTAAAATTTAGCTTCAAATACCATAATTATAGTACTTAATATAAGTTACAACTATAATAATAACATATAAGCGGCTCAAAAATTCCTTGATAATAATATCATTATTATCTTATAACACCTACGCTGATTCCAATCTCCGTTCATCAAAACGCATTGAGCGCTCTTTTCCAATCAATTAATTCCAAAACCAGGTACCTACCTACCTACCTATTCTTGATAAAAAAGAACACAGCTACAGGCTGTTCAAAGATGTTCGATGGTCTTAATTTTAGACTGCGATATATGCCATAGCGGCTGGCACGTAAGATTTTGTTGCCTTTCATCAACATTCATAGCAAGGCAACGGGTTTCAATTTTTTTCAAAATTACAATATATAGCAGCTACTTTTTATTAAATTCATTCGGCCATTTTGGACATAACCCATTATTTTTTTTTTACGTTACTAACTGACCAACCAGATGCACAAGGTGGGTGGTTAGGAACATTTATTCCTAACTGACCAACCAGGTGGACAACTCAGGAGGTCGGTTGGGAAAGGGTCTTATAAATGTAGCGGCAATAGGCTTGCCCCCTATTACGTGGGACTAAAAATACTGGCAAAATGTGGGTGTAATGCACCCCTGCCTACCCCTTTGGGGATATAGGCGATATGTGTGTCTGCGATTTGTTTTAAGATTAGATACAGGTAGATAATATTTGTTTTAAAAATTATAAGGTTATCTATTAATATACCTAGTTAATAAAGAAAAAAAATAGTTTTGAATGTTTGTAACGAATAAACTAAAAATACTGGACCGGTTTCAAAAATGTTTTCTGCATTAGATTGTACGGCGGCTAACTTATTATTATTAGATATGTAAGTTAGCCGCCGTCATCGCTGACTGAAAACTTTCCCAGAATTTACATTAATTTATAAATAAGTAAAAAATCGACACAGTGATCGCTAACCTCAGCGCACAAAGTTAACAATTAACATAACATTCTGTAGATAAGCTGACTTCAAATCAAAATATGAAAGCGCCACGTAAACCGGCCGAATGAATGCACTTGACACCGTAATAAATAGAGAAGGACGACCAACAAAAGACGGGATCCAAACTACCCAACACAGGTATTTCGGCACTTTAACGCCGACTATAAGCCGATTGTCAATGCATAGAGGTATTGCTGAGCTGTAATCTGTTTTTTAATTCATTTTTTTTATTTCCTCAATATCTGAAACGTCATTCTGTAGGAGCAGGGAGCGCGAATTCTAAATCTCCGGGTGTCACTGTAAAGTTTTTTTCAAAAATAAATTTATAGTGACCTCAACAAGAGATGCGAGGCCGACTGAGCAACAATGGTTCCCCGGCGCGGTTCTCCGTGGCGGGGCCCAAGTAATTCTTACCTATACGCGGTAATACACCTATGGAAACATTCGTTCTTACCTATACGCGGTACACCTTCAAATAAAGCGTGTTTGAAGCGTGAATATACGGGTTTGACATTTCATATCAGCTGTTTAAACAAAAATTAACCGTTTTAAGCTAACTGAACGAGGGGGGTGTTACTGTCGGGAATCTCCTAGTGTACTCCTTGGCTATGACGGTAGTCGAGGGGCCGGTGCACCCTGGGCAACGAAGCAGTACAGATGGGATACAAATCAAGGAGAGAAGTACTGTGGCGGCGCGAGTGGAGGTGGTGACATCCCTCAGCTGCCCTTAGGATGCGTCACTGATGAATGACTTTGAGTGGAGGTAGTTCGGTCATGACATAGACGGTTGGTCGTGGTCTAGGATGCCATGCGTGGCCGTCGGCGGGGAGTGTTTATCCGCCTTCGCCTCGTTGGTTTAGCCAACGAGCGAGACACTGGAAGCTCCCCGCTGACGGGACGGCGAAGTGCGCAAATTCCATCTCGTATAAGGTTAAATGAATTATAGTTTTTTTTACAATTGACCGCTTTTACGTCCCGGTAATGTACTTGGAAGGATAATCCAGGATGCCCGCGGACTAATGGCTGCCGGTGCGGTCTGGTATTAAAGGAACAATAAAAGTACGAAATAAAAGAGACAACTACACAATTAACTTATTTAATATATTAACAATTATGTACATATCTTTTAGTATCGTCATTGTGAATCACTATCACTGTCTGAATAACCCGCTAATAAGGAAAGTCCGGTCGCATTTGGTATATTATTAACTTTTTCAGAATATGTACTGACTATTGTATTACTTTTAATAATAGTACTTTCACTTCTGGGTTCAGATAACTTCTTACTCTTCACTAAGTTGACTAATGCAGGTTTCTTAACCCCAATACTTTTGTTCCATGATTGTTGTGTTTTCGTCGTAGCAATTTTCTGTGGAACTATTTCGATTCTAGAAGATTTGGCTGGAGGGCCACTATCTTCTTCGGTCACGTCTTCTATAATTTCTTCGACCACTGTTTTATTTGATGGATTACTGAATTTTATTGACCTGAAAGTAAAAGTAAAATTATATGCTTGAAAAATATTTGCCTGGACTTCTGGATTGTAGGTATGTAACATCAGTAGTGACTGTTAGAATTTAGGTTAGACTACATAACACGATAGTTGTAGTATATTATGTTTGTAACGGCAATAGGATCAGGTAGTGTAATATACCTCTGCCTACCGCTCCCTTTTTTATACATATAACGTCTCCAAAGATTCAACTATAAACCGGGATTGGTCGATGACGATGACCGGGTCGATGACTGTCCCGGGAAAAATAAAACAACTATATTTTTATAAGTTACAATATTTTAACTCTTAATCATGTTTGAATTGCTACCGTGTAAAAAATGTATGAAAGGTAACCATGGCTTGATATTGCAGAAATAAGCGCAACTTATCAGGATTCTAAAATGGTATTTTTTTTCAAAGCTTCTGTTCAAAGCAACGACGCGAGATGAAACCCGACCGGAAAAGGCCACACAGGTTTTTTTTAATTCCGCTCTCACGTCCGTTAGCGGGCGTCTCTGGTACGCACGCAGAAGGTATTTCCAGTGGCGTCCCGGCAGGCCACACAGGTGGCCAAAGTCCGTCGGGCGCCACTGGAAATTCCCTGTGTGCTGTGTGCGTTGCAGTAGCTTAGACAGGCAGGAGCTAAGCATGTCAAACTATTGTAGGCCTTGGTGATATTCAGGCTTATGGACTCGCCGTACCTTTCCATGGCTTTACTCACACAATCTACAAAATCTCAGAGGTCATCTGTTGATAGTTTTGGCCTAAAGCCAAATTGCCACACATTGATCTGCGATTGATCTTCCAGGTATTGCATTAAAATATTTGGCAGACACCATTATTTTCTGTTGCATATTCCATAGCTAGACATTTCCAAAACTAGACTATAAACTACAAAGATATACTCACTTTATAAAGTCATCATCTTCTTTCTCCTCCCGGGCTCTCCTTTCATCAGCTGTCTCAGGTTGGTATTGCTTCAACATACCCTCGTAGTCAACAGTTCTCTGTCTCCGGTTCAACTCCTTTAACTCTTCCAAATTCTCTAATGATTCTATCTCTTGTTTGGATTGTTCTGTTCTATATTCTGTAAAAATTTTCAAGCTGGTTATTAGCTTGCTTCCAAAAATCAACATCAATCAAGTTTTGACAGATTCCAAATTTAATGTCTGCCATTTTGGGATTTTGCGAAAGGCACCCTTCTGGGCTTCTGAAGCTCAAGCGAAGTTCATCTGCAAGTGGTACACCTGCCCATCGACAGATAAGGCTTTGGTAAACAGGAAACTTTTCCATTAGTGACCTTTAGGCTTGTCTCCTATTACTTAGGATCTACAGTTTCTCATCTAATATGCTGCCTAACCCTTCCTCTGCCTTGTTATATTAACTGGAGCCCATGGCTTCACCCGTGACAAATAATAAACTTTAGTTTATAATTTGGGTGAAGCCCAATATATATAATTATGATTATTATTTATTATTTCCAACGGGGACGCCGGCAGCCGGACGAACGATCCACCCGCAACTCTTGCGGGCCATTTCCCCAGTTCTCCCCTTGGGGAAATATATATGATACACATACCAAGCAGTTTCATAGGGTTATTAGCCTCCTCTTCCTTTTGTTCTTCTTCTTCACGCTTCGCCTGTTCCTCAGCAAGTTTAAGGGCCATGAAGTTCCTGGTGGCTCCTGCTTCAATTTCATAGTCTGTATTCCGAGGATCTGTTTTGAATGATATCTCTTGTAGACATCTTGTACACTGGAATGTGAAAACAACAATGGCTTGAATATAAGTATAAGTGAGATGTTCTACTTCGCAAAGTACCCTTTGGCTTTTGATTTTCTGCTTTGTTTATACACAGTAAGTTGTTCACAAAACTAGGGCACAGCAAAAACCACTACTGACTTAGGTTGCAGTTGCATCCAGCGACTTAGCACTCCTAAAATAGTGCGCATAAATGGCATACTTTTGCACCCCTAATAACATTTATAGTTAAATGGAATTTGTGAAATAGAACTACTATTATGAAGATACTGAGCCACAGAATAATGTATTTAACCCAGATGGGGTATGCAGGTGCATATTATACACCCACTTCTGCAGTAACTGATGGATCTATGTGACAAATAGTAAGCCTATTGCCGATAACGACTGTTATGGTTGCCAGAGTCTCATCGCTTGGTGCACCATTTGCAGGTTTGGTTAGCTTGGGGTCTCAAAAATGTTGATTTGTTGGTAGAACTACAAAATATCTGGCTCAGAGGGTTTTTAACACTTTTTTATTCACTTATGTATATCAGTACATGCTCAGCATGTCCCACCATATTCATTTCATTGTTAAGTATATAAGTATGTCTTAGTCTTTCAAATAATTGTTTTGAATACTTACTTTGATATAAAACCTATAGATTCTTATACCAAGGTAGTCCTCGTTCTCTACATCTTCTTTCCTAGCGTTGAACTTTTTACCCTTATAAATATACTCGCCACAAGTCGCGCATCGCATGTTAAATGGAGCCATCAATCGTACTGTGTACTGACGATTTTTAGCCAGTTTCATACGAGGGATCTTCGATGGATCGAAGTCTGGTGGATAATATTTCTGTAATGGGAATAATAAATTGCCATTTTAGGAGGTTTCACAAGTGAAACAGAAATAGATTATTAAAACTATTGTACTTACATTTAATACTTTTCTTTCAGACATTTTGTAACTTTTTATAAGTTATTTTTTGTAGGTAATGCTGTAAATAAAAACGTATAAGCTGGCTAGCTGGGAGATGATTATTGTTGGTGGGTGATGGATGTAGTCAGTGTCAGTCCGCTGCACTCATCCTTCTGTCACTGTCATTAATGACACTGGAAAGTTTTTTTTTAATTTGCTCACTGGGCCTTTGAAGAGAGCACAGATAGGATAGGATCCCGATTGCTAGCGTCTCTATTTGCACCAGGTATTTCCAGTGTCGCCCAGCGGACTTTGACCACCTATGTGGCCTCGGTCTAGAAATGTAGTGCCTGTGCTAAAAAAAAGATACTTAGATAAAGATACTTACTTACTTACTACTAAGTTCAAAAAAAAAAAAACACCCTGTGACGTCATACCACGGCGATCGCGCGGCGCGCGCGCCGATCTCCCGTCTCGTCAGGTGTCGTCCCTGCAAGACTCCTGCCTCCTATATAAGCGAAGGACAGGCATCATTCGCCCTCTTCTATTTTTACAGCACTTGCCTCGGACTCTGAAACCTGTAACCACTCTAAATTCAACTTCTAGATTTGTATAAACTCATTAGGAACCCACGACCCTATGTCGGTCTTACTGTTCATATTAACGTTGTTTCTCACATTATATGTATAAAATCATTCTAATTGTAATCATTTGGTGTTATCCTGAGGTAATCTCCTAATTGTGCTGGAGAGGACTCCCCCCCACGTCACAGTAGCACCCAACGTGGGGCCACGATGACCAAAGAGCTACTGCTGACCACATTATTTCTCAATTTTCGGATATTTCTTACCAAAAGGGGGTCTGGGTCGCACTTCGTTAATAACTCACTCGATAGACACTGGTGACAATCCTCCGATTCATCAACGTTATTATCGTATGTCTCTGATGTGATAGAACCTTCAGAGAGCTCATGGTCTAATCCCGTCATTTTGGTACCTAAAAAAATGGCGAGTTACGTTTTTGTCTAGATAGTCGCAAAATAAATTCTATAACTAAAAAAGACGCTTATAGTCTGCCTTACACTTCGGAGATCTTGGAGTACAATATCGTTGGGATCAACTTAAGAGACGCTAAGTACCTATCAAGTATGGATATTACTTTCTAAAAGTTTTGCAAATTTTAATAAAAAAAGAAGATCAGTGTAAGACCGCTTTTTATATTCCAAAGAAAGGGTAATTTCATTTTAAAAAAATGGCAATGGGTTTGTCTAACTCGAATGCCACTCAACAAAGACTAGTTGATTCACTATTTTATGGTCCTGAGGTCGAAAACAGAGTATTCTCAAATATTGGATAGAATCAGGCGTTACCTGGCGAAAATCCATGCCAAAGTAATGGTAAGTATGATGTTCAAACTTTTTAAAATAATTGCATTATTTTCACAAAAATAGAAGACATTAAAACGTCGACAAATTTCAAGACGCATTCCCAAGACTGTGTTGACTGTGAGTGTTGAGAATGCCTCGTTTAGAGGCACACCGCCCGTGCCGCCATAACAGGCGTTCCCCTCGCTCACATGATTATGGCCTATGGGTCATAAGTTAGAAATAAAACAACGCGTCTTGAACACTCACTAGACTAAATCTAGTTACGCGGCTGATATGACTTTACACTAAAATGTTCAGTTTTTTTGCTGTAAAAGCGATCTGCTACATCAAGTTTACAAGAAGATGTTTTTACCTTTAATTTCCATCTAATATTTAATCAAATTATATTATTAATTTCTTTATAAACCTATTTATTTGCAATAATCACAGTATTATATTTGGAAGTTTCTATCAACATGGTATCTAAAGTCCGCTGATCGGTCGAACGACTGACATGAGTGTTGTCACTCTCCCTTAGCATGGCGCTCGGAAGAGTTTGTCGTTATCCAATAATATCGCACGAAATATCAAAAAATGTGTTAATTGAGTCACGCGTTCGGAATTTTCTGCGATATCATTGGTTATCGACAAACTCATCCGATGCCATGCTAACAGTAATCCTGACAATTACTTTGTTAGTTGTCGCCATGACAACACGATGTACCAACTCAGATATCGATAAAAAATTGCAAATGCAAAGAGGTTCAATATAATCATTATTGTAATCTTAACATAGTATAAAACAAGTCGCTTCTTGCCGTATGTACCTATGACTAAGCATAGATCTTTAAAACTACGCAAGGGATTTTTATGCGGTTTTCACCAATGGATGAAGTGGTTCTCAAGAAAGGTTATTAGTACCTACCTACAAAGCTAGTTAAAGGTATTTTTTCTGATCTGAGAATAACGTAAATACCCATAATGTTACTTTTATATCATTCAGTTTAATACCTATTAATAATTGTGTCTTTTTATCTAGCGCGACTTTGCCGTCGTGAACATTTTGTTAATACACATTAGCAATACGGACCTAGGCCTCATAAACTAAGCCCGCTATTTTTATATTTCAAACTTACAGTTAGGTCTCTTTTCCATTGGACTATGGTATTCTACTTACCAGCCTGTCCATCAACACCCGCTATATGTACTGACCTGTTTCATCAACCTCCTTTCATCCATCTTTTCTACCTGCCCGAACCATCTAAGCATCCCTTTATCTAGATGCGGCTGTTCCTCACTTTAGCCATACTTTTCAAACTTATCAGTTTCACTCCACACTGCATTTATTTTACTTTCATGCTTCTTCTGCCACACCCAATATTCACTACCGTACAAAAGTGTAGGGACAAGCACTCCTCTACGCACAGCCAACCGGGCCTTCTGACCGGCACTTCTGGCTGTTCATAAAGTTATGCAGTTACCCAATCACTTGATTCCCTGCCATAACTCTTCGTTTAATTTTGTAAACTTGGACCCAAAGTGCACGAACTCTTTCACTTGGTCCACTTTTTCTCCTTCAATCACAGTCACACATTTTTATATTATATCGCACAAAATGTTAAAACTGGTCAATACGCATACCAAAATCCAATCTTAATATTTTTTTTAGCTAGAGATATCCAGGGAAATGTCCCTCTGAATAGCAACGGGTACAGTGGCGAGCGGTGTTTGTGATGAACTTATAATATTTGCACAAACCAAAATTATCCTACAAAAGTTTTGGATACAACCAAGGTTATGAATTTTACTGGTGGTTGCAGAAAGTTCTGCAGTAGGCGTAAGGAACCCACAGATGTTAATATTTTTGGTCTTAATTCTTGAATGTTACTTTCCAGGGTGGTCATTGCTACCAGCATTCTGGGAAGTATTCAGTCAGTGACGACGTCAATGAATTGTTCCACGAACTTTGTAAATATTGTAATTTTACAAAATAATACTTATTTAATGTTTATGAATAGAAAAAAGTCTTGTTTTCATAAACGACAGCCACGTTTGTGACATTTTTGAAACCTGATTTTCTTAGTCGATTTATCAAATTTATCGATATCGTGTCTTGTCATTATAGTGTACGATACAAAATGTATATGTATGTGTTTGTGAAAATGTTAATGTGTTATTCTTATTGTCATGTGTGAGTTTCGTAGTGGCACCCGATTGGGTTTGAGCGTGTGAGAATGTGTGCGTGTCGATGACCCCCCCCGCACCAAACATGGCAGACTTTTATGTATCGGGAAAATGCATAATGCCTTGTCCCGTCGTATACGGCGACAGCGTATAACGACCGCGTTGGTCTATATTTAGAGGTGAAACATTTGTCGACGTTTTAATGTCTTCTATTTTTGTGAAAATAATGCAATTATTTTAAAAAGTTTGAACATCATACTTACCATTACTTTCAATGATTTTATATACAATGGATTTCGGATCATCGCTCAAAAGTGTCCGAACTAAAAGAGAAACAAAACGCTAAAAGAGAAACAATCGCGCGCCAGGCTTGATTTTGACAACTGAACGACAAAACGTTGCGCAATGCCGTACTGTATTGTAAAAACGTGTAAAAGCTACGAAAAAAAAAGCAAATTGAAGACGGTGTATCATATTTTCAGTAAATAAGCTTTTGTTTTATCATTTGCAATTTATTATTTCACTTAAAATACAGTATTTCGTCGATAATAAATTAAAAGACAAAAGTAAATATTGCAATCCAGGCCAATACCGAAGTATCTATCTGTCTCTTTCGAATTCATCCCAAGCTCAGTAAAAAGAAAGAGACCATTTCATTTTCACTGAATAATGTACTAACAAAATGACCATTCAGATTTATTCGGATTACCGATAGCGATGAAACTATTTGGAACAAAGATTATAGTAGAGACGCCTTGGCTCTTTATGATTTTTTTTTCGTTATATGAACCAAGATCTATTTCAGTTTTCCTCGGGATCCAGTACACTGTGCACAATTGAAAAATATTATTGCCCTAGCACGGCGAGAAGAATATTTTGATCCAAAAAATAACAATCTTGTTTGTTCGGCTCATTTTATGGACATAACAAAAAGAGGTCCGATCTTTATGAAACTTGTACAAGAATCCCTTGATTGAATACAATTTTTTCTTTTGATTGGGATGGAGGAGATAAGCCCAAAAATGTTTTTAATGTTCACAGGGTATCATTGTTTTGTCATAAATATAATTACATAATTACACATGTCATTTTATTTCGTGTATGTACTGTTTTTTTTATTTGGATTCTCGGTAATGTATTCCCACGGGAATCGGGGTCGAGATAACTATATCTCGCGGGCGGAGTCACGGTGATCAGCTAGTATAATTTCGTATCCCAAAAATTAACCATAATATAAAAATAAATTAATGACGCGCAGTTTTAGCAACTAATTCAGTCACTTGAAACACGGCTATCTTGTAGTAGACGTAGCGACATAGCGTTATGAAAATAGTAATGAAAGCGGAAAAACTTTGACACCCGCAGGAAGTTTGGCATTCATAATATTATAATTAGTTAAATTCATTAATTCCCTTTTTGTTATTTATATACTACATTTACTTATTATGAAACTGACTCGAAAAAAAATAATCTTTGTCAGTCGTTAATTAGTTTTTCAGCTTATTTAGTCTAACATAAACAAGTAATTACAATTTATAAGATTATGGAATTTATTATAGTCTTACATTAATTATTACGCGTACGTAGGTACATATCATGGAATCCTTAAAAGACTTTAACAAAATAAACCTACTCCATTGTTTCTATGATCACGTAGTTCAAGTTGAAGCTGCATAAGGTGAATTAGTCAGGCGGACAGATAGAAGCTACGTAATGCGATAAATTAGTGCAAACAAAAGTGAACACTATTCCGTTGAATTAAGGTTTAAATTTTAATATGAAATTAGTTTATATCTATGTATGCCTATGTATAATGTATAGGTCGACTCGGGACATTATTTTCTTGCGATTTGTTCTAGATCCTATGTCCATTGTATTATAATGTCTTTGATTACTTTGATAAAGTATTCTGTTTAGTTGATTATATAATTTGCATATCGGAAAGTTACGAACAACATCTCATCTCTTTATTAACAAATTAAAATACGCAAATTTAACTATCAATCTCGACAAGTGTCAATTTTTTAGAGATAAATTAAAATATTTGGATTACGTGGTGGACTCAAAGGGTCATCATGCCGACCCCGAGAAGGTTGAGTCTATTACCACAGATATAAGAATACTATACTAGTACAGATGAACCATCTCATAGAAGGAATTGGGGACGTTTTAAAGGTGTCTTTAGGGGTAGCTAAATAATTTTCGATAAATTCCTAATAGATGGCAGTGTATTGTGTGCGAAAACTACATAATAGATGGCGGTATATTATGTGTGCGAAAAATACATATTTAATTTTTTTTATTTAAATATATTCATTTTACAAATTTATACTATCAGTTCCAGTGTAAAAGTTGCCAAAAAACCTTTCCAGGTTTGTCCTGACAACAGGCAGAAATTCACCACCGGGCACAATTATTAGAAACTCATATCATAAAATAGGTAAGTACTTATATAAAACAATAACCCTCGGCCTACAGACGACACAGTTAGAAGAACATCAATATTATTTCAAATAGACGGGTAGATGGAAAAAAAAAAAATATCGCTGGTTAAAGAACATAAACTTGCGTTACTATGGAACGATTGTGCTGCAGTACAATATAAACGAGTATGGCCAGTGTAATATAGCAATTATAGTTATACCATAGGATACGCATACAGCATGCTCCAAACAAAAGCTTAGTTTTTATCAAGCAGATTAGTATACTAATGATGTAATTACATTTTAGATATAATATCCGAACTAAAAATACACATACATATATTTGCACACCATATAGTACACACACGTACCTACCATAAATACATACAAACACATACACACAAATACATAGATACTTGTATAAAATAATCATAAACCTACCTGTAATATAATATACATAATATACATATATACACACCTTCGGCACTCAAACGTAATGTCTAATATGGATATTGACTTCTGATATTTTGTATATAATATTTTTTTAGTTTTCGTTTGGAGTTCTTTTGGTTCAGTGATTCCCTTAAGAGTACGGGTAATTCGTTGTACAGCCTTGGGATTATATACTCATTAGTTCGTCTACCATAAAAATTTGTACTTCTGGACTTTGTGACCACATTTTTCTTGGTAATTTGTCTGGTCCGAATGTTGCCTTCCATTGGAAAAAGAAATTGTTGAGGGCTTAGAAATTGTTCACTAAGCAAAGCACATTCTACATATTCGTGTACTGGTATAACGTCGCAATATCCAAATAGTCCTCGGTCTTCATATGTTTCCTTTACTTTTCTAGGTACAATTGTTTTTAATAGTCTAATTTGAAGATCATAGATTTTGTCCAGATGTGTTTTAAAGGTGCGACCGTAGCTTGTGATACCATAATTAATTACGGACTCAGCCAACGCAGTATACAAGGTCCGCAGTACTTTAAATGGTAACCTGTACTTGAGTAGGTATAACTTTGCTAACAAAGCTCGTAACCTATCGCATACCTTTTCTACATGTGGTGTCCAGTTGAATCTGTCGTCCACTATCATCCCCAGGTAAGTGGCTTGCTTGACTTGCTTGATGCGCGAGCAATCCCCCGCGCACCCTGCTCCATAATAACGATGTAGACAAGTATGGTTGTGAGCTACCAGTTCAAAATTAGTAGGGCATCGAGTGTTGTGAGCTGATCTGACGTGAAGAACTTGAGTCTTTTCGGCATTTAGCACCAGGCCAGCATCGTGCGACCACATATTTAGCGCAGTAAAGTCACCTTGGAGCTTTTGCAGTGCAGCATCTAGGCTTTTATCCGCTGCAATTAGGCACGTGTCATCCGCAAATTGATATATTTGGCATTCGTTTATGACATTCTTTGCATCATTTACGTAAGTCAGGTAATGTAGTGGACCAAGCACTGAGCCTTGCGCCGTGCCCAACGACACATTTACCCTATTACTGGTGGCATCACCCACCCTGACCTTGTAGCTTCTACCCTGTAGATAGTTTTCACACCAGCCGAGCAGTGGACCGCGGATTCCAGTAGCATCAAGTCTTACAAGTAATTGGTCATGTCTTAGTGTATCAAAAGCCTTACTGTAGTCGATGAAAAGAAGCAGGATGTGTTTTCTTTCATCTAGGTGAGTATTTATTACATCGGTAAATTCTGTAAGTAGTAGACTTGTACTTTTGTTAGGCCTAAAACCGAATTGTGTGTTAGTTAGGATGTTATTTTGTTCATAGTAATTATATACTTCGCCAGCCACGTATTTTTCGACTATCTTATCTATAATTGGAAGCAGGGTAATGGGTCGGTAATTGGTGTCCTTTAGACCTTTTTTATATATTGACCTGACTAGGCCGCCTTTAAGTCTATCTGGGTAGATCCCTTGTTGGATACTAGTATTTATTAGGTTTGCTATCGCCGTTATGATTTCAGTACCGATTTTTTTTTATGTCCAATGCACGTATCTTATCTATTCCTGGTGCTTTTTGGGGTTGTAACGTCTTTATTATTTTATATATGTCTTCCTTTCTTGCCTTTTTAAAGACTATACTTTTATCAACAGCTACTAGATATTTTTCTTGTTTTAAAAGTGGATTGTTGCATTTAGGCACAATATCGTTAACGTTATTTTGAAACTCCGCTGCAAAGTTATTAGCTATTATCTTATCACTGTTTGAAGCCTTACTGAAAGCTTGATGTATAACATCTTCAACGGTTCTACTTATTTTACCCATGAGGTTATTAATTATTGCCCATGACTTGCGTGGATCATTTTTGCTGTGTGAAATTTTGTCAACAATATATTTATTACGTGATTTTTCTATTAGTTTGTGGCTTTTATTTCGTTTTTTATTATATTCAAGTCGAAGTACTCTATTTGTAGGGTCTTTAAGGCATTTAATGTAGTATTTATCTGTTTCTGTGCATCTAGCTATTAGTTTATTATTAATCCACTTAGTTTGATTTCGCTTGGATGTAGTGCTAACTAGTTTGACGCGTGTTGAACATTTATAGGCTTCATCAAATTTGCTCTGTATAAAATTATATATTTGAATCGGACAATGCATACTGTTCGTTTGATTCCAGTCTACTTTATTTAACTCATTGTCTAATAAAGTATTATCTATAGAAAATATTTTTTTTGGAGCATGCTGTATCTGTCGTACACCCGAGAGCGTAGCAATGGTCATACGATGATCGGCTAGTACAGTACCAAGCGCTGCCGAGTGAATGTCTCCTGTGCAATAGCGAATAAAAATATGGTCGATACAAGACTTAGTCACAGAGCCTTTTAATGTTTCGATTCTTGTGTAATCTGAAATAGCGCACTGGAGGCCTTCACTGGACAGTAGGTTAATGTAGCGGTCTGTTATTATGTTTTTATCTTTTAGGTCCAGATTTAAATCACCTAACAGGATGCAATTCTCGTTAGGGCAGTGCTTATTAAGTAACCGTGGGAGTTCGGTTTTAAGAAATAAGTGTTTACTCTTATCTGGTGGTCTATACATTGCACATACAAAGGTCGAAAAATGTGATGTTGTGATTTTACCTATAATACATTCACTATGAAATGTGTGATGTATTACTTCAGTAAATGTATGCTTTCGGTGCACGTAAACTATTATACCTCCACCTTTGCGTTTTTTTCTCAATTGTAAGTGCATTGCATAGTCTTTTATGTTAAACATACAGCTCAGGGATTCTGATATGTTAACTTCAGTTAGAACAATAACATCAATTTTATCATGATATTTACTGACGTGGTAGGTAAGCTGTGAATAGTTTTTAATTAATGATCTTATGTTTGTATGCAAAATAGGGAAGTTATTTCGATTAGGGACAGTTGAAAAATAGGTTTTCAAATTGGGACAGTTGAAAACCTCGGATATATCCTGAATATCAAGCACTTTAAACAGTAGGGGGCGTATGCATTTAATGGTAAACTGGCATATATCGAGCTTAAGACAGAAGTTCCCTCAGGTCTTCTGCGAAACGAACTGTTTTTATCTTGCTAGTGTCATTCTTACGTACAAGTATTTTACCTTCAGGGGTGGTCCATATGAATTTGTAGACATCCTTAAGTTGCTGTTTGGCCTGATAAAGTAGCGTTTTATTGTAGGTGGTAAGGGCATGGCGGATAATGATGTTGGAGTCCACCGTGTCAGGACTACAGCTGGGCTTTATAACTGATAATGTAATTCTAGCGGATCTTGATGCTTTTACCCACGTAGTAGTATTACAGTTTTCCTTTAACTCCACCATGATGGGTCCATCTTTCTTGGCCTTTGTTCTTTTAGCAATTTTAATCTCGTCTCCGTTTAGACATAATAGATGGCAGTATTTTACGTTATAATCCCCTATGAATGAACAGTTTCTATTGTCCCGATTATTTCCTAATAGATGGCAGTATTTTAACTTCTTATCAGAGTTCATTGGAGAGGAAATTATTATTAGTTATTATTACCCACATTTGGACTTTTCATTTGTCTTGATAAAATAAAATGGTAATAAGTACCTACTTACATAATAGAAAGTGGAGGAGATTCAATAATTTTATGATAAACCCATCGTGTCTGAGCTTGTTGATTTTCTTATTTAAACATATAAGTAGGTACTTACTTACCTATAAATATGTTGTAAGTAGGTAGGTACATATACTACGGTTGTGTATTCCCGTATGAGTATTCGCTTAGCATAATAATATCATCATCATTCATTAAAATCTTATTTAATAACTAGCTGTTGCCTGCAGCTCCGCCTGCGTGTTATAGCTTTCTTGATCACCAGTTACTGATTTATTGTATACTAGCTGTTGCCCGCAGCTCCGCCTGCGTGTTATAGCCTTCTTGATCACCAGTTACTGATTTATTATGTATAGCTGTTGAGCGATATTGTATCTTGACATAAAATATTATTGAGCGAAGCTCAATCTTAGGCGACTCATGTATTTCGTATCTCCGCATACTCCTCCTAAACGCCTGAACCGATCTCCTTCAAACTTACCACAGTGATAACGAGTGGCGTGATGGTGGTTTAGAACATAAAAATTGAAAATCGGACATAACAAAAAAAATCTCATAAATCGTTGTCGTTCGATAATTTAACACTTCGCTCAGTTTTTTTTGCAGCAGCATGCATTGCATACCTAGTAGTATCTTAGCCGTGTGCAGCGCCCCTTAGTGAACTCCACGACGGGTGACGTAACCTACGATAAACTTATTACAGTAATCGGGTCTAGGGATCGAACCGCAAAATTAAGTTTGTTTTTATTGTATATACTTTTCCGGGATAATAAGTACCCAGCGTGGAGCCCAGGATATTAAAGAATAATTATACCAAGTTTCATCGTAATCGAACCGGTAGCTTTTGCGTGATGCCTGAACAAACAGACTGACAAAAATTGTTTTTAATCACATTTTTGGGTTCGGTGTCGGTCTAATAGCACCCCCTGCCATTAATTTTTTGATATTTTCAATGTACAGAATTTTCACTTCTACAGATTTATTATAAGTATAGATATAGATAACTGTTGAGCGATATTGTATCTTAAGATAAAATATTATAGTATCTTAGCCGTGTGCAGCGCCCCTAAGTGAACTCCACTGCGGGTGACGTAACCTACGACAAACTTATTATTTGCGGTTGGTACAGTAATCGGGTCTAGGGACCGAAACGCAATATTAAGTTTGTTTTTTTATTGTATATATTTTTCCGCGATAATAAGTACCCAGCGTGATGCCCAGGATATTAAAGAATAATTATACCAAGTTTCATCGTAATCCAACCGGTAGCTTTTGCGTGATGCCTGAACAAACAGACAGACAGACAAAAATTGTTTTTAATCACATTTTTGGGTTCGGTGTCGGTCTAGTAACACCCCCTGCCATTTATATTTTTGATATTTTCAATGTACAGAATTTTCACTTCTACAGATTTATTATAAGTATAGAAGATAGGTACAGTATGTGGCGAAAACTGTGCATATAAAATATCTCTGCTCACGCCCTTGGAAAAATAAAGCACGTCAAAAAACTTACTCAACAACCCGACCGACTTCAAATTACCAAAATGGGACCAAAATGAAATAGGACCACTTGGCAATTAGACCCTTTTAATTAAAAAAAAATGTTTTAAATCTGTTCTCCCAGTCAAAAGATATGAGGTGACAAACACCTTAACTCCTCCTTTTTTGGAATTCGGTTGAAAATAGGCTACCTCTATATCCTTCCGCCGGGCGCCACTGGAAATACGTTCTGCTTGTAACCAGAGACGCCCGGCAACGGACGTTAGAGCGGCCGTGGCCTTGGGCCGCGGAATTTAAATTAAAAAAAAATAAAAAAACCTCTATATCCTACTAATATTACAAATGCGAAAGTTTGTATGTATGGATGTTGTTACTGTTTCACGTAAAAACTACTGAACGGATTTTGATGAAACTGTACAATAATAATAGCTTATACATCAGAATAACACATAGGCTACAATTTATAAAGATATTGTGTGAATTGTTCAAAATAGGACGCGGCGCGACGGGAAAGGGAAAACATCCAAATTACCATTCGGGTGTCGCGGGATTTAAGATCTCAAACACGGATTTTTAATAAAAAATATATTTATTTGAAAATGGACAGAGTTACAGCTTATTACTAAACAAAAACAATTATTGATTAACTTAATTAGCTACTGCGTTTTTATACAAAGGAAATGTCTAATTTGCAATATGTGCTATGACGTCTGTTTGTGGCTATGTTGCTTCTTTAGCCTTGCTGACGAAGCTGATGTGAGGGGTTTGGGGTTCCTTGACTCCTCCCTCCCCAAGTGAGAAATTCACTGAAGGTGAAAACTTCGGCTTCAGGGAATTTCGGCATTTCATAATTACAACGGTGGTTATGATAAGGATTAGTATTACATACAGGCAGACAGTCCAAATGCTTGTATTGTATGAAATTATTTGGTCTTGTATCATTGGATAGTCACTATCACTGGCTTTAACACTTTGTAAAACTTCTTTCACGTCACTGAAGTCTACGTTTCGTAAATCTAGTTTCTTGGTACGAACTTCGAAGTTGCTGCTCAGCTCTGGTATTTGTATGGTGGATATTTGCGGCTTCATATCGGTTACGTTGGTGGCAGCGTTCACCAGTATTTCTCCAATGTAGGTTTCACAGGAACGTGTGGGTGTTACTATATATGTTCCATGGATGCTGTATTTTCGCATCTCATTGTTGCAGTTTTCGCTTACGATAGTACTATCTTCGGAGTAGATCATCCAGTCGTAGTCTGATATCTTCTGTATTTTTGTAGCTTCTATTTTTATGTGGTTCTGCAGGCATTGGGTATAGTTACTTTTCATGAGCATTATGTCTTCAATACACGTCTTCGTGGGGTATTGTACCAAATTGTTTTCTGTACATAGAAATTTGTTGTTCTCGATCTTTTCGCAGGGAGTTGCTACTGGAATGTACTTCAATCGATTCACCAATAGGTAAGGGTATTTAGGAATTATGGTGAAGGTATGTGTGATATTGTGGATTGGAATAGGGATTACCTTATAGTAATTATATGTTTCGGTATCTATTAAGGGAACTTCTAAAACGAAAACTAACTTTTGATTACCATCTATATAAGATTTTACAACAATGTTGTGTTCTAATTTTATCAGATTATCGTGAGTAACTGGATATATAGTTTTTGCATGTGTATTTATAACTAATAAAGTATTATATAGTTCTGTAGTGTTAATAATGGATTGGTGTAAAACATGTAATTTACTAAATGCAATTGATAATTCAATTTCTTGTATGTTTTCATAACAAGTACGAAAGTTACTCAGTACTTGGTACATGGAGTTCATCATGGTTAACAAATTATTGAATTTTGTCTCGTTTTGAGCAAGTGTTTTAATCTCTGTGGTTTTCAACCCTAAGTCTTTAATATTTAAATTAATTATTTCCGAATCGTTAACTAGTTTATCGAATGCTTTTTGAAATGATGACACTTTGCGTTCGACAATATGTTCCCTACTTTTTAAGCTGGCTATTTCCTTATTATATCTGATTGCATCTTCTTCATCTAAGTTGCCGGATATGGCTTTAACTAAGGTTCCTAAAGGACTAAATAAGGATCTCTTAACTCTAAAACTAATGGGTATTATTTGACTTAATCTATCCCGAATAATTTTAATTAAATTATCTACCTGTTTTTCTATCCCTAATAATTCCTTATCTAATTGATTTTTCCTAATTATTTGCTTTAAGTTTTCAAAATCTTGAATATTACTATCTATCTGTAATCCTATTGAAGTTAAATCTACAGACTTAAAAATCGTCCAAGTATTACTCTTCTTCACTGCTACTCCCAATTTCAGAGGTGCTATCCCCGGGTTCTTGTTGAGGTTTTGTAGGTCCAGGTTGATCACTGATGGTGCTAGTAGTAGGAGTACTAGGCACGACCTGTGGGGGACGTTTAACGTTTTTTATTGCTACTCTAGTTGGTCTATTGTTTAATTTTACTGGTACTATATTTCTATGCGGTTCACCTATAACTTGGGCTTTCTCATAGCGTGGAAGTTCTTTTGCTTTTCTAATCCTAGTGTTTTTCATATAAATATCATCCCCATTTTTAACTACAGGTGGTTCTTCTCCACCTTTCTTATCTCTAACCTTAACTTTATCGCTAACTAATTTGTCTGAAATATATTCATAAAGTACCTTTAAACGTTTCCTATGATCTAACATTAATTTTTGTAATAGATTTTTCTCCCTATCAATATCAAATACATTTCCTGCTTCTGTTTATCCAAAAACTACCTCAAATGGAGTAAAATCTGTTGCAGAATGTATAGAGTTATTGTAAGCCATTATGGTGTATGTCATAACGGATGCTGCGTCTAAATCGCTCTTATCATATTTGGCTAATCGATATATTTCTATAATAGTGGAGTGAAACCTCTCAACTACTGCCATTGAATTGGGATTATTTGGTGTCCCTATATGTAGATCAATTTTATATAAGCTAAGTAATTCTTTAATAAGTGCATTATTGAATTCTGTCCCTGAATCGCAATTGAGTTTTTTTGGTAAACCATACATACTGAAATATTTTATTAACGCCCTAACTATCTCTGGGGTACTTCTATTAGGGACATAAATTGCTTGACCTAACTTGCTGAATGAATCTACCACGGTTAAATAATATTGACCTTCTATATAAAGTAAGTCCATAAAAGCTTCCTGAAATGGAGTGTTTTGGTTTTGAGTGAGTTGTATTTGTGGTTTGATGGGCTTCCTATCATACTTCATCTTTTTACATGGTTCACAGCCATTTATGATTGCTGTAACCGTCTCTTTCATATTGGGCCACCAGTAGTGCCTTTTGAGTTTAGTAAGGGTTTCCCTAATGCCTCTATGGCATGTTTTACCCTCATGATATTTCAAAACTATTTCTCTTTGATCATGTTCAGAATCTGTTAAGTTTATTATTCGCTCGGTACATTCGCTTAATTTAATTGATCCCTTTTTGAATAAACTAATAACTACTTTAGAAAAGGTATTTCTAAATAAAACGTTTTCGAAATATATAAAATACTTATTTTTAGGGTCAATGTATTCTTTTAAGAAATCTTTAACTAGACTTTCGTTATTTATGGGTAAATGGACTTCTAGAATTTTCTGTTTTTTATTAGATATATCCTTAACAGTTAACTTATCCTTATGCCATGTATGAACTAATATTTGCCTTGGTTTAGAGTCTATCGCTTCGTTCAAGATCGGTATCCCGTCGTGTTCCCTATTGGAAACGGAGTTTGCGGTAACTCCGTCATCAGAGTCCGAAAGCTCTATAGTCTCTATAGGGGGTTCATCAGTGGCCAGGTCATGTTCTAATTCTTCTACGATTTTCGTAATCCGTTCTTTCCTATCTCCTACGTTTACGAATATGGAATCTAAGTCGTCGTCAATCGCATGGATTTTAATCCTTGACAACGCATCTGCGTTTGTATTTTGGGGACCCTTTTTATATCGGACCTCAAAATCATATTCTTCTAACCTAAGCCGCCACCGCGTTAACTTACTATTTGGCTCCTTCAGGGAGTATAACCATGCTAATGGTCTATGGTCCGTGTATATGACGAACTTATTTCCGTAGAGATATGGTCTAAAATGTTTCACAGCCCAAATAATAGCCAGAAGTTCCTTCTCTATGGTGCTATATTTGGTTTCTGTGTCACTAAGAGTCCTGCTAGCATAAGCTATGGGTTTATCCGCGCCTACTGATCCTTGTGAGAGTACAGCCCCAATCGCATAATTTGATGCATCGGTGGTAAGGATAAAGCCTTTACTAAAATCTGGATATTGTAATAGAGGAGCATTTGTTAATAATTTTTTGCAAGTCTCGAAGCAATTTCGGTATTCCTCGTCAATTACTATTTTTCGGCCCTTTTTCAGGCACTGTGTTAAGGGTCGCGTTATTTTAGCAAAATCCCTAATAAATTTTCTGTAATACCCTATCAGTCCTAAGAAGCTTTTGATTTGAGTTACTGTCTCAGGTATGGGATACTTCAAAATAGCATCTATTTTATCGGTGTTCGGTTTAAGACCTTCGCTTGTAATTGTGTGTCCAAGGTATAGGACTTCTTTCCTAAGGAAATGTGATTTGTCTAGTTGTACTTTAAGGTTTGTTTTACGGAAACGATCGAAAACCATTTTGAGTTTTTCTACGTGTTCCTGTAAACTTTTCGAAAAGATTATTACGTCATCTAAGTATACAAGGCAATGTAAGCCCTGTAGACCCCGAAGGACGTTATCCATGGCCCTCTGGAACGTTGCCGGCGCCGTCTTTAGACCAAAGGGAAGGCGGTTAAAACTATAGTGACCTGAGGGTGTGCTGAAGGCAGTCTTATCCCTATCCTCCTCAGCCACCTCTATCTGGTGGTACCCGCTAGCTAGGTCAAGAGTAGTAAAGTATGTACTTTTTCCTAACATGTCGAATAGGTCGTTGATGTTAGGTAACGGATATTTGTCGTCAACGGTTATCTCGTTGAGACGTCTGTAGTCTACGACCATTCTCCACTTTTGTTTTCCCGAGACATCAGCCTTTTTAGGAACTAAATGCACAGGGGCACTCCAAGGAGAGTGGGATTCTTGGATGATATTGTCCCCTAGCATTTTATCTACCTGGTCCCTAATTTCGGCACTTTGCGATGGGGGTAACCTACATGCTTTTATGTTAATAGGGTCCTCATTTTTTGTACGAATTTTGTGTTTTACTTGATTCGTGAATGATAATGGGATACCCTCGCAATAGAACACGTCCCTGTATTCCCAACAAACCCGTTCAATCGTTTCTCTTTCTTCCGCGTTCATGTGATCTAAACAAATTTTTCGTAAATTATCTACTAGTAAATTATCTAGGTCCCGGTTAGTTTCCGTGAAGTTAACGGTGTTTAACGGGCTAGAAAAAGGCTCAACATTAAAAGGAGCTGTTACAACTAAATCGACCGCTTCGTCCGTATAATTCTGAATGACAGTTGAAGCATAATTATTAGTACAGTTAACTAAAGCGGAGGGCATTCGAATCCCTTCCTTAAATTCCTTAAAATCTAAAATCCCTACTCCCTCTAATAGGTTAACTGGGAGTTTCACTCTAACTTCGGCCCGGGGGGGTAGATTGTAAACCTCCCTCATGGTTGGTGAATAGACTATAGGTATATTTGTGTTCTTAAGATGTAAGACCTTATTTTTCATGTTAATTTTTGCCTGTAATTGTTGTAACAAATTGCTACCTATCAGCCCATCGTACCTCTCGTCTACGTCGTATACATAAAACTTATGATATTCATTACATCTAAATATTTTAGGTAACACGATAATTATAGTTTCCGTATGAATACTCGAAGCGTGAGTGCTCACTACTTCGAACGGTTCATACTGTAAGTAACTCTTAAAATACCTATTCGCAATATGCTGACTTATAAAAGACCTTTCGCTACCTGTATCTATCATAAAAACGGCGTTAAGCTCTGGAATAACTATATAAGGTAAATTTAAGCGCTTATTTAAATTAATATCTATCTTTTCTCTAGGGACGAGACTCTTATATGAAAATTTTCAACACCCGATTCGATGGGGTTGTAGTCCTGACACTCATAACCAGGGTTATTCGGTTCGATTTCCTCTGAGTTACGATCTGTATAATTAATACGTCGTGAGCTAGCCGTTCGCATCGTGACGTCAGTGTTTTCACGTGAAGTCGATGCTTGCGGTGTAAATCGCGACAAGTTCTGAGAATTATTTGCGTAGTTTTGTTTTGACGGAAACGGTGTCCGGAAACTACCTTGCTGTTGTTGCACAAAATTATTATTTGGATGATTCGAATTATAATTGTTAAAATTATGTTTAAAATTCCTAAACTGGTTCGAATTACTTTGTAACGGTGTACTATTCCCGCTATGATTCATAATCGGCGTCCAATTCCTATTGTTATTCGGTGTATTTATACCGGGTAAGGTACGCTGATTAAATTGACGATTATTACTATAACTTTGAGTAGGCTTAGATGTTCTATTAGTGTTACGATAGTCTTGGTTCTTTGATTCGTACACGGTTTGGAAGTTTTGTTCCTCCAGGACTACCCTTAAGGCATCCTCCAATGTGGATACGTCGCGCATACGAACCTTTCTAACTAAAAATGATGGTAAACTGTACAAGGATATATGAAGTGATCTATTAGAATAAATACTTTGCTTTGCCCTACGTGAACCATCGTCAAGGTCAGTCTCCGCGATTTTAGCGAATAAAACACTTCTCAGATGCTGTAATCTGTGGCAAAAATCTAAGTAACTTTCATTCCTGCTAATCTTACAACTTTCTAGTTCTAATGCTAGACACTCCTCTGTACGCGGATCTCCAAAATGCTCACATAAAATAGTTTTTAGTTGTGCCCAGGTTTCTATGGAGTCCCGTTCTCCTACGAGACTAGCGGCTTCACCCCCTAGTCTACTGGTTAATACATGGAACAAATATTCATTTTGCAGGTCTTCGCCTCTAAACCTAGCTATGAGATATTCACACTTTTTAATATATAGTGGCAAGGTCCTGGGTTCTCCACTAAATATGGGAATAATTTTCACCATTTCCTGAGGGACTCTTGTTATGTTTTCCATTGTGGCGAAAGGTGAAAATATACACAGTTAGAATATATGAATGAAAATTGGAAGCAAAATTAAATACCTAACTTATTTTACCTGCCTACGCTAATTGTATAAAGGTCTATGTAGAGTATTATTATGGCGTTTGCTAATCCCTAATTAACACACCAAAACACAGGCTTATTATAAGGTAAAGGATAAAAGTTGGATAGCTGAAAGGGAGGTGAAAAGATTTACTCACAATTCCGCAGCGTTTCCCATATCCTTGAATAATGCTCTGTTATACTGTAACTCGGCTTCTTCCCGGAGTGAGGATCCCAAAAAATTTGTTTGTTTCGGCAATCTCTGTCTAACCGTAGAGACGGACGTCGTAGTCGGCTGCTTCTCGTAATTTTAACGTAACACAACGACTTGACTACAGAGATCCTACCGGCTGCGCCATTTAAGATCTCAAACACGGATTTTTAATAAAAAATATATTTATTTGAAAATGGACAGAGTTACAGCTTATTACTAAACAAAAACAATTATTGATTAACTTAATTAGCTACTGCGTTTTTATACAAAGGAAATGTCTAATTTGCAATATGTGCTATGACGTCTGTTTGTGGCTATGTTGCTTCTTTAGCCTTGCTGACGAAGCTGATGTGAGGGGTTTGGGGTTCCTTGACTCGGGCGACCACTAGTATTTAATAAAATGTTAAGTACAAATCGTGTCTGTACATTTAAGCAAATTAAGCCGGTAAATGATGAGACTAGGAATGAATGACGCAGAGAGGTAAAATTAAGAGTAGGCGATAAATAAAATTAATAATTAATAAAACAGGGCAATGTATTTTTATTTATTACTTTTGTCTGCATTTTTATCTGTCTATACTAGTCTATTCTTGCAGTTTTTACAGACAGAATAAGGACACTAAGCTCGAACTGCTAAGATTATTATTAGTTGTAGGTATGTATATATGTATGTAACATCTGTCCTGGCTTTGGATATATGGTTTAAATTACAGAGTAGTTATGGATTTTCTATAGTACCCGGCACCGGCAATAGGCTTGCCCATATTAGGTACGTGGGATCAACAAATTACTGGCAATTTGTGGGTGCATAATGCACCTCTGCTCACCCTGTTTGTATGTATGTGTGCACATTGACTTTGTTTCCTCTAAATCGGCTAAAACGAAAAGAACATCGTCAATCAATAAGTCGTTCCACGCGGGCAGAGCCGAGAGCGTCACTTAGTATGTAAGTCAACCAAAAAAGTACATGAACGAAACGCACGAACAACTCAAACTCAGCCTCTAGTCACTCGGCAGTGGAACGCGCTCGACACGGTTGACAACGACACGGACAATATAGGTAGCTACCTACCTAGCCAGTAATTTCCACGAACTTTTATGTTTGTCAGAAGAGCCACGTCTGTTGATCGGTCGTGCGGCAGATGAGGTTGTTTTGGAAAGTAGGCACTTTCCCTGAGAGCTACCCCTAGCTACTTTTACTTTAGCTACCTAACCTACCTAGACTAAGTAGTTACATATTTGTAAACCTTCAAAATCGGTGTAGTATGTGGCGAAAACTGGGCATATAAAATATCTCTGAAATTTAAATAGGACCATTCGGGAATTAGTCCCTTTCAATTAAAAAAATAATTTTCTAAATCCGTTCACCCAGTCCAAAGATATGAGGTAACAAACACCTTAACACCGCCTTTTTTGGAATTCGGTTGAAAACAGGCTACCTCTATATAATTATAATAATAAAGCAGTCACACTGGAGCGATGAAAGAGGCCTTTTTAGGGCTAAAACTACAAGAAACATTCACTATGAAATTTTATATTATTACCGAATCATTTCCCCGTTTGTGTTGTATTACAATATTTCACCATTAGATTAAATTCCATAAATAGCGTAGGTGCATGACACTGGATATAATATTTAACATACTGCAAACATCAAAGATGATCCGGGTTCAAATCCTAGGAAATTAGTTTTTGTTTTTGTTCACAAATTCTTTATATTCTCAACTGACTTCTAAAAAGGTGTTCTCAATTTGACTGTATAGTTTTTTTATTTTTTTTTGGCCAGTTTTTTCTTGTTATTTTTTTTATTCAAGACAAGTATGTAGGTATTTCATTATTGTTTTTATTATTAAGTTGCTTCAAAATAAATATAAATAGGTATCAATAGGTGAAAATGTATATGTATATTATAATAATTTGTGCAAAAATTAAGTAACCAGAGGGCTTATTCAATATTAATATCAGCGACATCTATCTGTGCTTTAGCAAGAGTTATTGATGAAAAACCATCGCCAGCCAAATTTATAGCAGTACTTATTCTAGCCGACACTTGTACCGTGGCGCTGTGCTGACATTTTATTAAAAAAACATAAATTGGAGTTTTAAAGACCCGAAAACTACTTATTTAATCGTAGAAAAACTTTTAAAATATAGATATATTATCCTAGAATGGAATTCCTGACTAAAACGAAAGATACTGTTTAAATATTATGAACCATTACCCGTAACGCCACCTAGTTTAAAATAATTCAACTAACACGACAGACCCAAAAAAATTGTACCTGATAGACTACCAGTGCTATTACTAATTACCCTATACCAACTAACAAAAAAGAGGTCCGTCGCTTTCTAGGCGCCGCGTCGTGGTATAGAAGATTTATACATAGCTTTAGCACTTTGGCAATCCCCTTGAATAAACTAACTTCTAATGGCAAAAAGTCACCTCCATTCAGCTGGTCTGAAGATGGCATTTATTAAGCTAAAAAAATGTTTAGCCTGCGCTGCTGTGTTGTCATGTCCGGACTATACTCAATCTTTTGAAATACACGCCGACGCGAGTGACTATGGTATTGGTGCCACACTCTGTCAGTCATTGGAGGGGGAAAAAAAAATTATAGCTTTCTTTAGTAAATCCCTAACGGACCAAGAACGAAACTATAGTGCCACGGAGTGCGAGGCGCTGGCCGTGCTGTCCGCAATCGAGCATTGGCCAGGCCTCCGTCACTCGCTCAAAGCCGCGCGCTATATACGTACCGCTTGGCGTACCTTCGAGAGTACAAACTGGCAGAGGGCTGCCGAACGCCCGCCTGAGCGCTCGCATCGCACCGCACTGCACGTTTCCCGCGCTTACGCTTCGAAATGCAGAAACCACGTAAATATTGTGCGGATTATAGTAGGTATGCAAATGGTATGCACTATTTTAATAATAACAAAATGCATTTTTAACTTGGGTTTCATTTACTTACATTTCTTTTTGTTTTTCGTGCACCGGGATTACGTCATGTTTGGCTAACAAAAAAAGCGGCCAAGTGCGAGTCGGACTCGCCCATGAAGGGTTCCGTAGCAGCAAGTATCATAATATTTTAATTTTTAAGATTTATGGCGTATTAAAAAACTACTAACTAGACCTCTTTCATACCAATTTTCGGTACCTAGAAGTTTGTATGGTAATGTACAACATTTATATATTTTGTTTTATCATTCTCTTATTTTAGAAGTTAGAGGTGGGGGGGACACATTTTACCACTTTGGAAGGGTCTCTCGCGCAAACTATTAAGTTTAGAAAAAAAAAAATTAGAAACCTCAATATCATTTTTGATCATCCATAGATAATATTTATTTTCTTTTTAGGGGTCCGTACCCAAAGGGGAAATACAGAACCCTATTACTAAGACTTCACTGTCCGTCTGTCTGTCTGTCTGTCTGTCTGTCCGTCCGTCCGTCTGTCACCAGGCTGTATTTCATGAACCGTGATAATTAGTATACCTTGAACCGTGACATAGTAAATAATGTATTTTTATTTATTGATCAATAAAAAATATAAATCATAATTTAAAACTAAAACATATTTGATTGACTAATAAAAAAATGGTTGATTCGTAACATTCGTTTTATTACAATAATCATAATAGGTACCTACAACCCTAGCGCATTCTTACGATGGCGTCACTCGCACGGCGGGCAACACAGTCTCGACTCTATAAACGCGTGTTTAAGGTACAATTCTTCACGTTCTGTGCAGCAGTTATTATTATTAAAATTTTGTAGGTTAATATAGAGTAGGTATTTTCGCTTTTGTATGGGAGTGATGTATCTGTTACGTAGTAACTATTTATTAATCTGCATTGGCGTTGTTAAGAAAACGGAAAAAAAAAAAATTATAATTTTGAAATAAGGCATCGACGTGGTTCGGAGAACGTAATGCCAGATCTTCTATCTCGCTATTCGAATATCATGGCAATTGATAACGAACCTGTTCCTATGGATAGCACGCTTTCAACTAATGACTCATGGTATTTAAATATTTTTAAAGGTTGTACTAAATCCCCCTCATCTTTCGTTGTATATCAAATAATTAACAACAGATTATATCGCTATAAAAAAAGCCCTAACCCTCTAGTTAGAGAATTCCAGTGGAAGGAGGTCATTCCATCCGAAAAGCGATCGGATATAATAGCACAAAATCATTCCATACCTACCGCTGGACACATGGGTATACTAAAAACGTACAAGCGACTGTCCCTAAGTTACTATTGGCCAGGGATGTACGTTGACGTAGTGAAGGCTATCGAGTCTTGCGGTGTTTGTATCGCTCACAAACACCAAAATCACCAATCTCTGGGTCATATGGGTCAACCTAAACGCTGTACTAAACATTTTCAAGTAATAAGTATGGACCTGATTGGTCCACTTCTTCCTACTAGGAGTCAAAACAATTCCATAATTGTTGTTTCATGTTGTTTTTCGAAATATTGTCTACTCTTTCCCATAAAAAGGGCCACGGCTGAAATAATAACTAAAATCCTTGAGGAAAAGATATTTTTGGTACATGGTATTCCATCCACTGTCATACTTGACAATGTCAAGCGATACAACAAAACTACATGGGGCACACTAAGTTTTGCACTTCTAGCTAATCGGAACTATTTGAATTTCGAATGTTATATTTTTTTAAACGTTGCAACCTTCTTAGTAATAAAAAAAAACAATTGGCGGGAAATCATTTGTCAATTGTTTTTTATCACACATCAAAGTTCTACGTATGCAACCAAAATGGAATTAAGTCGAAAAGATTTTAGAGCGATGATTTTTTATGATTTTAAAAGTTCTCTCTCTCTCCACAAGACTGTGCCGCTCGTCTTCAAAATGCTTTTGGGAGAGAAGAACCGTGAGGCGATGGTTTGCTGAATTTGAGAGAGATCGAGTTTCTTTACATGACGAATTTCGTGAAGGGCGGCCTTCAACTGCCGCCAACGCAAATAATGTGGCTACTGTCACAGATTAATACCTACCCGCGGATTACCTATGAGACAATTCGAGGACTATTGGGGATTGGTATGAGTCAAATCCAGAAAATTTTACACGAAGAATTGAAAGTTCGGAAATTTTGTTGTCGTTGGATCCCTCATGAACTGACAGCGGAGCAGAAGCGGGCTCGCGTGGAATGGTGCTCACAGTAGCTACTGAAGTACGACCACGAACATTCTAATGCTGTTTATGACATTGTGACAGTAGACGAAACGTGGATTTATTGTTTTGAACCCGAAAAAAACAGCAATCTTGTGAATGGGTGTTTGAAAATGAGAACAAGCCAACAAAAGTGAGGCAGGCGAGAAACGTTGGTAAAAAAATGATCGCTTTTTTTTTCTCAGCTACGGGTCCCATATGTACAATTCCACTTGAAGATCAAAAGAGTGTTAATGCCAAGTGGTATTCTACCATTTGTTTACCCAGGGTGTTAGAAAAAGTTCGCGAAAGACGACCCAAAAGCCGCGTTCTCCTACATCATGACAACGCTTCTTCACACACGGCCAACAAAACAAAGTAATTTTTAGCTTCCGAAAAAGTACAACTCGTCACCCATCCTCCGCATAGCCCCGACCTAGCACCCTGTGATTTCTGTATTTTCCCCGAGATCAAAGATTTGATGAGAGGTTTCACTTTTACCAACTCCGAAGAGGCAGTATTAGCGTTCAATCAGCACGTAGAAACATGCCTTCAGATCCGTGGTCCTCCTGTTTTAAAAAATGGTTCGATCGCATGAAATAATGTTTAAAATGTAAAGGAGAGTATTGAAAAGCAATAAACATAATATTGTTTTTTTTCCATCTGGTACTGAAGTACAACTATGTAGTTCAACTAGTTGTACAAACTATACACTGCTGTAGCGTTTGTACAACCAGTTGTACTAGTCATCAGGCACCCTTGTTGAAGGGGTTATTTGTACAACTATGCTAATTTATACTGGCCAGTGGCCACTTGAAAATATTGAAGTAAGTACCTACTTAGCTCCTTAGAGTCCTATGGTATTCAGCTATGATACTGATATTTAATACTAGGTAATTTTTTTTAAATTTAAATAATGGTTATGATTTTCAGGGTTGTTTCTTTCAGTTACTTATGTTCAAACTGTAGGTATTTCAGTTTTAGTTTCAATAATAGAAGCCTGAGTATGTAGTCAATGATAGTAATAGGTATAATGGAAATACAAATAAATGAAATTGACATAATTATATATTATATAATTATGTCATAACCCATACCTCTCTTTTGGGAAACTTTGCGTCCCAGTCATTGATACCTACAGTAGTTTTTCTTTTCAATTTATTGCATGGTTAACATTTTGAAGGTTATTATTTTAAGTTATGTAGGTATGTTCAAACAGTATTTAAGTTCCAATTCTTTTAATATAACAAAATTTAATATAATTATCAGTATATTATTTTAAGTGAACTAATTGGATGAAAACATTTCCATTTCAACTTATTAACTGGCAATAATGTACTAAATGCCAACTTGATACCTAATCAAGAAAACGCGTTTTAAAGTTGTACAAATGCTTTTGTGGTGAATTTTTTGTACCACCAGTTAAACTAATATAATAAGTGACACCGAGTGTATATGCATGTGTATTTTTTTAGGTTGGACAAACGCTACAGCAGTGTATCGTTTGTACAACTGGTTGAACTACATAGTTGTACTTCAGTACCAGAGGGCCCATTTTAGGGCGCCAACGCACTAGCGACCAGGCCGCGGCGGCCAGGTCGCGGCGGCCACTGAGTTCTGATTTTAATAAGCAATCGCTTATGGACCTACGCACTTAGCGGCCGGCGGCCAGCGGCCACTATTGGCCGCGGCGTGTAATAGCATGCCCTGCGACCAGCGACCACACGTGGCCGTCGAGATCATCACTTTATTTTGAAATTCATTCATCGCTACCGCATCGGCCGCGGCGACCAGACGTGTATCGCTACAGGGTGGTATTATTTTACAATGTCCGATCATTTCGACACGGAAAGGTTCATAGTCGAAGTCGAAAGCAGAAGAGGTTTATGGGATATATCATGTACCGTAAAACGGGGTGAATAGGGACAAAACCCAACTTCAATAAGACTTTTATGGTAGTTTTCCTACAGTACGAATCTATTTTAGGACCTAAATGTATGAGTCCTGGTAGCATCTTTACAATGAAATATATAAATTTGCGATTTCCATTTAGATTTATTCAATAAATGCGAAAACATCCCTATTCACCCTGAAGTTGGGGTGAATAGGTACGCGAATGGGGTTAATAGGGAAATTTGCTAGGGCTGGCAAAAATAAAATAAATGTTTGAGAGGGAAAGAGAGAGTAGATATGTCTGTTACCTCTAACACCTTAACTATCATTACCTACATTGTAAAAAACAAAGTCACTTTTCGCGTTTCTCTGCTTGGATATTGTAACTTTAAGTAAGCGCGACTCATTTTGTTTTAACTGATATTGGAGTTCCGCCTGCTTAAAGTTAAATATCTGTTTGAGTGCAGTCAGGTTTTTTTTTTTTAGCTAGTGTTACTCAGACAATCACGATGAATCGAATGATAGATAGCTCGTATGTCAAAATCCATCTAGCCGTTGAGGCTGTTAGGCGTGCCAAAGAACTGGACATACATATACACATTACCTTCCTTTCTACGACAGTTGATTAATAACCGTGAATTTCGATATCAAATCCAAAGGAAATAGGCTAGATGAAATAAAATTATTTTAAATGAATCCCGCCTGCTTAAAGTTAATGAGACACTAGGTGAAAGAAAATTAATTAAATAATAAAAAAATCACCTGAACTTAACTTTAAGCAGGTGGGATTCATTTTCTTCATCCCTATTCCAACCTTAAACGTTCCTAATCACCACAAAATTAGCCGATTTCTTCCGTTGTTATAATTTACCAAAGAAAAACACATTAATCAACAATTAAGAGTTATCATTGAATGTAGATGGTAGTCCAAACACTAAATAATGTACTTTTATACGCCACGTCTCCTTTTACGTACAAATAAACTTTTTACAACAAAGTTTCGGAAGCTATAAAAAAGCGGTGGCACGAGACGTTTTTTCAAATGTAATTTTTGACCGTTTGCAGATAACTTCATGCTTATTCAGTGTTGCCATAAGAATGGCAAATAAATCTACTATAATTCAGAAAAAAACGTAGAAAGTTATCAAATATTATACCGATTATTTTTAACAATGAAAACATTTCCTAGTTTTGTCCCTATTCACACCTTGATCCCTATTAACCCCGTTTTACGGTAATGATTATTCTAATAAAGACGTTAAACGGCAGTTATGGCTTGAACCGCTCCGGTACATAAGGTCCATAGTATCATTACGTCAAGAGTATCAAAATGTCCATAGTATCATAACGTCTACAGTATAATTTCCCCTTCTTCCTCGTAGTCAAACTTTTTGGTCAAACTGGTTTGACTATGAGGAATTATGTTTCCTCGTGGTCAAACTTCATTGACATTGCAACTTTTTATCGCCCTGTATGCATGCAGTTTATTTATGTACAGTCATAGATAACTAAGATAATGTCAAACGTCAAATGCGGCGATTCTCTTTCCTACATATAATATAACTAGGTACATATGCAATGCATGCTGCTAATTGCAAATGTTGAGCGGAACAAATGTTTTTATTACATATCAGAATAAGTATTGTATTCTCTTTGATCAGAATCAGAATCGAACACTTAAATTAATTAATCGAATCAAAAAAAACTATTTTCATTGTTGACGCACGTGTTTCCATGGCAACGATTTAATCATCTGGTTTTTCGGTGATGTCCAGGACATTTTCGGTGATTATTCCGTGGTCAGCTCTATTTTCATGATTCCAGATATATGCACTCCCGGGTATGATGTTGACCAGCATGCCAAATTTGGTCAAAATCGGTCAAGCCGTTTCGGAGGAGTAGACACAAACGATTTACACTTGTCGCCTAAGATTGAGCTCCGCTCAACAATGGATCGACACCCCCCGGCACACAATACAATGTTAAACACTCTCGGAGCGGGCAACCTTTTTTTAAGCTTATGAACAAGCACTTTAATGATTGACTGTACACATTTTTAACTAAACAGCAATACAGGGTGGGTCGTTAAACAAGTTTGACCACGAGGAAACGTAATTCCTCATAGTCAAACCAGTTTGACCAAAAAGTTTGACTACGAGGAAGGACCGATAATTTCGTCCATAGTATCATAACGTCTACAGTATAATTTCGTCCATAGTATCATAACGTCTACAGTATAATTTCGTCCATAGTATCATAACGTCTACAGTATAATTTCGTCCATAGTATCATAACGTCTAGTTTTTTGTAGTTTGAGTAAAAACTTTTTACACACTTTACTGGCCATTTCAGTTTTGATAAAAAATATAAAGAATTGTTGATAGAACTGGTCCATGACTGTATAACCATAATCAATTTTCTAAAAAAAATAGTGTACATAAGACTTAATTTTTAATAATTATTATGATATAATAATAAGCGATTTTTTTCTTTCACTTTAATGTAAACTACATTTATTTATGTAATAAAAAAAAATCCTTAAATTATGAAAAGTGTATTCATTTTGAATAATTAGCCTACATAATAATATACCATTAAATCAATTATTATCAGTATAATATTATATATCTATGAACATAAATTTATAGAAATACACAATAAACTACAAAAAAATGGAGGAAGAGAAAATAAACCCTTAGATAAAGTAAAACTGATTCTGCCTGTTTTTTGGTATTTTCTGGTTCTCATACACATTAGACGAAATGATACTGTAGACATAAGGATATATAGACAATGATACTGTAGACCATTTGCAGAATTAGACAAAATAATATTAGACGAAATGATACTCTAGACAATTTGTCACTGGACTTTTTAATACTTTGGACACATCGTACCCGAAGGGCTTGAACTGACCAATATATTAGACTTAAATGACACCGAAATGGCAGCGGCTGGCAGCGCAGCGGCGAGCTTTTTCAGTGTCATATGATTTTAAACTTTATCTCCATTATTGTAATACATAGTATCGCTTGAGAAACTTGGAAAGTCTCGCGGCCGCCCGCGACACCGCGGCGCCGCGAGCACTCACACTCACACACACGACTCCTACGCGGCGGGCGGCGGCGCGCGACTGATCGAGCGAGCAGTCGCGGGCGGCCGCTGGCAGTGTCTTGCCCACCGCGCCCGCTCTCCGTAGGCCTCACTCTTCCCTCGAACTGCATCGGATACGGTCATGTCATGCAAAATGGATCACGAAGAAAAGCTTATTTATTTGGTCCAAAAGCACGTGTGCCTTTACAATAAAAAGTCAAAATATTACAGTGATCAAGCACACACAAAATTTCTTGTTAAATGTAGAATGTAAACTGCGCATAGAAAAATCACGAGGCAAGTCGCGGTCGGGTGCGAACAGTCGCGAGCGGCCGCTAGCAGTCGTGGGCTGCCGCGAGCAGTCGCGCCGCTGCCCTGCGCTGCCAGCCGCTGCCATTTCGGTGTGATTTGAGCCTTAGGTAGTGAAACATTAGAAAATAAAGAAAAGGCAGAACTTGGTAGGTGTTTTTTATTAAATTTTACTTTGCAGTAAAAGCTCCTTATTCACGCTTCCTTCATTCGCGTTTTCACTATTCGCGGATTAAAAAAATGCGACCCAATTCCTATATTCCAAAAAATAAGTAAAATATAAAATCCTTTAGTCTCTCGCATAGTAATGGATGCACCCAAAACTGTTTCTTACGTGAAATCTTCCGTTTTCGTTTTCGCAGTAAATACACAAGCACAGTTAGTGTGATTATCTTCTGCAACGTCATCTTGACACACCCTTGTAAGTCGACTGAAAGTATTGGCCGCTCGACATGTCGCGGCAGCATACGCACTGGCCGCCGCGAACGTTGTCGCCGCGGCCTGGTCGCTAGTGCGTTGGCGCTCTTAGATCAAATTGTACAGCCAACAACTACGAAGTTCAGAAATTTAATTTTTTTTTTACTTATTTTAAAAAAGCAACAGCAATATTAAGAAATGTAACATCAAATATGGCATCATATACGCATTTGAAAAGGCTTCAGTAACTGAATTATGACGGTGGTCCCGTTGCAGAGTATGCTCTTCAGCGGGGCCACTTTACGTTTGTTTTACTACGAATCTATAGGTATTTTTGAATTACGTACTGTAAAATATAGCTATAATTAAGTAAATTCCTATGCTTAAGTATCAAGTTTAAAATCCTTAAAGTGCGTCCGATATGAAGCACCACTTTCATATGCATTTGGAGTTAGATTAGACAAACTACAATTTTATTTATTTGTGTAGATTTTATTCATAACAAACTTCACATTTTAGACAAACAATTTCCTCCACCTATTTTTTTTGTGGCGTTACTGCTTCTTTGTGTTCATTGTTTTAAAAGAACAGGAATTTTCTGAAACAATGGCAAATTGTGTTGTGAAGCGTGATATTATTCATCGTTGACATGTCTTAAGCTCCAAACCATACTATATTATCCTTCTTCAAGGTTTATTACTTTGCGGTTGACTGATTCTCACTGATACTCTGTAATTTGTCAAATGTATGCGCTGTTGATATCATCAGCCCGACTTTGTCGCGCATGTCCGTCTCACGAGTTCTGAATGTGGAAATGGAAGAATGTGGATATCTAGAGTGGAGGGGGAGAGATATGGTCGTGACATTAGTAACGACACTTTTTTTGAAGTCGAATAAAAACTCGAGTGCAATTAAAACTGTTAGGGTTAATGGTGTGTGTAGTAGTTCTAGAGGCACACGGCCACACATCCCCTTTTGATCGAGTTACCTGAAATGCGAGATGCCCATGAATGTGTTATACCTAAAAATAAGATTTGCCTAAAAAGCTGTTTGCCTTAAGCGAGAAATGCCGATGAAGCTGCATGCCTGAAATGTGAAGGTGACTAAGAAGCACATTGCCTAAAGTCGTTGCCTATAAAGCAAAATATAATAAGTGGTGAAATGCCTATAAAGCAAATAACACCAAAGCTGATTCATCCTTCCCCATCATTTTAAATGCGCATGTCGGTGGCGCAGTGGCACGAGAGTGGAACTGCCGCCCCGAGGTCCCGGGTTCGACTCCCGGGTCGAATCAAAAATTTTCACAGAATGTTTGTTGGGTATTTTGTATCCCTTTTGAGCGAAGTACCTAAATTACACGATGTATGTATATTTAGTTTTTAAAAATATTTATTTACAATAAGAATTACAATGTACAAAATATACATAATTATACATGGGGCACACTAAAAGTTTTGCACTTCTAGCTAATCGGAACTATTTGAATTTCGAATGTTATATTTTTTTAAACGTTGCAACCTTCTTGGTAATAAAAAAAAAACAATTGGCGGGAAATCATTTGTCAATTGTTTTTTATCACACATCAAAGTTCTACGTATGCAACGAAAATGGAATCGTCGAAATTTTTTTTTACGATTTTAAAAGTTCTCTCTCTCCGTAAGACTGCGCCGCTCGTCTTCAAAATGCTTTTGGGAGAGAAGCACCTTGTTTGAGCACCGTGAGGCGATGGTTTGCTGAATTTGAGAGAGGTCGAGTTTCTTTACATGACGAATTTCGTGAAGGGCGGCCTTCAACTGCCGTCAACGAAAATAATGTGGCTACTGTTAAGCGTTTAATTGAAGAAAACCCGCGGATTACCTATGAAACAATTCGAGGACTATTGGGGATTGGTATGAGTCAAATCCAGAAAATTTTACACGAAGAATTGAAAGTTCGGAAACTTTGTTGTCGTTGGATCCCTCATGAACTGACAGCGGAGCAGAAGCGGGCTCGCGTGGAATGATGCTCACAGATGCTACTGAAGTACGACCACGGACATTCTAATGCTGTTTATGACATTGTCACAGGAGACAAAACGTGGATTTAGTGTTTTGAATCCGAAAAAAAACAGCCATCTTGTGAATGGGTGTTTGAAAATGAGAACAAGCCAACAAAAGTGAGGCAGGCGAGAAACTTTGGTAAAAAATGATCGCGTTTTTTTTCTCAGCTACGGGTCCCATCTGTACAATTCCACTTGAAGATCAAAAGAGTGTTAATGCCGAGTGGTATTCTACGATTGGTTAACCCAGGGTGTTAGAAAAAGTTTGCGAAAGACGACCCAAAAGCCGCGTTCTCCTACATCATGACAACGCTTCTTCACACACGGCCAACAAAACAAAGTCATTTTTAGCTTCCGAAAAAGTACAACTCGTCACCACTCCTGCGCATAGCCCCGACCTAGCACCCTGTTATTTCTGTATTTTCCCCAAAATCAAAGATTTGATGAGGGGTTTCAATTTTACCAACTCCGATGAGGCAGTGATAGCGTTCAATCAGCACGTAGAAAACATGCTTTCAGATCTGTGGTCCTCCTGTTTTAAAAAATGGTTCGATCGCATGAATTTAAAAATGATTAAAATGTAAAGGAGAGTATCTTGAAAAGTAATAAACATAATATTTTGGTTTTAACATGTTGTTTTTTTAAGTTACGCAAAACTTATAGTGTGACCTACGTATACTAAAAATATTTACATTACAAAATATCGTTTAAAAAATCCTCCGCGTCATTGCCGACTGGGAAGGTTCCCAGAATGCTGGCTGTGTTGCCACGTTGGATGGCGATACTTATTCTTTGGGCCAGAAAATAGCCAGCCTTCTGGTCCTGAGAAGCATCGATTAGGCGTTTAGCAATGTCTCTATAAAGGCGGCGAGCACTCGGACCCCATGACCCCAGTGTCTCAACCCCAAACGACTCAAATATGTTATCACCTGCTAGGTTAGCATATTTTCGCCGTTTGAGGTCTTCAGCCGATGCAGCAGCAGCGCCGGCACATCCGGAGTTGCTTGGAAGGTGTGAAGGTGTCAACGCATGTAGCGTCCCACACCAAAGGCCTCTCCATCTTCCACGGTAGCAACGACATACCGTCCGGACTCTTTCCATCGCTTCGTGCTAAACCATTTGGTTCACGTACGGCCGGAAGACCTGTGGTGGAAAGAGCCCTACGAATTATGTCGTTTAGAATAACGTGCCGAGGTATACGACCTGCGCTTCTGCTACAAGAAAGACCTTGGTGTCCCAGATTATCGACGGCTACTCCACAGGTGCAATGATGCGGGGATACACAAGGTGTACCCAGCCGAAGGCAAGTGGCAATGCGGAAGGTTGTGTCGTCCAACATTGTACCGATGTTAGGCGATGGGAGTAGACGTGCACGTTCTGAAATACAGAAACAGAAGTGTCAATTAGTGTATTCATTCTTAATTTACAGAGCGGCAAATCCCACAGTCGCTGTGAGCCTAGGCGTGAGGGCAGGTCAGTGTCGGGGCAAGACATCCTCCAAGCATTTATGGCATCGGTCTTGCATCGAACCTCGGAATCAATCGGAATGTGTATTTGACAAAAATTTCCTGACTAATTCTTCGGTGCTATGGACCGACGACAGAAATGCTGGCAGACTGACATCTGTGACTTTACGAAAACCTAGCCCGCCCAAGCGAACTGGAAGAGACGCTTGGACCCAGGCTCGGTCATTAATAATTACATTTAAAATTTTACACAAAGAATTTTGTATTAAATTGTCTAGTCTGCCCAAAATTTCTACGTTTTTCCAAAATTGTCCTGAACGGAGGGCATGTGTAAATTTGGGTACGAAAAGACAAAAACGAAGAATAGTGAAAGCTGAATGAATACTGATATTACATAGACTATCAATAACCTGATCAAAATTTTGATTTTTTTCCTAGATAAAAGTGGAAAAGCCCTCTTCTAAAATCGGGGACCCCAGGAGGCGTAAAAACGTTTTGACCAAAACTTTTATGTTGGGGGCCAAACAGTTGAATTTGGAGATAGTTGTTAATTTATCTGTGTTTTCAGATATAAAAATCTCACACTTATTCGGGTTCAGTTCTAAGCCAATTGACTGAAACTCATTCTTTATTAGGGTAAAATCTTGTAAAACTGTCTCTACTTTTCCCCCTAAAGTCCCGTCATCTACGTACCAAATGTTGAATTTTGATTTTATTATTTGAATTATTGGGTTTATGGCCAAACTAAAGATGACTGGTCCCAACGGATCACCTTGCTGACATCCAACAGCTGAATTCAAAATTTGGTCTTTATAAATTAATTTTGTTGGCTGACTATAGCATTGCCAAAGAAAGTTAAAAATTTTGGGGGTTTCTAATTTGGCCTGTGTCAGCAAGGTGTCCCTGTTTACAGAGTTGAAGGCGTTTTTCAGGTCAACTTTCAAGATAACCTCTCCATCTTCGCTACTGTCAAGGTATGTTGCAAGCGCATGGATTGCGGCCACAATCTCCTTTTGAACCAAAACCTAATTGAAAAGGCTGAAATTTGGTAGTAAGCTCCGTACTATAAAAACAACAACAAATTTTGGCTGCCAAATGCCGCAAAGTATTATTATATTATTTAGTATATTATATCCGAATATAATTATGTATGTTTATCGCAAAAAGGTGATACAGCACCCAGTTGGTGTTGGTCCGGGGTGGTACTACCGTGTATCTGTGCTAAAGGCCCTTCCGTTTACGGCGTGCGTCCACCGACTATAGGATCGTCCTTTTATGCACCCGGAGTCCCGGACCAGCACCGCTTTTATGACGGTAAATATAATTGTAGCAGTGGTCACTTGAAAACTTTTCCGGCAATAAATAGTGTAGGTCTGGCTGGCCGAGGCCGAGGCGAGCTGGCACTGGCCACTTGACATTGAAATTATCTATTAAGAATGCTATATGGAACGTTGACAGCTAATATTTTTATCTGAGATTCATTCGACGTTCAGAACAAATAATAAACCTTGACAATATTGAAATTTTAATAATGTCTGGAAAAAGGAACAGTGAAGGTACTCTCGGATTTGATTTTATAAAAAATAATAAAGGTGGATCCACATTGCTCTATTCTGGTAGACTACACTTCAAATTACAGTAGGTACACTTTAAATTATAAAAATAAAGATCTTTCGGTTTCGGTCTTTATGTTCCAACCGGAACGAATGTAGTGCATCATTAAAAATTAATAACACAGCAGATGGAGTTTTAGGGGGAGCACACATACTTGTAAAGATAATAGTACAAGAAATGAGGTATTGGTATTTATGGAAAAGTGCAAAGAGGAAGTAACAAAGAACTACATACCTGTTCAACATATTTTTGAAGTGGTTTTTGCAGAACATGAATTCACCGAAGAGATGAAAGTTGATGAGGATTTTTCGGTAATGCCAATTTTTAAATCAAAGAAGGATAGCTTATTGAGAGCAAGAAGGAAATATTTAAACACGGTAAAAACAGAGTTTAAAAAGTTGAGTGAGGTACAAGTACCAGATATTTTTAGGAACAACTTCTTCGTGTGTGAAAATGGCGAAAAGAATAAAATTTTAATTTTTTCCACGTCATTCAGCAGAAAATATATTCAACATAATAACAGTAAGCCATTACAATTCTTTGGCGATGGGACTTTCAAAAGAGTGACGGCAATTTTTTATTAACTCTACACTCTTCACATTGATGTGGACAGCGATGATGAGACGGTAAATATTGTTCCTGTTATCTACGGACTTCTCAATAAGTCTCTAGAGACGTACGAAAGATTTTTTGATCTTATTAAAGTGCACTTTAATATTGAAATAAAACTATTTAAACATGCCCGACCCGTGGTACAACTGTGATGTTCAACTGGTTGTACTACGGAGAAGTAAAGTTACCCGTGGTTCAACTCTTTTTTTTGGTATTATGATTATGACCCGTGGAACAACGGTGGAATAATGTCCAACTGGTTGGACCACTTTTTTATTTTTTTAATTCCGCGGCCCTCTGCCGCGGCCGCTCTAACGTCTGTTGCTGGGCGTCTCTTGGTTGGACCTTTTTTATTTTTATTATATTATTCAAGCTATAAAAATGGTTTTTCCTATGGTCTCTATATCTGGTTGTTTCTATCATTACTCGAAAGCTGTTGGGAAAAATAAAAAAAAAATACAATCAGACCGTGACAAAGGGAGGACGAGAGTTAACAAGTAAGACTGACAATTTACCACTTCTGCCTGCAGAGTATATACCCAATGCTTGGAATTTAATAGTGCAAAAAAACTGGTTAATACTGAAAAAATTAAAGAGTTCAAGCTATACTTTGAAAAGCAGTGGTTAAAATGAGTCCCAGATATTTATGTTAAGTTGTGCAAATGAAACTCGCAGGACTAACAATGGCTTAGAAGGGTGGCATAGAAGGATAAATGGCCGTGTGTCACCAAATTCAACGTTTATCAATTTCCTTCAAAAAATACTGCGAGAGGCCGGCCTAATGGCAAGATTGAAAAATTAAAAGCTCCATGTTTAATCGATGCAACAGGAGTAAGGTCGATATTCTTTTTAACGCACAAGAAGGAACTAAAAAGTTAGAAGATCACACTACAACTCCCTTTGAATTTCTAACAAACATGTGCAAAATTAGGACACAACTAAAATCTTTATATTAAAAATATAGGTAGTTGGGCAATTTATGTCATTAATTAAGTTCCTACAATTACTAGGCTTTTTGTTTTTATTTAAAAAAAGTTGTTGTTGAGTTTTTTATTTTAAGATAAGATTGTATTGATTTTAGGTTCACCACTAAATAATATTTGTTTTATTAGATAAATAATAATATATATAAATTGTGGCTTTATTTTTTCATCATCAATCGAACCTACAGGAAAAATGTCCGAGTCGCCCGATCCGTCTAACAAAGCAGTGCATGTGGTCAAAGGGTTATAAGGGGACGCCTACCTAGTTTTCTATAGAGATTAGCAAATATGGCCCCAGTACCAGTTCATTGGCATCTCACGTTTAAGAAAGAAGACAAAAGGGGGTATTTATTTTCCATTCCGGAACATAATTTCATATTCTCTTATTTTTGAATTCGTAACATTTTGCTAATCGCAACATTTTGAGAATTCAACAATAAGAGAATTCAACATTATGTTCCGGAATGTTCTTTTCTTCGCTGCCAATTTTCCTGAGACTATGCAGACATTTTTTTTTTTGCATTTCTGACAATCAGCTTCCTAGTCATTTCACATTTCAGGCATGCTGCTTCATTGTCATCTCTCGTTTAGGTCAAACAGCCCTCTCAGACATCTTGTATTTCTGGCAAACTGGCTTATAGGTAAATTAAACTCAGGCAATGTGCTTCTTAGTGACCTTCACATTTTAGGCATGCAGCTTCATCGGCATTTCTCGCTTAAGGCAAACAGCTTTTTAGGCAATTCTTATTTTTAGGTATAACACCTTCATTGGCATCTCGCATTTCACTCAGGTAACTCGATCAAAAGGGGACACATCACTGAAAGAAGTGAAGATATAAGTAGGATTTCTTACCTTTCTCTCCGACAGCCATTAGCAGAGAGTTCATGTTCAAGTGCAGCAATTTTCTCTTCGTGTCTCGTGCGCTGTGCCTGTGCTCTCCGTTGCTGTTCCTCCAGAGCCACAACAATTTTTTCCAAGCGATGTATCTGTTGTTGTTTGTTTTCCAGCGTTCTGAATAGTTCTTGAATTTCTTCTGCTTTCGCTGCTATTTGTTTGTTAACCTATTGACAAAAAAAAGCCGTACGAAAACGGAGTCCAGAATGGTATAATTTTGGAAAATTTATTAAATATTAAGTCAGTCATTATAAGTTTTGTGGCGATTTAACCTTGATTGTAAATAAAGCAAAAAAATACACAAAATTAAAACAAAACGCGAGCCTCACTTCATCAACAATTTTCATGCGGTGTTCAAGGTCTTGCTGTAATGCACTTAGCTCGCGACTCTGCTCTGTCTCTTTGTTCTTCAGCATATTTATCAATTCCTCGCGTACCTGTGTTACTTCGAATTTTATTATCAGAAATAAAAATACTAAAAAAACACTAAAAGAAATACACTTAAGCAAAAAATAAAGTTAAACGCAGAATAATCTACTGCCAGCTAAAGCTTGTAAACATGATGACAACAAAGAATCAAAGAATTAATTTAGTTTATTCAGTTTAGGCACATAAAGAGCACATATGAATGTCAAAATTTTACAATTTATTGTCAAGTAATATTATAAAAATACTAAATTAAGTACATAAATAACCATTTGAAAATGATTCTTTCGCTGGTTCGGTTAGTTGGTTCTCCTGAGAAGATACCAGCAAGAAACTCTGGTAGATTATCCATTTTCTTTTTAACATTGTTACAATTTATATTGTATTATACGAGTGGCCAACAACAGAAGATTAGGGTGACCATGCATTTTTATCATTAAGATATTCGTCTACATTATAGTAGCCTTCCTTCATCAAACATTTTTTAACTACTATTTTAAACTTATTAAGAGGCATGTCAACCAAATCCTTAGGAATTTTATTAAATATTTTTATACATTTGCTTACAAATGAATTACCAACTTGTATGAAGTCTAATTTTTGTCATTGCCAGTTTATTTTTATTTCTTGTATTAAAATTATGGGTATCGGATTTTTTTTGAAGAGTTTTATGTTCTTCCGTACATATAAGATGTTGTCGTAAACATATTGAGAAGCAACTGTTAAAATATTAATTTCTTTAAATAGTTTTTTCAGCAAGTCGCGGGGTCTGAGTCTATAGATTGCTCGTATAGCTCGTTTCTGTAATAAGAATATTGTCTCAATATCGGCAGCTGAGCCCCACAGCAGCAGACCATATGACATAACGCTATGAAAGTAGAACATGACCATCACTCCATCATTAATTTACCGCTTATAGATCGACAAGTGTATTAGTTTTGTAGCAAACTTCTACTCAGTTAGGTACCTATTCGTAATAATGAAACAACTACTTTCTAAAGAGCAATAATTTCCAAAAAGAACCTAGTAACCTTTAGAACTCTTGCCTGGGTACGTGTTGTTTTGTCTTGCTGCTCGAGTTGCTGATCTTTTTGTAATAACTGCTCAGATACTTCCTCATTTCGATGGACAGCTTCTAGTAGGGCTATTCTCAAGTTCATTATCTAAAAATATTCGCATTTATTACATACTAAGATTACTTTCTTACTTATTAGCATTCTACTTATTAGCAGTATAATATTCTAAAAAGAAGTTTAATGTTTTTAAAAAAATATTTAACAATTCAAATATATTTTATAATGAAAATTTTTACCTCTTGTTGTAAGGTTTCAAAGTTAACTCCATCAGGGGACACTTGATTGCGTGTAATAGAACGATACTGTGCTTGCAATTCACGAGTAAATTGCTCGTATTGAATTACTTTTTGTTCGCTGAAATTGTTATCTTTAGATTAGAAACGAACTTGATAAATATTTTACATGCAGAAAGTTTAAAAAAAACGTACTTTAGTTTCATGTTTTTCGTCAGTTCTCTTACTTGTATTTGCATTTTGCCAAGTATTTCTTCTTTACTTAACAATTCGGCGGCTAATTTTTGCTGCATACCTACCTTGCTCTCCGTTCCCTAAAATATATAATCATTGGTTATATACGCCCTAGCTTGGACAGCAATGATTAGGTTTCTGTTTGTAAAAGAGAATTCACCTGACGGGGGAAGAAAAGTATCTATCGGGTACAAAAGACTGAAAAAGAAAATGATTCTAGAATAACTTTCCCACAAATTATAGAAGTTACAAGTCAAATAAGATAATAGTTACAGTTATTTTGGTTAATGTTTCCAAGAACCGTGCTTTCTCTCGCTTACACGCCGTCATTTCATCTTCAACTATACGCAAAGTGTCTTTAGTGGCTTGTAATTCCGCCCAGAGATCCATTTCTCTTTCACTTGGTTGATCTGAAATGAAAAAGATTCTCTTATTTGCGTTATTAGTACATACATAAATACATAAAATCACGACTTTTTCCCAGTGGGGTAGGCAGAGACCACGAATTTGCACCTGCTACGATGCTGACATACTTCATTCGCTTCTTCAACTTTCATAAATGTCTTCTTACATGCTCGCCGGTTACTGGTACTTTTAACCCGGCCTTTATTTAAGACATCTGCTATTTGTTTGCAGTATGTTCGACTTGGTCAACCCTTACTAGCTTGTCCATTCACACTTGCTTCATATATCTGTTTTACCAGTCTCCTGTCATCCATCATCTCTACATGTCCGAACCATCTAACCATCCCCTTTTCCACCTTGGTTACAACATCTTCTGACATACCACAACGTTCTCGTATCGTACTATTTCTCATTTTGTCCATCAGTCACATCAGCTACACTTTTTTATTTTTTTTAAACTTCTCATTTCGACCGCATTTACTCCACCCTGATACTTTCATTGCGTCATTGTTTGAATGCCTCAAGGAAGCGCCCGTCGAAGCGGATCCACAGACCTGCGTCTTGGGATATCGAGGCCCAGCGGTTCCAACTCCGCCAGGATCTCATGAAGACATGGAGGGTGCGACTCGAGCAACCAAAGTGGGGAACCACCGTTATCGCGGAGGTGACACCAATTATGGACGAGTGGCTGCAGAGGCGGCATGGTGACCTCACGAATCGTGGGACGCAGATCGTTACCGGGCATGAATGCTTCGGTAGCTATCTGTTTCGCACCCATGTCAACACTGCCAGGTTTCCAACGACGACACCGCGCTCCACACGTTGGTGGAGTGCTCAGCGTGGGCGAGTCAGCGCCGGGACCTCGTAGTGGGCAGATCATGCTTGCGAAGGAGGCAGCCGAGAGGGAGAGGGAGCGTACCCTCCCCGCCGAGTTCTGAGGTCAGTGGCGAGGGCGCCGCAGACTCACCTACGCCCAAGACTATCGACCTCCATGATCGGGGCCTGAGGACGGCGGAGTAGCCAACCGCCGCCCTTACAGAAGCAGGAGGGTCGCGTGCTGTGGAGCCACAGCCCCGACACGGGATAAAACCCAACCCCAACGACGCGGGATTTTCATTCGTACCAAACCCCCGAAGAGGCCACCCAGGTGGCTAAGGTCCGACAGGCGCCACTAGAAATACCTTCTGGTGTGTACCAGAGACGCCCCGCAGCAATGGACATAGGAAAGGCCGCGGTCACCAGGAATTAAAAAAAAACACTGATGCTTTCCCCTGCCACACCCAACATTCACTACCATACATTCGTGTAGGGATAAGCACTCTATATACAGCCATCCTTGCCTTATTTGACACGTTCTGAATGTTCATACAAGTTATTAGTCTAGTTTGAGGAAATTATTATACAAAATAAAACGTACCAGGATTTGGCCTATTATCTAATTCAGATATTTTAGCTGTCAGTTCTGCTATATTGTTTTGAGCTTTCATAAGCGTAGCTTCAGCTGTTTCCTTTTGCTCATTTATTGTTTGCGTTACTTGGATTTGGTTTTCTAAACGAAACTGTGACTCTTTCAATTGATCACTTAATTCTTGAATCATTGTGTTTTGCTGCAGAGCCATGCCTTCCAGTTGTTCCTTCAATTCTTGGACCCTATGAAATAAATGTACCCAAATTTTATTATTTTTCATTAGTATTTCAATTGTAGTGTTTCCACAAGTTACCGAATCTTTTATGTAAAACTTACCGCGTATTAGACATTGTACAATTTTTAAGCTATGTCAATCGCATGCACAAAAATTGTTACTTGTCATGTATTTTTAAAGTGTTCCACTGTTAAAATGTTACTCACTCAAAATGCAGTGCATCCCTCTGTTGTACCAATTGGGTACTGCTTATTTCTCCTGTTTTCACACGTTCTCTTAACTTTCGGGCACGTGCTTCTAAATGAGCTTCCTTTTGTCGACTCTGAGAAAAATACAATATTTTTCTATTTTATATTACCTAAGTACCTACAATGAAAATAGTAGGTTGGCATTGAAACTGAGAAGAGATGATTATTTGTACCAATAGTAGCTGGCTTAGGTGTGTGGTAGATTTATTATCAACTATGTTCAACAATAAGTTTACTTTGGGACTTTTCGAATTTTGTAAATATCGATGTAGGTACCTAGTAACCTAATGATAGTGACTCGTCATAATTAGAGGTACGAAATTTTCGCAAATAAAAATGTAATTTTCGCATTTATTTTCTTTCACAACTAAAAATATCGCAGTTATAAAAAGAAATATAGGAAAATACTTATCTCCAAAAAGCTTGATGAAAAATATTGTTAACTAAAGGCTTTGTTAAGTTGTTCTACGATAGTTTTCACTAAAAGTCATTCTCACACATTGTCATCTAGCCCAAATTAAGCTAATATAAGCTTGTGTTATGGGATCTAGACGACTGATAAACATCTCTATATATCAAAATGAATCCCTATTTCCCTTAGTCATGCCATCACGCGTGAACGGCTGGACCGATTTCGCTTATTCTTTTTTTGTTGTGTTCGTAATTATCAGGAGAAGGATCTTATGGAAGAAAAAAAAAGTTATGCGAAACATTAGAAAAATGAATGCGGTACGAAGTTCGCCGGGACAGCTTGTACTTATATATTTCTAAATACATACATATTATACATAGAAGACACCCAAACTCACATTACGAAACAAACATTTGTGGATCACACAAATAATTTGATTCGACCCGGAATCGAACCTGGGACCTCAGGGACGGCAATCGCATACTCATACCACTGCGCCTCCAAGGCAGTCAAAATGATGTGAATCAAAGAATCAAAGAATCAATTTCATTTATTCAGTTTAGGCACATAAAGAGCACATATGAATGTCAAAATTTTACAATTTTGTCAAGTAATATTATAAAAATACTAAATTAAGTAAGTACATAAATAACCATTAGAAAATGATTCTTTCGCTGGTTCGGTAAGTTGGTTCTCCTGAGAAGATACCAGCAAGAAACTCAGGTAGATTATCCATTTTCTTTTTTAATATTGTTTTGTTTACATTGTTACAATTAGTTTATATTATATTATACGAGTGGCCAACAACAGAAGATTAGGGTGACCATGCATTTTTATCATTAAGATATTCGTCTACATTATAGTAGCCTTTCATCATCAAACATTTTTTAACTACTATTTTAAACTTACTAAGAGGCATGTCAACCAAATCCTGAGGAATTTTATTATAAATTTTTATACATTTGCCTACAAACGAATTACCAACTTTATGAAGTCTAATTTTTGTCATTGCCAGTTTATTTTTATTTCTTGTATTAAAACTATGGTTATCGGAATTTTTTTTGAAGAGATCTATGTTCTTCCGTACATATAAGATGTTGTCGTAAACATATTGAGAAGCAACTGTTAAAATATTAATTTCTTTAAATAGTTCTTTCAGCGAGTCACGGGGTCCGAGTCTATAGATTGCTCGTATAGCTCGTTTCTGTAATATTAATATTGTCTCAATATCGGCAGCTGAGCCCCACAGCAGCAGACCATATGACATAACGCTATGAAAGTAGCTAAAATAAACTAATCGTGCCGTTTTTTCGTCAGTCAGTGACCTTATCTTTCTAACCGCATAGGCAGCTGAGCTAAGTCTTCCTGCCAAGGCTGTGATATGAGGACCCCATTGTAGTTTACTATCTAGAGTTATCCCAAGAAAAACTGTGGTATTGACTATTTGAACTAATTCATTATTCATAGTAATATGAGTATCCACCTGTCTAACATTGGGCATAGTAAATTTTACACATTTTGTTTTCTTCGCATTGAGCAGCAAGTTGTTACTTGTGAACCAATGCAATATTTTCGAAAGGGTATTATTTACATCGTCAAGTGCTACTTTTTGTCTATCACTTTTAAAAATTAATAATGTATTATCAGCAAATAATACTATCTCACAAAGATTTTTAGTGAAATAAGGAAGATCGTTTACGTATACTAAGAATAAAAGGGGTCCTAATATCGAGCCCTGGGGTACTCCCATGACTAATGAGGCGCCAGAAGAGTCGGTGCCATTAATGTTTACTTTTTGTACTCTACCAGTGAGGTAAGACTCGAGTAAGCCAAGTGAGCTGTTCGAAACACCATAATAACCTAATTTTAATAGCAAAGTCTCATGATCAACACAATCAAAAGCTTTTGATAGATCACAAAATATACCAATGGCATCCTGCTTTTCCTCCCAAGCATCAAATATATGTTTCACAAGTGCAACTCCTGCATCCGTTGTGTTCCTGCCTTTAGTGAAACCAAACTGTTTGTTATGAAGTAACTTATTGTCTGTAAAATGTGAAAGCAATTGATTAAATATTATTTTTTCAAAAATTTTACTGAGGGTTGGGAGTATGGAAATAGGTCGAAAATTTGAAGGATCACTTTTGTCTCCTGCTTTAAATAAAGGAATGATTTTACTGTACTTCATAAGATTAGGAAACTGATTTTCATCTATACATTTATTGAATATGAATGCAAGGTGAGGCGCTATAGCGGGCACTATTGATATTATTATATTAGTTGAAATGCCCCAAAGATCCTCGGTATTTTTTATATTTAGTTGTTTAAAAGTTTTAAGTATAGTGACAGAGTCAATATACTGAAAATCAAAGTTAATTCTACATTTATCAACACCTGATTTAAGAAGAGAATTCGCTACGTTTTTTGACGAATTTAACTTATTTGTAGTGGTGATTGGAACATTTGTGAAAAAAGATTCAAATGCATTGGCCACTTCAGAATCAGTTTTAAAATGTTTATCATCTATTTTTAACTCAAAGGATCGATCACGTGACCTTGCTTTACAAGTTTTTTTGTTAATAACATTCCATATTGCCTTCGTTTTATTATCAGATTTTTCAATTTTAGCCCGTATATAATTAGATTTAGCTGTTGAACATACTTTTTTGAATAGTTTGGAGTACTTTTTAATCTGTTCAATTACTTGTGGCTCATTAGTAGATGCCTTTGTCTCGTATAATTCATATAATTTCCTTCTACTTTTATAGATTCCTGGCGTTGCCCAATCACTAAATTTAATTTTGAATTGATTTACATTTATTGTTTTTTTAGTGAAAATGTTATCACATTCGTATTTGATTACTCCGAACAAATCTCCGTAATGATCATTCGAGTTTTTATCATTATTCAACTCCAAAAGAGGTACTTTACTCTTAATGTTTTCTTTAAATTTTTCTAATCTATAAGTTGTGATTGGTCTACACAAACAATATTTTTTGATAATGGAACATGTTGGTACTTAAATCTAGCTAACTGACCTGCATGATCTGAATTTATAAAATGTATTATAGATTTCTCATCTACATCGCTGTTAGAAAAAATATTATCTAAGCAGGTAGCTGATGTGGCTGTGGTGCGAGTTGGTTCACAAAAAAGATTTTGTAAGTTAAAAGATTTAAAAAGGTTGAGGAACCTTAGCGAGTTCTGAGAGTTTTCTAAAATATTAATACTATGTGACTATTCACTTTCCGCTTAAAGAACCCAGGGTATGTTGTATGTAGTGAGAAATAACATTTAGTGGCCAACAAGCCAACAATAAATATATCTTCCACGTCAGAATATTAAGTTTTATTTGTATTCATCAATCAGCTCATTGGGGCAAGTCCCCTGAAAATCTTTATAGCAATATGATTGGGTTTAAGGTGTTAGAAAGGGATAGGAGAGACAGTTGCGATAAGCACGACTAGATATTAGAGGCTAAAGACAAAACAGAAATTGAACGAAAACGTTTTTTCGCAAAACTTGAAAAAATCGAATTTGTAAATGTCTGTCTGCGTCTATTTCAAATTTTCGCATTAATCGCATCTATTTCGTAATTACGAAAATTCCGTCCGAAAATCTACCTGCTCTTATCTCAATTATTTGGGGGTCACCTCAACACATCCACCACACATCTGTATCAGTCGCTCAGTCACTCCTTTCCTTGTCATATCCCTTTCACGCATTCCATCCAACTTTTCTTGGGCCTACCTCTACTTCTAAAGCTATACTTGCGTACATACATTCCTCTTTTACTACATTACTTTCCTCTTTTCTCGTAACATGTCCATACCAGGACAGCCGCTCTCAATTTTTCATTTACTTGCGCAACTCTTAAACTTCCTCTCATATACTCGTTCCTTACTCTATCCATTCTTGTTACACAACTTAACATTCGCATCTCTGCTACATATATTTTTCATTCATCCGTCGCTTTTACGGTCAAACATGTCCATACATGACAGCAGGTCTGACCAGTCTTGTACATTTCGCCCCGTCATTTCATCCAACCTGCGTCAATTCTGCACGCTTCACAATGCTTTCAATGCTTCACTGAACCATCAATTTAGCTATCGTCGTGAATAAGAGCCAAGGTACTGAAAACTGGACAGACTGGTATTGTAGCGCCGTTTAGCACCACGGGTCTAGTAAGTGTGTAATAGTTTTAACAAAATAATTGTCAATTTCACCTGGTCTTCCAGATTCTTTACGTGGCTCGTTAGACTTGCAATACTTGCTTCAGATTCCCGCAGCTGACGGTCCATTTTAGTGACACGGAGTCGTGATTGACGTAGTTTTTCATTAGCTGCAATACGTCCTGCACGTTCCTCTTCTAAATTTTTATGTAACTCCTATTACGAAATAATAAAATAATAAAATCTCTGAAGGGATAATCAGTGACATTTGTTTCACCCATATTGCGCCCGTGACTTGTTATTCCCGTTACTTGGTCTTATAGCGATATATTTAGGTACTTAAGTAAGTTTAATAAAGTAACAACCTCATAGTCGTTGTGGCGAACCATTTCGTTTCGAGATGAACTTAATCCCGTCAGAGCATTATCTAAATCACACCGAAGACGTGCTGTATCTCGTATTAACGATTCACCCACTTCTATTAAAGCACCTCGTTCTTGAAATATCCGTCTGGAGATTAAAAAAATAACATATTTTAAGATTTGTGTTAATGTTTAATCTCCTGAGACCCACAACTGCAAGTTTATGTCATCATTTGAGCACTCGGGGTCTCAGGAGGTTAAATTAAAGCTTATTCAAAATATTTACTTGGAAAGTTGACTGATAGCTTCCACGGTTTCATCAGCTCGAGATTTCAGAGTGCGGAGGGAATCGCATAGTTCAAGCCCATGAGAATTGTATTCGGCGATGCGTTCAATGCTTTCGCCACCCCCATTTTCCTGAAATAAATTTCATGTTAGTTCGAGGACATTTTTTTTTATTAAATGATGTTGTATTTATACATGGGGCACACTAAAAGTTTTGCACTTCTAGCTAATCGGAACTATTTGAATTTCGAATGTTATATTTTTTTAAACGTTGCAACCTTCTTAGTAATTACAAAAAAACAATTGGCGGGAAATCATTTGTCAACTGTTTTTTATCACACATCAAAGTTCTACGTATGCAACGAAAATGGAATTAAGTCGAAAAGATTTTAGAGCGATGGTTTTTATGATTTTAAAAGTTCTCTCTCTCTCCGCAAGACTGTGCCGCTTGTCTTCAAAATGCTTTTGGGAGAGAAGCACCTTATTTGAGCACCGTGAGGCGATGGTTTGCAGAATTTGAGAGAGGTCGAGTTTCTTTACATGACGAATTTCGTGAAGGGCGGCCTTCAACTGCCGTCAACGAAAATAATGTGGCTACTGTTAAGCGGTTAATTGAAGAAAACCCGCGGATTACCTATGAGACAATTCGAGGACTATTGGGGATTGGTATGAGTCAAATCCAGAAAATTTTACACGAAGAATTGAAAGTTCGGAAACTTTGTTGTCGTTGGATCCCTCATGAACTGACAGCGGAGCAGAAGCGGGCTCGCGTGGAATGGTGCTCACAGATGCTACTGAAGTACGACCACGGACATTCTTATGCTGTTTATGACATTGTCACAGGAGACGAAACGGATTTATTGTTTTGAACCCGAAAAAATACAGCAATCTTGTGAATGGGTGTTTGAAAATGAGAACAAGCTAACAAAAGTGAGGCAGGCGAGAAACGTTGGTAAAAAAATGATCGCATTTTTTTTCTCAGCTACGGGTCCCATCTGTACAATTCCACTTGAAGATCAAAAGAGTGTTAATGCCGAGTGGTATTCTACCATTTGTTTACCCAGGGTGTTAGAAAAAGTTCGCGAATGACGACCCAAAAGCCGCGTTCTCCTACATCATGACAACGCTTCTTCACACACGGCCAACAAAACAAAGTCATTTTTAGCTTCCAAAAAAGTACAGCTCGTCACCCATCCTGCGCATAGCCCTGACCTAGCACCCTGTGATTTCTGTATTTTCCCCAAGATCAAAGATTTGATGAGAGGTTTCACTTTTACCAACTCCGAAGAGGCAGTGATAACGTTCAATCAGCACGTAGAAAACATGCCTTCAGATCTGTGCTCCTCCTGTTTTATAAAATGGTTCGATCGCATGAAAAAATGTTTAAAATGTAAAGGAGAGTATTTTGAAAAGCAATAAACATAATATTTTGGTTTTAACATGTTGTTTTTTTAAGTTACGCAAAACTTATAGTGTGACCTACGTATTATAAAAATGTATGTTACATTTTGTCCAATGAGCTCCTTGACCCAATCGATAATTTCTTGACGAGCAGTACAAGCCTGAAGACACAAGTCGGCAAAATGAGCAGGAATACTTAAAACTTTTGCGTTGATATCAGCCAGAGAACCTTCATCTATAAGATGAAAATTTTATTATTAAATTTAACAATTTTTTCAGTACAAATATTTGGCAAGGAGAACCAACAAAAACATATTATAACTACGTATTGAATATCGACATTTTTACTGACCTTCAAATATCTCAGAGCTGACGAGAGAAATTCTACACCATAGGTTTAATCGCCAGCACCCGCGCCATAGGGCATTATTTCGAGTGCATACCCGGGGCGCCCGGCAATGGACGATGGGGCGCTCCGGGTACTCACTCGAAAAAAAAAATAGGATTGATGAACTGTTTAATAATTACCAATTGGCAGAATGTTGTTAATAACATCCATGCTACCATCAGTAGTAGAAGAGGCTGCTGCATCACGGCACAGCTGAGAAATCTCTTCTGTCGTCCAATCAGACACATTGAACACTACCAGATCTTGTACCTGCAGTCCTTCACCGTGTCCACTATCACCTTCACGAACCATTTGCTCACGTAAAGTATGTAAATTATCAAATGCTTCAAGGACCATTTGCTGAAAGATTACTAGCCATTAGGTACTATTACTATTACACATTTTTTCTGTTGATGACAAGCTGAATTTCGATTAAGTAAATATGGACTAAGTATAAATAGGTAGATAACATCGTACATCTTAGAAGCTGCCACTAAGGAGGATAACTAACCTGTTTCAAATCTAATTCCCTTTTCAAGCTACGAAATTCCTTATGCTTTGCTTCGAAAATGGATCTGACATCTAGGTCTTCTGTACGCGATGGAGAGTGACCACACACAGAAGACGGTGACATGAGTCTAGAACTATGGGGAACAATAATGGATGGCGTTCGGGGACGAGAGTTAGGCGATCCTCGTTGCGGCGTGTAAGGTCGACTCAGGGGTGTGCTTGGTCTCTGTCCAGGGTGCGCTGGAGTCAGGGGACGACTGGCTATGCCCGGAGTTTGGGGTCGACTGGATTGCAGACTTCGGGGGGTTTGCGGACGACTGCATAAGGACGGCGTATTGGCATTTCGATGTTCTGGAAATGAGTAAATATGAACTACATAATATACAGGGTCATTTATTACCCTCCCTGGGACCTGGAAGCGAGAGCCCTTGCGTCATTGTTTGAATGGCTCAAGGAGGCCCTGGAACGGGACCACAGGCCTGCGTCTCGAGAAATCGAGGCCCAGCGGTCCCAACTCCGCCAGGATCTCATGGAGACATGGAGGGTGCGACTTGACCAACCAAAGTGGGGAACCACCGATCTCGCGACGAAGGTCGTTACTGGGCATGAATGCTTCGGTAACTATCTGTTACGCATCCATCGTGAGGTCACTCCCCGGTGTCAACACTGCAAGGTTTCCGACGATGACACTGCACTCCACACGTTGTTGGAGTGTCAGGGAGCGTGGGCGAGTCAGCGCCGGGACCTCGTAGTGGTTCTGTGCGTGGATACCCTCTCGCTGGAAACCATGCTTCAAGCCATGGTCTCTAGCGGCCGTGTCCTTCTGCGAGCAAGTCATGCTCGCGAAGGAGGCGGCCGAGAGGGAGAGGGGGCGTACCCTCACCGCCGACTTCCGAAGTCCGCGGCGAGGGCGCCGCAGACTCATCTACGCCCAAGATCATTGACCTCCATGATCGGGGCCTGAGGACGGTGGGATAGTCACCCGCCATCCTTACAGAAGCAGGCTAGAACGCACGCATCCAGATTCACTCACCGACGCGGGATAAAGCCTACCCCAACGACGCAGGATTCTCATCCCGACCAAACCCCCGAAGAGGCTACACAGGTGGTCAAAGTCCGCCGGGCGCCACTGGAAATACCTTCTGCGTGGGTACCAGAGACGCCCGGCAACGGACGTGAGAGTGGCCACGGCCTTGGGCCACGGAATTAAAAGAAAAGGGTAATTTATTAAAGTCCATACAGAATATCAAGATATATGTCACATTTAAATCTATCGAGGTTCGAATCTCGTTTGTATGTGATTGATAATAAATCATTATTTTTCATACACCTAAAGGTTCAAATCATTTCATTAAAAAGCTTATTTTATAGGTAAGTATCTAGCAAACTATATGATGAACTTTTTAGTCTTCTCACCTAAGTCATCTTGTGCCATAATCTCTGTGTGTGGATTATTGGTGCCATTATTGAAACCATCTTGTTTGTCCGGATGTTCATTTGTGACTCCATCAGAATCAAAATTCAGCAGATCTTCCACTGCAGCCTTCTAAATAAAAAATCAACATCATGTGGTATATGTTTGGGTATAAGAAAACATCACAATTGATTTTATAGGTAGGTATCTACCAATTTAAAAATTACCTTTTCCGAAATATCGATGTCTGGGTTACAATTTAACTGTAAAACATAAAAAATATTACTAGGCAAATATTAAGTTATTGAAACCACATTACTTCACAATATTGAGTAGGTGTAAATTAAGATATTTTAAGTAGTATGTATATAAACATTTAAAAACATTACCTTTACTTCCGATTTAGACTCTGTTCTTTGGGTACGGGGAGACTTTCCCTGTAATATTCAAAAAATCTAGTGGGTTTCTATAGATTATAAGATAATAATATATCCAAATAAATTAACACTAAAGAATTAGCATTGCCATACAACTTGGCAATGTTGCCAGCCTTCTGGGAACATATCCGACTAGCGCCGACTGGCACGTCGACGGAGGCGGAGGGGTTCTTAGACGCCTGTATAATATACTATAGTGTAGGTTTTAGTGTGTATAGTACGGTTTTTGGTAAGTGTAAATAGTCGCCGGGCGCCACTGGACGGCGCACAGTGGGCTCAAATTAATTTCTCATAGAATTACGATATATAAAAATTAAGATTTTTATTAAATTATTCTTTTAATGGTGATTTGTTCTACTAGTCCACACGAGTCTTTAATGGTATGGGTTCATTTTGTTTACAGTCATGTTCTAAAAGTTATGAATGATTATAATTTTTTTATTTTAATATTTCAAGAAGCTCACATAATCTCCAAATATGATTTACGGTGTCGATAAATAAGTTAAATATTCTATCTTTACACATAATTCGGGAGCTTCGAAAATACCCGAAACTGCGTCATTTTGGACCTCATTTTTTTATTTTATAATATTTGTTTATTCTCATGTGGAGGTTAAGAACCATAGTGCGTAAGGTGTTTATAGTAGTCAGTATAAAAATTAGTCAAGTGCGCAATTTTTTTTTAAATAAATAAATGTTTGCACATTCTCACACAACATCATCTAACCCAATTTAAGCCAATATAAGCTTGAGCTATGGATCTAGACCACTGTTAAACACGCTTATATATTTCTAAATACATAAATAAAATAAATAAATAAATATTTTGGACAATTACACACAACGCCATCTAGTCCAATTTAAGCTAATTAGCTTGTCTAGATCCATAGCACAAGCTTAATTAAGCTTGTGCTATGGATCTAGACAACTAATAAATATGTATACTTAAATACATTTGTTTTTGTAAATACATACATTATTATAGATAAATTACACCCAGACACAGAATAAATCTTTATGCTAATCTAATACATATATAATTAAATTATACATAGAAAATACCCAAACTCCAAAACAAACATTCGTGGATCACACAAATAAAGGGACGGAAGTCGCACTCTCATACCACTATGGGCCACTGAGGCAATCTGGTTATTAATTTTTTTTACAACTACCCTCAAGTCATCAGTCTATTATTCTGTCAGTATGTATTCTATTAGTCCGTTTTTTGCTTTTGTGATTAACGTACGCTATTATATGTTCGAATTATGGAAGGTTTATTTTCTAATCTTGACGTATTTTTAAAAGTAAAAGAAAGTGGAAGTTTAAAAAATAGTGAGATAATGTTCTATCTCGTTATATCACATTTAGCGGAACAGTTAAATGACGATCAAAACAAAGCTCTCAAAATATTTTGTAGGACATATTGTTTTAATCTTCAAAGAAAATGGACCTTAGCGGGTTGCAAAAGTTCTGTTTTTGTAAATAAATATAGTTCTTGGTTAGATTCGCGTGTAAATTGGCCTGAATTTATCAATAATTCAGCAAGTGATAGTGAGAACGTGCACTCGATTGCTGGCCCTTCTTACGTAAGTACTCCTTTAACAACTAAAACCGTTGGAACTTCGACTCAGATTAGTCCAAGGAAACCTTTTTCTGATTTAGGGCCTAAACAGAAAAAAAAGCGAATTGAGAATACTGAATCTAATTCCTTTTCTTTTGACAAAGAAGAGGAACAGTCTTATCTTTATTTACGTTTATTAAAGGCGTGTGGTAAAAATGATATTGCTGAAATTTTAAATTATCTGCTCAAAAATCCTGAAGAGGAAAAACGTGTAAAGGAATTCATTTTTGTTCCGAAAAAAAAACGTTATGTCTTCTGAAAAAGCCTTAGGTAATATGTTATCTTTAAAAATGACTAAATGGCAATATAATGCTATGAGAAAATCAATTCAAGACGAAGGCGTAGTTTTACTACCCTCTTACTATTTTATTCAAAAGGCAAGAAATGAATGTTATCCATCAAAAGATGATGTGGAAATAACAGATATTTCTGCACAAATAAAATTACAGGCTCTTTTAGACAAAACGGCAGAAAGACTTTTAAAATTAGTTGAAATACAAGACGATTACAATAGCCTAGAATTAACTAGTAAATGGGGTTTCGATGGTGCCTCAAGTTAGTCTAATTATAAGCAGAAAAGTGAGACCAATGATGATGATAGCAGTATATTTATGGGAAGCCTAGTTCCTTTAAAACTAACATGTGGAGAACAAGTTTTGTGGGAAAATAAAACACCTAATTCTACTTATTTTTGCCGTCCCCTGTTTTTTAAATTTATAAAAGAGACGCAGTTAATAATTAGGAGTGAAAAGGAGAGGATAGAATCCGAAATTAATTGTTTAAATGAAACTAACGTTCTAGGAAAATTGATTCGTTACACGTTACATTTAACTATGATTGATGGAAAAGTGGCATCAGTACTGAGTGAGACCTCTTCACAAACTTATGATATTTGTAAGGCCACACCTAAAGAAATGAATGAGTTCGACATATTGTCACAAAAACAATGGAATACTGAGGTGTATAAATTTGGCATATCATCACTTCACGCTTGGATCAGATTCATGGAATGTATTTTGCACATATCCTATAGACTAGATTTTAAATCTTGGATTGCGAAAGGTGAAAATAAAGCTAAGTTGGAAAATAAAAAGAAAGAAGTTCAAATAGCTTTTCAAACTAGAACTGGTCTGCTTATTGATATTGTTAAACAGGGTCATGGTACCACTAATGATATGGAATACTGCCCGCAGATTTTTCGAAAACATAAATACTACTTCTAATCTTATTAAGCGGTTTTCTGTCATTTTAGAAACTATGGCTTCCTATAAATACATTGGCTTTGTACATTGAGAAATATAAATGGTTTTATATGCCTGCAAGCGTGCATGAAATACTTGTGCATGGTGCAGACATCATTGCCAATTTCGGTCTTATCCCAATAGGAAAATTGTCTGAAGAAGCCGCTGAATCTAGAAATAAAGATTTCAGGAGGTATCGAGAACACCACTCAAGGAAATTTTCTAGAAAAGCAACAAATGAGGACCTTTTTAATAATTTTATTGTTACATCTGATCCATATATTTCTACAATTAGATCAAAATTCGTTAGGAAACATAAAAGAATATCCAATGAGGCACAATCCTTACTATTTACTACTGAACAAGATAAAGAATATGACGAAGAATTAATGAAATATAATATTCGAGGTTGATTCTTACCTGAGGCCATTTGAGACAATTTTTTTTCAGGTTTAATATTGTTTTTTTATTAAAGAATTATTTTTATGTCAGGTGTATAATAGACAGTCTATATAATTGTTTTTGCCAGTGGATTAGGCCTCTTGGGGACACCACTTAAAAAAAACAAACTTGGTTCTTAACCTCTGGGGTAGTGTGGAATAGAGAACATACACATTATGTATAATTAATATTTATTTAGTGAACTATTTTTAATTATTTCTAAGCATAACATAAGAATTAATTAACTATTTCATGTTATAACATTGTTACCGTATAACTTTTGAAATACTAACTTTTTGGATTTATGCCCATAACATAAAACGATTATAGACAGAAAAGGAATCACTTTCTGTAGTTTTTTCTCCCTAATTCCACAAAACGATATTTCAGTCCACTGTGCGGCGTGCGCCAATGGAAATACCTGCCGGTGCATACCAGAGACGCCCAGCAACGGACGTAGGAGCGGCCGCGAAATTAAATTAAAAAAGAAGTGTAATTAGTATTTTCTCCTAATGTTAATTTTCTTTCTTGTGGCCCAGTTAATACACACTTTTTGAAGGTCAAGAAAGGAGTAAGCGGAGGTGTATTGCACACCCACACTTTGACAGTAGTTAAGGGGGCAACCTATTGCCGTTTAGATTTCTTTTGTATATCAATCGTATCCAAATAACTATTGTAAATTTTATCAAAAAAATGGTAAAAAAAAATAATTAACACTACCCACCTACCTATTAATCTGCACCACTAACATGCCATGAAAGTCAAGTTTCTGTTTCGATTTCAACATTGGTATTGCACAAAAATACAATCTAATTTTCCAAATAGTGACCGGTTTCGCCATTTCGCCTTACGGCATCATCAGAGATTTTAATGCTGTGATGTCGTGAGTCGAAACCGGTCAAAATTAGCGCTGTGTAAAACTATGTTTTTGTGCAATATGTGTAGCAAGTTCCACCAAGTGCCGTCAATCGACAGTATTAAATAAATACCTAGTTCAAGATTGGCATTAAAACAACTAACTTTTTTATTTCCATTTGGTGACGTTCACAGATTTGTCGGACATTACCCGAAAATTCTTAGACTTAACTTTTTTATGTTATTAGGCTCTTAATTTTATTATTTAAAATGCATAAACCTAATGAAATGAAATGAAATTATTTATTTATTTGTATAGGTCACTAAATGGCTCTTACAAACGTCAGTAAGTACTTAAAATAAAAAATATTATTGCTTCTATATTTACATGTACTGCCAGATTCGCAAAGCAATAAGTAGAACCGAGAGAAAAAACCTGGCAAGAAAACTCTCGGTCACTCTTTTTCAATAATTTACTTATTTACACATTTTCTTAAGACTAAATTTTTTATTTTTTTATTTTATTTAAACTTTTATTTCAGGCAACTTAGACTAGTTACAGATCTTATAAACTAATCTACGGCCCATAGATATATACCTTAAAACTAAGAATACATAATAATATAAATATTGATTAGGCATCAAGGCCCATAACAATAAATACCTAAACCTAAAATACATATCTATACATAAAACATAAATGTGGACGAATGTACATTGGTTTCGTGTCAAAATCAATAAGCGTGTAAGGCAACAAAAAAAGAATTGTAGTCACCTAAGTACAAAATATGCTACAATTACGGCATTTTAGGAGGCGCCTGCACCATGCTCAAGCCAGACACATTTATCGTTAAGGTAGGTAATCAACTGTCTTATAATATGCTTTTTGACATAAAGTGGTCCTTATACAGTTATTAAATTTATTTTTATGCATAGAAAGGACCGATTCAGGCAATTTATTACGAGTATAAAAGCGTATACCTTCCCCCTCGAAAGAATGACTAACCTTGCTAAGCCGATAACACGGAGGAAGTAGTTTATTTTTATTAGGTAGATTACGGTCTTTAAAGTCACTTACTTAAAAAATATATCTAGCTATACTAAATAGCTAGATATATTTTTTTTGACATACAGTATGTTATCCAATATATATTGGGAAGCTACAGATAAAACACTAAACCTAAATGGCGCAACTGCCCTCTTTTTTTTTTTTAATCTAATTTTTTTATGGGGCTTTGACTAGTCTAGCCAGTCATGGCAGCCTCATAGTATCACTCCTACGTTTACACCACCTTATAACCTTAGTGCTTACTATTGACCACTACGCGCCGCTTGGACTGCCCTCTTTAATAATATATTAAAAAAAATTGTTTTCCATATCTCCTGCATTTCCCCAAAGTAGTATTCCATAGCACATCAAGCTATGGAAGTAACCAAAGTAAACTAGCCTAACAGTAGCTACATCTGTCAACTGCCTAATCCGTCTCACAGCATATGCCGCAGAGCTAAACTTATTACAAAAACTATTATTATTATAACTATTATTATTATAACTTATTTACAAATTCTAACCTTTGGCTACCCAGCACGACATGGACGTTTGCTTGTCTGACATTGGGCATTGTAAATTTAACGTATTTAGTCTTTTCTGCATTCAACAATAGATTGTTTGTAGAAAACCAATTTGAAATATCATTTAACAACAATCTCCAAATTCAACTGTCTGGCCCCCAACATAAAAGTTTTGGACAAAACTTCTTTACGCCTCTTAGGGTCCCCGATTTTAGAAGATGGCTTTTCCACTTTTATCGAGGAAAAAGTTCAAAATTTTGATCAGGTTATTGATAGTCTATGTAATATCAGTATTCATTCAGCTTTCACTATTCTTCGTTTTTGTCTTTTCGTACCCAAATTTACACATGCCCTCCGTTCAGGACAATTTTGGAAAAATGTAGAAATTTTGGGCAGACTAGACAACTTAATACAAAATTCTTTGTGTAAAATTTTAAATGTAAATATTAATGACCGGGCCTGGGTCCAAGCGTCTCTTCCAGTTCGCTTGGGCGGGCTAGGTATTCGTAGAGTCACAGATGTCAGTCTGCCAGCATTTCTGTCGTCGGTCCATAGCACCGAAGAATTAGTCAGGAAAATTTTGTCAAATACACTGATTGATTCCGAGGTGCGATGCAAGACCGATGCCATAAATGCTTGGAGGATGTCTTGCCCCGACACTGACCTGCCCTCACGCCTAGGCTCACAGCGACTGTGGGATTCACCGCTCTGTAAATTGAGAATTAATACACTAATTGACACTTCTGTCAATATTTCAGAGCGTGCACGCCTACTAGCTGTTGGAGAATGGGAGTCAGGGTTATGGATCCAGGCGCTCCCATCGCCCAACATCGGTACAATGTTGGACGACACTACCTTCCGCATTGCCACTTGCCTTCGGCTGGGTACACCTTGTATATCCCCGCAACATTGCACCTGTGGAGTAGCCGTCGATAATCTGGGACACCATGGCCTTTCTTGTAGCAGAAGCGCAGGTCGTATACCTCGGCACGCTATTCTAAACGACATAATTCGTAGGGCTCTTTCCACCGCAGGTCTTCCCGCCGTACGTGAACCAAATGGTTTAGCACGAAGCGATGGAAAGAGACCGGACGGTATGTCGTTGCTACCGTGGAAGATGGGAAGGCCTTTGGTGTGGGACGCTACATGCGTTGACACCTTAGCACCTTCACACCTTCCAAGCACATCCGGATGTGCCGGCGCTGCTGCTGCATCGGCTGAAGGCTTTAAACGGCGTAAATATGCTAACCTAGCAGGTGATTACATATTTGAGCCGTTTGGGGTTGAGACACTGGGGTCATGGGGTCCGAGTGCTCGCCGCCTTTATAGAAACATTGCTAAACGCCTAATCGATGCTTCTCAGGACCAGAAGGCTGGCTATTTTCTGGCCCAAAGAATAAGTATCGCCATCCAACGTGGCAACAGCCAGCATTCTGGGAACCTTCCCAGTCGGCAATGACGCGGAGGATTTTTTAAACGATATTTTGTAATGTAAATAATTTTAGTCTATAATTATGTTTATTTTGTATACTGTAATTCTTATTGTAAATAAATGTTAGTACATATAAAAAATTAAAATATTATTAATATTATTCGCATCTTTACTATGCCGATTTACTTTGAATATAAGTAAATGTATCATACGCGAACATTACTATGCCAGCTTGTGCCTCGATCATGCAAGGCAAGTCGTTAACATAAACCAAGAAGAGAAAAGGTACTGCCGCACCAAATAACGCCCTGTCTTCACGCTTCCCCATATCTCACCATGACAGTGCAACAAAGTAATAAACGGTACATAGCGGCCTCTAGAAACCCCACAAAGTTGATTTCTTTTGAGGTGGAGTTCGCGAATATCCGCGGACTCCATGCGAACCTCGATACCGTTCACCATCACCTAGAGACGGCACGGCCTTCTGTGATGTTTCTAACGGAAACACTGATACGCCGCCCTGACGATGGGTTATGTCATTGAGGAACAATTCCGCGACAAAGCCGGAGTGTGCGTGTTCGTCAGGGCGGATGTTTGCTGCGCCGGTAGCGCTGTCTAGAGAACCCCTCCTACTCTGTCCTTTGGCTGCACGTGGATTATGGCTCTATGAGCCAGATCTACGTGTACGTCTACCGCTCCCACACAGGGGACACTGGGACAACAAGGCTTTTCGAATACCTCAGCGAAATGGCTGACGATGCGCAGGTGCGGTTCCCGAACGCTGACCTGGTTTTCCTGGGGGACTTTAACGGTCATCACGTCGAGTGGCTGGGGTCCCTTAGGACCGATCATGCGGTACGAACCGCTCATGCATTCGCTCTCTCCCACGGGCTGACCCAGATGGTATAGGGGATCACCCGGATACCTGACAGGTCAGACCACACGCCCGCCTTGCTGGATCTACTGCTGACGAAGCGCCCAGCCGACTACAGTGTGTCGGTACGCGCCCCACTGGGCACTTCCGGCCACTGTATGGTGCACGCCAGCTTCCAAGTGCCACCGCCTGCTCATGATGGGCAAATTACTCGACAACTATGGCACTATTCGTCGGCAGACTGGGACGGTCTCCGCGATTACTTTGCGTCCGTCCCGTGGAGCCAGCGCTGCTTTGTAGGGAAGGCGCCTTCGGATAGCGCTGCTGCCGTTGCTGACGAGATCAATCTAGGGATAGAATATTATATCCCTTTCACTGATGTCGCCAGCATCCGCAAAGCTTGCCCCTGGTTCGGGCGTGAATGTGCCGAGATCGTCCAGAAAAAAATAGTCGGCATATCGCGCCTGGGCCAGGGCTCGGGCTGCACGTTACCCGAATGTGAACCACCTCAAAGCAGCGTTCAATAGGGACACTAATTTCAGCAAGACGGTCTTCAAGAGAGCGCCCAGCGCGTCGCGCGGCTTGGTCAGGAGCTTACATCCCATCCCACGGGCAGCCGTGGATACTGGCAACTGGCGAAAGCAGTACAGTCTAATTTTTGCCAACCCTCGCTGCCACTACTGCGTTTTCCTGATGGATCACTGGCTCACAAAGCCCAAGAGAAGGCGGACATGCTCGCAGACCTCTTTGCGGCTAATTCCCGCGTCGATGACCGTGGGCTGCAGTTCCCCGCCATCGCCAACTGTGGCCACACTATGACTGATATTCTTATCAGGCAATGTGATATACGGGCAGTGCTGCTGTCACTCAACGCGCGGAAAGCCGGTGGCCCTGACGGCATTCCGGCGGTGGTGCTATGAAAATGTGCTGCTGAGTTGTCTCCAGTACTAACTTGTCTGTACCGCCTGTCATACTCTACAGGGCTCGTGCCGGAGGTCTGGAAAGAGGCGAACGTACAACCGATCCCTAAGAAAGGGGATCGATCCGATCCAGGCAACTATCGACCCATAGCTGTCACCTCAGTCATTTGCAAGGTGCTCGAGCTCCTTATCAATATATCGTCATGCGATACCTAGAGGATCACTCGCTAATCAATCCTCCTGGCATTCATCACGCATGTACGGGGTGAGACTATGGAAAAGTACGGTGAGTCCTTGGCTATTAGCCTGGACATCGCCGAAGCTTTCGATAGGGTCTGGAAAGCTTCGCTCCTTTTCAAGCTTCCGGCATATGGTCTACCTCCTCAACTGTGCAGCTGGATTGCCAGCTTTTTAAACGAGCGCCGAGTACGGGTCCTCTGCGATGGCCAGGCTTCTCGCTTCTTGCAAGTGAATGCCGGGGTACCGCAGGGGTCCGTACTATCACCAACTCTCTTTCTTCTGCATATCAATGATATGCTATCCCTCGGGAACATTCATTGCTATGCAGATGACAGCACACTGCAGGGGAGTTACTCGGTTCGTCCGACGGCGGGGCGATCTGAGATTGAGGAGGAGAGACGACGACTCGTGGCTGATCTCGACCGTAACCTCGACAGTATCTCCCCATGGGGTGCCGAGAACTTGGTCGAGTTCAATGCCCACAAAACACAGGCGTGTGCATTTACAGCGAAAAAATCCCCTTTCCTTCCCCTACCCACTCTTCAGAATGCAATATTACCAATGAAGGACAATCTAGACATCCTTGGTTCGTCGAGAGCTCAATAACACAAAACACATTGAGAGATGTATTGGGCTAGCTTCGCGGAAACTAGGAATACTGAACAAGGTAAAGCGATTCTTTACACCGCACCTCTCTGCTGTACAAAACGCAGATTAGATCCTGCGTCGAATACTGCTCTCACCTCTGGGACGGCTCCGCGAAGTATTTGCTGGACGTACTTGACGCTATGCAGCGACGCGCTGTTCGCATCATAGACTGTCCGGAGGTAACGGGAAGCCTTGAGCCGCTAGCCCAGCGCCGAACAATTGCTTCCTTGACCGCGTTCTACCGTATTTACCACGGTGAGTGTTCTGAAGAGCTCTTCAACCTGATCCCACCCTCTCCCTTCCGATCCCGAACAACGCGTGGCGGGCAGAGGTGTCACTTTCATACTGTGGAAACTGTCTTTGCGAGAACCGAGCGTTTTAAACGTTCTTTTCTCTGCCGAACGGTGGTTTTTTTTTTATTATAAAAAATAAGATCTCAGAATACCCCAATGGCATCCTGCGATCCCTCCCATGTGTCGTAAATCAAGGGTTACTCCCGCATCGGTGGTAGATTTTCCGCGAGTAAAGCCAAATTGTTGGCTGTGGAAAAGATTGTTGGTCGTGAAACGGACTTGCATTTGATTTAGCATCACTCTCTCAAACACCTTACTCGGAGCTGGCAAAATAGAAATGGGGCGGTAGTTACCAAGTTCTGACTTAGATCCCTTCTTAAATAATGGTATTAGTGTACTATTTTTCATTAGGTTAGGGAATATGCCTTCATCTACACATTCATTAAAAATTAGTGCCAAGTCAGGTGCAAAGATATCAATTACGTTACTGATTAAGCTAACTGATATGTGTATCAGTGATCTTCTGACTTTTTAATTTTGACATTTTTAAATGCTTTCAAGATGTCACTGGGGTCGATATGTTTGAAGTTAAATTTAGCTGAAGAACCAATATTACTTTCAAGAAGGGCCACCGCACTGGGGGCACATGAATTAACAGAAGAAGTGACTTTAAATGGAATGTTGGTAAATTAATCTTCAAATACATTTACAATATCTTTCGGAGAGGTTATATTCTTGTTTTCTAATTTAATTTTAGTAACAGTATCCCTTATTTTACATTTACCTGACTCTTGGTTTATAACTTTCCATGTTTCTTTTATTTTGTTATGAGCCTCAATTATTTTCCTTTTGATGTGAATGGGTTTAGCTTGTCTACATACTTTTTTGAATACCTTGGGAGTAATTCCTAACATATTCAGTGAAACTATTATCAAATCTGTATCGTTTTGACTACTGTTGCCCACTCACAGAATTTCGTTTTAACACTATGATTTTGGCATTTTTGTTTGAATGTGTCTGAAAAAGCATCAGATAATGTACTAAATAGACTATTACAATGGACCTCAGGATTATAACCTATATAAACTATAGAATTAAGCTTTTTCTCGAACAAGTTTTTGAATTCTTTAATTCTATTAGAGGTTATGGGCCTATACATAATTTTCTCATTTACTCTGGGGAAAGGATACTATTTGACAACAGTGATCTGATGGCAATTTACTAATTACAGACTTGCTTAAGTACTCACAATCCGTAAAAAAATATCAAGGCAATTGGCTGCCGTTTCTGTGACTCTAGTCGGCTCACAGAAAATATTTTCCATACTGTAACTACCTACCAAATAAATTTAAAAATTGAGTACTTTTCGTACACTGTTTTAGGATGTTTACATTGAAGTCTCCGCATACAATTAGCTTCTTCCTATTATTTGACGCAACCCCAAGAACCTGGTCCATGACTTTGGTAAATACACTAAAAATCACTGTTAGGTGGGCTGTATACGCAAACTTCTTCTACGCAACTACTACAACTAAACGGAAAGACGTTTAGTCGCAGAAGGTCCAATTGGCAAAATGTCAAGTGGTAGTAAAATGTCAAAGTCGCAAAATGTCCAAGTCTCAAAATGTCCAAGTCTCAAAATGTCCAAGTCTCAAAATGTCCAAGTCTCAAAATATCAAAAGCATTTAAATGAAAAATACCACAAAACTCAATATTTTCTTCAAAAATTGGACTTGTTTTAGTAGGGGTAAATCCATAGTTACTCCATACTAATATTATAAATATAAATGACCGTCTGTCTGTCTATTTATCCATCTGTCTGTTTGTCTGTTACGCGTCTTCTATATTTTGATGAGCCATCTTAGCTCTGGTATTCCTGTTGTCTGAATATTCAGTTTAAATAATTTGTTAAACATACTAAATTATTACTACAAGTACCTAAAAATCTGTAGGTATATTACTTTGTTTACAATGTAGACTCGTCCAAAAACTAATATTATTTGCTAGCAATGTAGCAATTTTATTTTTGTCTGACTTCATAAGATAAATATGTACTATCTTTGTGGTCTTAAAACAATTATTAATAAAATTATTAGTGTCAAAAAAAATAAAAGTGTCACTATGACGACATGTCAAAGTATGAATAAAATTATTCAGAAGATGTATGTGTTTATTATAGGATGAGGACTTGAGGACTGGCAACACGCATATGAACGCACATAATATTATTTTAAATACTTTTAGTCTACTTAAGCATTGTATACAGTACATATTATTTCTTACCTACTTTATTACTCTCCTAGATTTCCAAACATGAACTGGCTTGGTACTTTGGTACGTAATTTTTGTGCACTCAGCAAAAAGTCGAGGATCAAAATGAAAGCAAAAATAAAAAATGCAGGTAGATGTACCTACTCACTTTGTGTGCTTTCAAACTGCTTGTTTATTGACTTTATTGACTTCTTCTATATCTTATATTATGTGATTTTGAGTGTATATTAGTACCTTAGGAGAGGCAGGAGTCCGAGTAGGAGACTGTTTTGTAGGTATCGATGTGAGGTTTCTGTTAGTGGCATTTCGAGCAGCTCGCGCAGCGGATGCAGCTGTTGGCCGAGGTATTAAGCGGGGAGATGCGACTGTCGTGTAAAGAAAAGATGTTTAAATAAAATTTTACATTAAGAAAGATTAGGTATAATACGTACGTGCCTTAAACGTTAAATAACAAATTGGTGGACCATTTAAAATAAGTTTTTTTTTTCTATGACAGACATACATCACGCCTATATCCCCGATAGGCAGAGCTGCATTAGAGAACGGCTATTAGCCAGTTGAGAGTGAGCATTTACTCGTAACATTTTGCTGTACCTTGTGTTTATTCTTTGTTGAAATGATCGCAGACAGGTTTGACGAAATGTTACACCAAAGTTACATTTAACAGTAAAGAAAATACACTACGTAAATACTTACCAATCTTTTGGCCTTTTGCGTAGGTGGTCATAATAACTGCAATACTGTATGATAATAAATATATATAAAATAATTTATTTAAAAAAACGTTGGAAATTTTGATATACTGTCAATATGTCTGATTTATGACGGTTGACTCAATTCTAAATTCAAAACATTATGGCACATTATGTTATGACATGACAGATTATTAAACTAATCCAACCTTACTTTTCTATATGTCATCTTTTTATTTTGACCTGTTTGGTGATTAAGTTCTATAAATAATGTATTTACAACTAGCTGTCCAAGCGAACTTCGTAACGCATTTTTTTTTTCATAAGAACTTTCTCCTGATAGTAACAAACTCAACAAAAAAACAATTAGCGAAATCGGTCTAGCCGTTCACGCGTGATGTCGTGACTAAGGGAAATAGGGATTCATTTTTATATATAGAGATATGAATTACAATATACAAAATAAACATAATTATAGACTAAAAATATATAAATATATCGTTTAAAAATCCTCCGCGTCATTGCCGACTGGGAAGGTTCCCAGAATGCTGGCTGTGTTGCCACGTTGGATGGCGATAGTTATTCTTTGGGCCAGAAAATAGCCAGCCTTCTGGTCCTGAGAAGCATCGATTAGGCGTTTAGCAATGTCTCTATAAAGGCGGCGAGCACTCGGACCCCATGACCCCAGTGTCTCAACTCCAAACGGCTCAAATATGTAATCACCTGCTAGGTTAGCATATTTACGCCGTTTAAGGCCTGCAGCCGATGCAGCAGCAGCGCCGGCACACCCGGATGTGCTTGGAAGGTGTGAAGGTGCTAAGGTGTCAACGCATGTATCGTCCCACACCAAAGGCCTTCCCATCTTCCACGGTAGCAACGACATACCGTCCGGTCTCTTTCCATCGCTTCGTGCTAAACCATTTGGTTCACGTACGGCCGGAAGACCTGCGGTGGAAAGAGCCCTACGAATTATGTCGTTTAGAATAGCGTGCCGAGGTATACGACCTGCGCTTCTGCTACAAGAAAGGCCATGGTGTCCCAGATTATCGACGGCTACTCCACAGGTGCTATGTAAAAACGGAGGGCATGTGTAAATTTGGGTACGAAAAGACAAAAACGAAGAATAGTGAAAGCTGAATGAATACTGATATTACATAGACTATCAATAACCTGATCAAAATTTTGAAATTTTTCCTCGATAAAAGTGGAAAAGCCATCTTCTAAAATCAGGGACCCTAGGAGGAGTAAAGAAGTTTTGTCCAAAACTTTTACGTTGGGGACCAAACAGTTGAATTTGGAGATTGTTGCTAATTTATCTGTGTTTTCAGATATAAAAATCTCACATTTATTCGGATTCAGTTCTAAGCCAATTGACTGAAACTCGTTATTTATTAGGGGTAAATCTTGTAAATAGTTAAGTTGTAAAGTTCTATAATAAGTATTATTTCACTATTGAGTAGCAAGTCTTTGGTAGTATAGTGGTAAGTATCCCCGCCTGTCACGCGGGAGACCGATTTTGGATTCCCCGCCGGAGATATTGTTTTTGGAAGTGACGTGTAATGCGATCTATTTCCTCGTCGTGTTTTCATTAGCGACCTTCTTGGTTATTACCATATTGTTAGATCTATGTAATTGATAGAACAATGACATTTTATTGCTCTTATAATAAAAGACATGAAGAGGGGCAAATCACCTGGACACGACGGCCTCAGCATTGAACATTTTCAGTATGCGGGGCCGCACCTTCCGAGGCTACTGGGGGTCTTGTTTACACTTTGTGTTAGGCACTCGTATCTGCCGGGTGATCTGATGAAATCGGTCGTGGTGCCTATAATTAAGAATAAAACAGGTGATATTTCCGACAAGTGTAACTATCGACCGATTTCATTAGCTACAGTTACGGCCTTAGCCCTAACTGCTGGACGGTGTGCTGGAGAGACAGCTTAAGAAGCATCTCCACCTACATAGTGCTCAGTTTGGTTTCAGGCCTGGACTGTCGACTGAATGTGCCATTCTGTCTTTCAAGCACGTCGTCAGGTACTACACGGATAGGGGTACCAATGTGTATGCTACCTTTCTGGACCTCTCCAAGGCATTTGACAGGGTTAGGTATGATATCATGTGGAAAAAGTTGAAAGACGCGGGAGTACCCGGAGACACTATCAACATATTTAGGTATTGGTATGGACATCAGACTAACCGTGTCAAATGGCGTGGTGAGTTTTCTGATGAGTATGGGTTGGAGTGCGGAGTGAGACAGGGAGGGTTGACTTCTCCTTCCCTTTTCAACCTGTACGTCAACCAGTTGATGGCTAGGCTGAGCGAGACAGGTGTCGGTTGCTCCATCGACGGACAGTGCGTCAATAGCATTAGCTATGCCGACGACATGGTCTTGCTCAGCCCGTCTATTTCAGCGCTCAGGAAACTGGTTAATGTGTGTGAGGAGTATGCTAACTCACACGGTCTGGTGTACAATTCAAATAAAAGTGAAATGATGGTATTTAAATCTAAAGGTAGAGGAGGCTAGAGGAGGCTAGAGGAGGTAGCACCCGTGCTGCTTGGTGGCACCGCTCTTAAAAGGGTGGCGCATTTTAAGTACTTGGGCCATGTGGTAACTGAGGACTTAAAAGATGATGCGGACATTGAGAGGGAAAGGAGAGCGATGGCGGTCCGCTGTAATATATTGTCTCGTAGATTTGCACGATGTAGCAGTGATGTAAAGGTAACCCTTTTCAAAGCCTTCTGCCAGACATTATACACGTGTAGTCTATGGGTCAACTATACACAGCGGCCCTTCAACGCTCTCCGAGTACAGTACAATAATTCATTTAGGGTGTTGTTGGGACTCCCACGATACTGCAGCGCATCAGCAATGTTTGCGCATGCGCATACGGACGGGTTTCATGCTGTTATACGGAGTCGTATCGCGTCTTTTTTAAATCGGGTACGGGGGAGTGGCAACATCATCCTGCAGACCATTGCGCAGAAACCAGACTGCCCTATCTTGCGACACTGGGTGCAGGTTCATGCGCTTGTGCCCGGAGTCCCGGAGAGGGGTAGGTTTAGAAAGTAAATCATAAATAAATAAATATGATAATATGACTAAAACAAAAATATATAACTTTAGAAACATAATTTTAATAATAAAAATAAATAAATAAATATAATATAATAATAATTCTGTATAATGTAATAATAATTTAATAATAAAATAATATATAATGTGCTAATTTGAATTTGATAAATATTGTATTATGTAGTTTGTAAACACCAACAACTAAAAATTTTTAAATGAGAACTATACTAACATAGGATATAAGATTTTTGTTACTAACCATCTATGGACATTGTCTGAAATAAAATAATTTTAATTTAATTTTTAATTTGTAATGTCTCCGCGTTTTCTCTCCTAAAATAACGTACAATTTTATGTTAATTAAAACCAATATTCTGTAGGTTTTGTCTTTATTTCAATTTAATTAACATAAATGGAAAAGTACCTATGACCAGAGCGGTTCGACGAGGACCCATCACCGAAAGCTACCAAAGGATGGCTGCACTGGAAACAAACGTTTGTCAACTTCCTCGCTCAATCAGAACCCGCAAATAAATGCGGCGAGGCTGCGAAATGGCAAGAAACTAAGCTGCAGCTCTTGATAAACCATGTCTCGCCTAAAGTTTACGCGCACGTGAGTGAGTGCAACACATATGACTCCGCAATAGCTGAACTTGACAAATTATACGTCAAGGCGAACAATATAATCCACGCTCGACACCTATTAACTACGAGAAGACAGCAACATGATGAGACAGTCGACATTTACCTGCAATCTCTTAAACAATTAGCCAAAGACTGTGAATTCAAGAGTGTAGATGCTGAAACCAATAAAAATGACAGCATTCGTGGCGCGTTCATTGCTGGTATGGTATCCAACAAAATACGATCACGCCTTCTGGAAAATTTGTCACTGACACTGGATAAAACATACAATATAGCGCTCTTTATGGAGTGGCGGAAACGAACTCACAAGACTTCATCAACCCAGTTGTCAGTGCTGTACTTGAAACGCAAAACATCGCTAATCCTAAAACTCCTACAGCAGCCGCTACAACATCACTCATAAATAAATCTCCCACTGGCAAATGTTGGTACTGTGGAGGAGCACAACATGTCAGAAAGAATTGTCCAGCAAGAGACACTGCTTGCAAATCTTGTGGCAAACAAGGACATTATAGCAAGGTATGTCACTCGAAACCCAGCACCAGTGCTTCGATGTCCTCGCCCGAGGGTGCGGCCACTGCTCAGCCATTCTTGCAGCCACACCTGCCTCTCTCTCTAAAGCGATGATTCCTGCTGTCATTAAAGATATCAAAACGCAAGCTCTTATAGACACCGGTAGCTCGATTAGCTTCATCAATGAGAATTTCGCCAATCTTTGTCGTCTCAAGAGAAGACCATGTACTCAGACAGGCTCAATGGCTTCCTTGTCACACACATCTCAAGTAAGCGGTTCGACCTTTCAGAACATTCAAATAGGTGACCACTTTTATGAGAACGCCAAACTGCTGATAGTAAAGAATCTGTGTGCTGACTTGACAATCGGCCATGACTTACTAGCGTTCCACTCGGCTCTACAGTTTGACTTCGGTGGTCCCAAAGATACATTCAAAGTGTGCAGCGTCGCAGAAGCCTCAGTACCTGCTGTACCACTATTCGCAAATGTTTCTCACGTAAATACAGCCCTGAACACCAGAGTTTTATATATGACGAAGTAAAGAAACTCCTGGACAATGGAATCATTGAAGAAAGTCATTCGCCTTGGAGGTCACGAGTACTTATAACTAAAAATGCTACTCATAAAAAGCGTTTAATCATCGACTACTCCCAAACTATCAACCGGTACACCCAATTAGATGCATATCCACTGCCTAATATGAAAGAAATGGTGTCGAGAGTGTCTAAACATGCAATATTTAGTACAATCGATCTACAAAGTGTATCACCAAGTGCCTATACTCCCTCACGAGAAACCTTTTACAGCCTTCGAGGCTTGCGACAACTTGTACCAATTCTGCAGAATTCCGTTTGGTGTTACTAACGAGGTAGCCAGTTTTCAAAGAACCGTAGACTGGCTCATCAGAAAAGAAAATCTTTCTGGAACTTATGCTTATCTCGACGATATCACCGTATGTAGCAATACCCAAGGCGAACACGACCAGAATTTGGAAAGATTCATGAAGGCAGCTGCCAAATTTAACCTAACTCTAAACAAGATCAAAAGCAAGTTCAGTCAAATGACTATCAATTTATTTGGATATACTATAAAGGACCACGTTATTAAGCCTGATGGTGACCGATTACAGCCCCTGTTGAAAATGCCACCGCCAAACGATCTAGCGACCTTGAGAAGGACATTGGGTATGTTTCCCCACTACTCCAGATGGATCCCTAACTTTTCTGAAAGAATCCATGTCCTCGCTCACGCCAACTCTTTCCCGCTAAGTAAGGAAGCTAAAGCTTGTTTCGATAGTTTAAAAATTACAATCCTCCGTCCATGCTATCGATGACAACATGCCCTTCACAGTGGAAACTAACGCATCCGAACATTCGATTGCCGCTACGCTGACCCAAGACTCACGTCCCGTCGCTTTTTACTCCAGAACTTTGAACCACAGCGAACTATATCATTCAGCCATCGAGAAAGAAGCATACGCCATAGTAGAATCATTAAAAAAGTGGCGTCACTTCCTCATCGGCAAACCCTTCAAGCTAATTACGGACCAGAGATCTGTCTCATTTATGTTTAATGTCAAACACGCCAGTAAAGTTAAAAATGGGAAGATTCAAAGATGGCGTTTTGAACTAGCGCCATTTAAATATGATATTGTGTATAGACCGGGGAAGGACAACAGAGCAGCTGACGCTCTATCGCGCATATGTGCTTGCATTAGGAATTCAACGACTAAACTCGAATCGCTCCACGCGTCACTGTGCCACCCAGGAGTAACAAGAATGTACCATTTGGGTCAAAAGTAAGAATCTACCCTACTTCATCGATGAAGTCAGAACGATGACTCGAAATTGCCGCTTGTGTGCTGAAATCAAACGAAGATACTTTAACAATCCTACTCCTCTTCCAAAGCTTATAAAGGCGACATCTGCCTTCGAACGTTTAAGTATTGACTTCAAAGGGCCGCTCCCATCAATCTCCAAAAACAAGTACATTTTCACCGTCATTGACGAGTATTCACGATTCCCTTTTGCCTTCCCATGCAGCGACATGACTGCCAAAACCGTCATCAAACATCTTAACAGCATATTTATGATATTCGGTATGCCCGCTTATATCCATTCAGACAGAGGCACCCAATTCCTATCGGCCGAGGTAAGAGACTACCTCCATTCAAAAGGGATAGCTACAAGCAACACCACCGCATACAATCCACAGTGCAATGGCCAGGTCGAAAAGATGAACGCCACTGTGTGGAAAGTTATACAATTAGCTTGTGGAACACATAATGCTCCGATCGAACATTGGGAACAATACTTATCGGTGGCACTTCACTCAATTCGATCGCTACTCTGTACAGCGACCAACTGCAATCCGCACGAAAGAATGTTTGGGCACACTCGCCGATCACCTAACGGTAACACGATACCGTCGTGGCTCGCAGGCTCGGGACAGGTGCTGATGAAACGATTCGATCGAAAGAACAAATACCAGCCAGTAGTAGAGGAAGTCGAGCTAACTCAATCAAATCCGGACTACTCGTTTGTCAGATTACAAGATGGACGAGAGACGACAGTATCAAATCGACACCTTGCCCCTATAGGTGATAATGTCTGTGATAATGTCGGTGAAAGACTATTAGATTCAGAACCAGAGATGGAAGAAGAATACATGGGGCACACTAAAAGTTTTGCACTTCTAGCTAATCGGAACTATTTGAATTTCGAATGTTATATTTTTTTAAACGTTGCAACCTTCTTAGTAATAAAAAAAAACAATTGGCGGGAAATCATTTATCAATTGTTTTTTATCACACATCAAAGTTCTACGTATGCAACGAAAATGGAATTAAGTCGAAAAGATTTTAGAGCGATGATTTTTTATGATTTAAAAAGTTCTCTCTCTCCGCAAGACTGTGCCGGTCGTCTTTAAAATGCTTTTGGGAGAGAAGCACCTTGTTTGAGCACCGTGAGCCGATGGTTTGCTGAATTTGAGAGAGGTTGAGTTTCTTTACATGACGAATTTCGTGACGCCCTTCACGCCTTCAACTGCCGTCAACGAAAATAATGTGGCTACTGTTAAGCGGTTAATTGAAAAATACCCGCGGATTACCTATGAGACAATTCGATGACTATTGGGGATTAGTATGAGTCAAATACAGAAAATTTTACAAGAAGAATTGAAAGTTCGGAAACTTTGTTGTAGTTGGATCCCTCATGAACTGACAGTGGACCGTAAGCGGGCTCGCGTGGAATGGTGCTCACAGATGCAACTGAAGTACGACCACGGACATTCTAATGCTGTTGATGACATTGTCATAGGAGACGAAATGTGGATTTATTGTTTTGAACCCGAAAAAAAACAGCAATCTTGTGAATGAGTGTTTGAAAATGAGTACAAGCCAACAAAAGTGAGGCAGGCGAGAAACGTTGGTCAAAAAATGATCACGTTTTTTTCTCAGCTACGGGTCCCATCTGTACAATTCTACTTGAAGATCAAAAGAGTGTTAATGCCGAGTGGTATTCTACTATTTGTTTACCCAGGGTGTTAGAAAAAGTTCGCGAAAGACGACCCAAAAGCCGCGTTCTCCTACATCATGACAACGCTTCTTAACACACGGCCAACAAAACAAAGTCATTTTTAGATTCCGAAAAAGTACAACTCGTCACCCATCCTGCGCATAACCCCGACCTAGCACCCTGTGATTTCTTTATTTTCCCCAAAATCAAAGATTTGATGAGAGGTTTCACTTTTACCAACTCCGAAGAGGCAGTTATAACGTTCGATCAGCACGTAGAAAACATGCCTTCAGATCTGTGCTCCTCCTGTTTTAAAAAATGGTTCGATCGCATGAAAAAATGTTTAAAATGTAAAGGAGAGTATTTTGAAAAGCAATAAACATAATATTTTGGTTTTAACATGTTGTTTTTTAAGTTACGCAAAACTTATAGTGTGACCTATGTATACGACTCCACCTAGCTCGCCATCTCCGAGTTCGCTAATACGCTCTCCATCTCCTATTTCACCAGTATCCGCTCCACCTACATCTGCTGAAGACTTGCCTGTTGCGGAGGTCCCTACTCCAAGCTCTACTCCTCCTCATGTCGCCTCACCTCCTATTTTGAGAAGATCAGGCAGAGCCCGAAACCCACCTCGATATCTACAAGACTATAGTGTGGAAGATTGACGTGATATGCGATCTATTTCCTCGTCATGTTTTCATTAAGGACCTTCTTGGTAATATGTTAGATCTACGAGTATGTAATTAATAGAACAATGACATATGTAATGTCTCCGCGTTTTCTCTCCTAAAATAACGTACAATTTTATGTTAATTAAAACCTATTAAAACTAATATTCTGTAGGTTTTGTCTTTATTTCAGGAAGTGTGTTCGGTTTTTTTTAATAATTTTTATGGATGAAAAAGAAATAATACTTGCTATTTCAATATTATTTTTTGTTTTTTTTTTTATTTACAATAAGAATTACAATATACATAATTATAGACTAAAAATATTTACATTACAAAATATCGTTTACAAAATCCTCCGCGTCATTGCCGACTGGGAAGGTTTCCAGAATGCTGGCTGTGTTGCCACGTTGGATGGCGATTCTTATTCTTTGGGCCAGAAAATAGCCAGCCTTCTGGTCCTGAGAAGCATCGATTAGGCGTTTAGCAATGTCTCGATAAAGGCGGCGAGCACTCGGACCCCATGACCCTAGTTTCTCAACCCCTAACGGCTCAAATAGTTGAAAAGTTGAACACTACGCCTTCAGCCGATGCAGCAGCAGCGCCGGTACATCCGGATGTGTTTGGAAGGTGTGAAGGTGCTAAGGTGTCAATGCATGTAGCTTCCCACACCAAAGGCCTTCCCATCTTCCACGGTAGCAACCGTCCGTCGACATACCGTCCGGTCTCTTTCCATCGCTTCGTGCTAAACCATTTGGTTCACGTACGGCCGGAAGACCTGCGGTGGAAAGAGCCCTACGAATTATGTCGTTTAGAATAGCGTGCTGAAGTATACGATCTGCGCTTCTGCTACAAGAAAGGCCATGGTGTCCCAGATTATCGACAGCTACTCCACAGGTGCAATGATGCGGGGATACACAAGGTGTACCCAGCCGAAAGCAAGTGGCAATGCGGAAAGTTTTGTCCTCCAACATTGTACCGATGTTGGGCGATGGGAGCGCCTGGATCCATAACCCTGACTCCCATTCTCCAACAGCTAGTAGGTGTGCACGCTCTGAAATATTGACAGAAGTGTCAATTAGTGTATTAATTCTCAATTTACAGAGCGGCGAATCCCACAGTCGCTGTGAGCCTAGACGTGAGGGCAGGTCAGTGTCGAGGCAAGACATCCTCCAAGCATTTATGGCATCGGTCTTGCATCGCACCTCGGAATCAATCAGTGTATTTGACAAAATTTTCCTGACTGATTTTTAAGTTATGTTTGTGTTATCTAAACTTATCTATTATTTTTAAGTCTTTTCTTTTGCTGAATTATATTGCAGCCAACATCTGAGGTTAGCTTACACTTTCAAACTCGCAGACAATCCCCTTTAAATGCATTCATTGAATCATTTTGATGCAGATGTTCACAGAACCTTTTGCTGCTGTTGTGAGATTCTTCACGTCATTCTATAGCGAGAAGGGTGAAGTGGATCAACCGCAGGATAATCAAACATAGTATAAAACCAAGTTGCTAGCTCGCTTTGTTTTTAGAACTACGGATAATGGATAGTGGGATAGAGTGGTTCTCGAGGAAGGTTTTTATTTATATAAATTTTCAAACAGGCGAAAACTTGGGTGTTTGCTAGTTACCCATTAAAATACATTCTGGGGACGCAGAAGACTTATCTGTGAAAAGGCTGTATGGAACGTATGTAAAAGTTTTAAAACAAGGACTTCTGTGTATGACATTTCCCTGCTTCTGTTTCTTTTTAATTAAACTCTTTGATCTGCCCATGTCATCTTTCAAAGAAATTTGTTACTGGCTGGCAACCAGTTGAAGCTGTCACCAGTTCTTTAAAAACATGAGCGCTGTACACAAACCAGTCTTACGTAGTATTGTATTCTCTTTGACATAAACATCAAAGCCTCGGAACGCAAATGGTATAAATTGCTTGTATTTTGATCATAATTACAATATTGGAATAAGTAAAGAGCGTTCCCGAGGAGCGAATCTTTTCAAATTTTAAGTATGTCCCTGTTGGCGGGTGACGCAAGGCTACAAGGTAAGTCTTTGCTTAAAGAATCAGGGTGAACTAAGGGTATTACTAGCTAATGCTAGTGGCTCAGCCAGGCAACGTAGAATTTATTTTACTTCTTGTTGTTTAACTCTGAAAATATGGACGGACGACATGACAATTATATTAGATTCAAATTATACCTTTATTTCAAGGAAACCGCGGCAACCCCCCTCTATTACTTCACATAAAAAAAACCGACAGACGAAATGTGGGTGTGGGTATAAATTAAAATAATCTGTAGTACCTCTACAGAGAGAAAGCCACTTATTGTGTGTGTATTTTCAACGCATTTGGCACATTATACACACACAAATACTTACGCTATTTTTTGCAGCTTTCTCTTGTTTTTTTATTGTAGTTGTTAATTTTACTAGTAAGTAGCGGACGCCCGCGGCTTCGCCCGCTTTAAAAAACTATACACAAAAACCTTTCTTGATAACCGCTCTATCCATTGGTGAAAACCGCATCAAAATCCGTTGCGTAGTTTTAAAGATCTAAGCATACATACGGACGGAAGCGACTTTGTTTTATAATATGTAGTGATAGTGATTTATAATTTTTATTTAACTGTAGATTCGGATAAAGGAGTAAAAAGTCGGATACCCACAAAACTCCCGATGAAGGGTCAAAAGGCATCCCCAAGACCCAAACTTTACTATCAAACGCAGGTACTCAAAGTAAATTATCTACACAACAATTTTTTGATATTAGGAAGCCTAAAGGGGAAACCGGTCGAGGTCAAGATGTGTACATGGGGCACACTAAAAGTTTTGCACTTCTAGCTAATGGGAACTATTTGAATTTCAAATGTTATATTTTTTTAAACGTTGCAACCTTCTTAGTAATAAAAAAAAACAATTGGCGGGAAATCATTTGTCAATTGTCTTTTATCACACAACAAAGTTCTACGTATGCAAAGAAAATGGAATTAAGTCGAAAAGATTTTAGAGCGATGATTTTTATGATTTTAAAAGTTCTCTCTCTCCGCAAGACTGTGCCGCTCGTCTTCAAAATGCATTTGGGAGAGAAGCACCTTGTTTGAGCACCGTGAGGCGATGGTTAGCTGAATTTGAGAGAGGTCGAGTTTCTTTACATGACGAATTTCGTGAAGGGCGGCCTTCAACTGCCATCAACGAAAATAATGTGGCTACTGTTAAGCGGTTAATTGAAGAAAACCCGCGGATTACCTATGAGACAATTCGAGGACTATTGGGGATTGGTATGAGTCAAATCCAGAAAATTTTACACGAAGAATTGAAAGTTCGGAAACTTTGTTGTCGTTCGACCCCTCATGAACTGACAGCGGAGTAGAAGCGGGCTCGCGTGGAATGGTGCTCACAGATGCTACTGAAGTACGACCACGGACATTCTAATGCTGTTTATGACATTGTCACAGGAGACGAAACGTGGTTTTATTGTTTTGAACCCGAAAAAAAACAGCAATCTTGTGAATGGGTGTTTGAAAATGAGAAAAAGCCAACAAAAGTAAGGCAGACGAGAAACGGTGGTAAAAAAATGATCGCGTTTTTTTTCTCAGCTACGGGTCCCATCTGTACAATTCCACTTAAAAATCAAAAGAGTATTATTGCCGAGTGGTATTCTACCATTTGTTTACCCAGGGTGTTAGAAAAAGTTCGCGAAAGACGACCCAAAAGCCGCGTTCCCCTACATCATGACAACGCTCTTCACACACGGCCAACAAAACAATGTCATTTTTAGCTTCCGAAAAAGTACAACTCGTCACCCATCCTGCGCATAGCCCCGACCTAGCACCCTGTGATTTCTGTATTTTCCCCAAAATCAAAGATGGCAAAGAGGCAGTGAAAGCGTTCAATCAGCACGTAGAAAACATGCCTTCAGATCTGTGGTCCTCCTGTTTTAAAAATGGTTCGATGGCATGAAAAAATGTTTAAAATGTAAAGAAGAGTTTTTTGAAAAGCAAGCAACATAATATTTTGGTTTTAACATGTTGTTTTTTTAAGTTACGTAAAACTTATAGTGTGACCTACGTATAAGTCAATATACTAGAGGAATATTAGATACCTACTTACAAGTGGTTTTAGTTCTTCATAACATAATGTGTTAGGTACTTACTACAATTTCCAACAAGTGCCGGCAATTGAATGAAAGTAAATGTGAACGGTTTATGGCAATAGCTTAGTTCTGACTACCGAGTTCTGGGAACGTTATTCACAGCTGGCATATTCTTCAGGCTAAAATCAAGTGTGCATGTACAGTCAGCTTCAGAGAAAAGGAACCCCCCTTGATAATGACATGAAAGCATTAAAGTTTTTTGAATCATTGTGTATATGGTAATTTGGTCTAGTGGTTATGACCGCTGCTTTGTGAACACGGCAACCGGGGTTCAAATCCTAGGACACAAGTTCTTTTTTTATTCATATAATTTTTTTTTTATTTTCTTAAGCACTTTTTGTCAATTTATATTTAAGTAATCAAATTTTATAGTAGATATGAGGTTTGTAAGAAAAGATAGGCTTATTGCATAAACAATATTAATTTATTTCTCGAATTATATTTCCTGGTTGAGTATACAGTTTTTCTATCTGAGTTAAGGGCCCAGACCGCGCACGGATAAAGTCGATTTTGAGCGACAGCAGCGCTATTGTTGCCCGAATCATCCGACGGGCGGGTGAATGACCCAGAGAGCGCGATTTTGAAAATGTTTTGCGACAAACGTTCCACGTTGAGTTATTGTTATTGAAGTTGAATATTTACAGCATAACAAAAATGTTGAATTATTGGAAATAAACGACTGCCTATTTGTAAAATATTCCAAGAGTAGTTTTCGTTATAAAATGATCCTAATTACTAGATAAATAAATAAGAGTAGTTTGAGACACAATTTTTATGATTTTCTATTTATAATAAACAATCAAGAGCAGGTCCGGACTGACCTTTTTGTATTCTACTTACCTAAAATTCCAACTACGAGTACCTATGTATTTATTTGTAATTTTACTACCAAAGTTTATTCTTATTTCGTAAAATTTTCATTCAATAAAATAATTGCAAATTCAGTAGGAAGTACGGTCGAAATAACATCACGCCTTTCCTCGCTAGTGTTTATATCTACGCAAGGAAATGTGCCTATTGCGTAAACTCAAATACTTTTTGCTTACGATCACCTCGCAATCTAAAAAATCTTCTAGGGTTGTACAAAAAATTGTCAATAAATGAAACACAAGTATAAAAATGGTTCATATAATTAAAAGTAAACAAAATATGAGTCGCCACCTAAAAAGCGTGCTAGGGTTGTACAAAAATTAGTTATAAACAAACATGAAATTTATAAATTATTCATATACTTAATTAAACGAAAGTAAACAATAACAAAATATGAGTTTAAGAGTTTCTAATGTTTTTTTCATTTTAATGATTACTGATCAAATTCTGATTTCTACTAATTTGATGATAAAATCAATTGCTATTGCAAAACCTATCAGAATGAAAATGTTACCAGCTGCCCGATTCACGTAATAAAAACCGTAGCGTAGTGACTTAAAAATGTCACTTCGCACACTTTTTAACCGACTTAAAAAAAGAAGAAGATTCTCAATTCGCTGTATTTTTTGAACCGATTTTGATGATTTTTTTTTTTATTTGAAAGCTGGTGATCCCGTGTGGTCACATTTTAATTTCATTAGGATCGGACCTTGGGTTTACACCAGGTAACTCTTCAAAATCGTATAGGAATTGTATAGAAATTGAGCTATTGGAAGATTTATGACAATCCAAGACTAGATAAGTAAGTGCGTTAAAAACAGAAAACCAAAAGGCGATTTCTAAGTTTCTAAGTTAAAACGACTTTTGAACTGGCGTGTTTACGTGAATCGACCGGCTGGGTAGTTATGTTACCTCAGTCTCTTTCAAAATCATTAGACGTTCTTCTCTTTCAAAACACGTAAAGCTCTTTCTTTCCTCTCTTTCATAGTCTCTATGAGATTGGGCGGGTCACGAATAGGCATGCTTCGTGACTGCCGAGGATCAACTAATTCTGGAAGGAGGCAATCTTAATAAAATCTAACTAATTTCATCTCCATTTTCTCCTTCCAAAATTTGTCGTCCTTTTCTATAATATAAACTTTCATAGGTACAGTAGCACCAAACCAGATGCCAAGCATGCAAACGTTTCTTTTAGTTATATGTAGCTGTCCCTGAATTTGGAAATACCAGTAATGATTTTTATTTATGACATAACCCTTGGAAGCCTTGTCCTTAACCCAAAAGGTATGTTTGGCCATTGCTTCATCAAGAGTCATGCCAGCTAAAGAATGTGGGCACTTAATTTCAATTAAACCGTTTGCATAAATGCCATCTGGTGTAGTACCAAGAAATTCATATTGATCGTCGACGAACAAACCGCAACCTTGTATACTAATATTCTCTTGAATTTCTAACTGTCTAATTGCAGTTTCTTCGTTTTCGATACCGTACCGTACAGCAGGCAAACTGGAGATATTACTACCATAAACGATTTTACAAACAAGAGCAGCACAACTTGTGCTCTCTCGTTTTTTACAAACTTCCCCGAACGATGATGAGGTTAGTAATTTTCTCCTTGTACTCATCCACTCAGCACTACTTCTTTGCAAATGGGTCGACCTTTCAAGCTCCTCTCTTTCAGCACAAGACAACTTTAAATCAACTAAAAAAGATGACTTGGCTTTCTCATATAATTCTGGACTCAGATCAGGTTTTTCGCAGTTTGGTCCATAGTGAGCGTCTTTCGATACAGCGCTGTGGCTTTTTTCAATCTTAATTTAGGTTTAGCAATTAAACGGTTTCTACGATTACTATTTTCCACTTTCGCGATCAAAGGATTAGGACTAGATTTAAATATGACTTCATGAGTTTTACTATGAATCGATCCCGTATTAAAAGACACAACAGCAGCTGCGCATCGGCCCGCATAAGAACCACGGGAAGAATAATTTACACGCTTACCCCCAACTAATTTGGCAATTACTCCGTTAAAACTTTCAACTATATTACTTGTGCAATTATGAATTAAACTTCTAGAATGATATGACAGTCTTTTACTTAAAATTTCTACCGCGTCCATTAATCCGCATCCAACAATTGCTGGAAGTAACCCAACAGGTTCTATTCGACGAGTGTCAGGTCTACAAAAATACTCCTTGCAATGTTGGTGATTACCAAATACGTGTTGTGGACCATTTAGAATATCTTCACTAAGATTTTTTATTTTTTCTTCGAGTGACTGATTTTGATCCCCCCAATATTTAATCGCGCATTTTACACCCGTTCTTAAACGCAAATACCTTTCTTTTAGGAATTTCCGCAACTCGCAAGGATACTTAGTGTCTTTCGACAATTTCTCCAAGCTATTGCAGTAGTTTCGTAAAAGATGATTTTTGCATTCAATTTTCTCTACTATTAAATTATCGTACGGACGCGAATCTAATATTTTTTTATAAGTACTGGAATCGCCGTCTGCTACAAATTTATTATAAATTACACCGTGATCAACAAAGGAACGTTTAAACCCCTCAACTATTATGGTCGATTCCATCCCAGTAGATGATCCTGAATAATTCTTGAAACAATGGTGTTCCGGGGGCTGACTGTTGTTCTTTGCGGCTCGTGCACAGACTACGCAGTATTTATTTTTAACTCCAAAAAACAATACTTTATTAGTTTTAATGCCAATTATCGCAGCTGCGCCGGATAAGGCGGAAAAATTCTTACCATAAGATCTCTTGCTCCAACAACCGTCAACAGCAACAGATATTAATGGTGTACCATTTTTATCAACACTACCTATAGACACTGCGTACTCCGCTTCTTCCTTGACAGCTTCTGCCATGGAATGTGCTGCTGTCTTTTCCCACCAATCGCAAACCGTATTATTAATTTCATTGTACAATGAAGGTGACATGATTGGTAGGGCTACTGCGGCACTTAATGTTTTTAACTGAGAGTAGCTCCCACCAGATGATATGATACCAGACACAATTTGATGATTCACTTCCATGCTATCTTCTTTCTTTTCAACCAAACACACAGTAAATTTCATATTACACATACTACATTTTATGATGAGTTTTGAGTCCAGACCAACTTTTACTTCACCTATTATACTGAGGTAACTTAACTTACAATCCATTGGACCGTGGTCCCCTATGGCCTGAAGAGCTTTAAAAAAAAAGAAATATCCACTACTCTACGCCCAACTTCCACTTCATCCACCTTTCCCTCTTGACGGTTGTCAATAACTAGTTCCTGTAAAGAAAGATAATGGCTTGATTTTTATTATAAAAAATAATTCAAAAGGTATGGGCCAAATTTCTTCAAACATAGCTAAGAACTCCCTTAGAATACATCTTTGAAACACAGAACACTAGATCAAAATCTTAAACGTTTTTATCAGTCTTCGTCAATTATGAAAGTGAATAAATAAACATAATAAAAAACTGGTTGCTTGTAAAGTCGGTTTAGGACGATAATTTTATCGGATAACGTCATAATATTATTCTCCATCGCTTGTACTGCGCTCTCGCTTGACCCTAGCGTGACATAATGTGACACTTTTTTGTGCGTGTTGCCGGTGTTCATCGATTTATAAGACGTTATCACGTCATAAATTTAATAAATCCGACTATATGCATAAAAACTCAAAAGGTAAAAAGAAAACAAGTCTACGGTCTTGAATTATGTTACATAAAAATAAATAAGAACACTATTGTAATAAATCGAATTCAACAGTTGAGACCCATTGAAATCCTCACAGGCTCGAAGATATTCCTGACTAGCTAAATATTTCTTTAGAAATAGGCCCCGACTGCTAAATACGCTATATTACAATGGTGTTGTTATTTATTTTTATTACACATTTTCATTTTTTAATCTGTCGGGTTTTAACATTTTTATTGTTTATTTATTTATATTCATAACTGACGAAGACAAATATAAAAGTGCAAAAGAATTCATACAATATTATGTTCGTGATGAACAGAAATTATAAATTTCCTTTACGCTATACGTATTGGTTTTTTATGGCGTCACTTATTCTATGTCACTCGGGCTTAGAAGACAATTCTAATGATACTAAAAACATTAAAATCGGTTCAATAATTTTGAACTTATCGTGCCACAAAGATATATTACTTAGTATACATACATACATACGTACACCAGTCGCGTAAAAGATAATATTTTACAAAAAAAAATCTTGATTTTGGTAAAATACGAGATTTGAACGTGAATTTTCTTTTGAGAAAGTAATTGAGAAGTATGTGTTTGTCTCACAATGAAAATAATAAATATTGCAAAAAAAAACTGTAGGTACTGAGATTTTGTCTTCACCCATCACTAGCTAGTTTGTTTATTTATGTAACAAGTCTACAAGAATTACGTATAACAACTTACCTCTATACAGCGCGTAGCAGTGTTGCTCGGAGTCTCGGCCTGAAGGTTTTCTTCATTTTCAGTACTGGAAATATTATTCATCAATATCCACTTTTTATTTATTTTGTAATTTTTGTACAACCCTACGCCAGGCACGGCGCGCGCGCGCCCGTGCAATTTCTGATAGGAAACATACCTACTTCCACTTCCACATATTTAGACATGATGAACATGAAAACTAATAATACTGTAACTAATAATAGTGTAAGCAAACTCATTGCTTTGAAATACATAAATATATGAAAACTTATACTATATTATGTAATAAAATTTATTATTATGAAAATTGTTCCTATAGAAATTGACTTTATTACTTATATAGATATTGAAATTACGTAATTATTACCTACTGGACATTGTAATTTTTCTTCTTAGACTGACATACCTAATTGTGTACCTATCTAATTACATGTCAAATCAATATTTACATGCTGTTGTAGGTATATGTCTGAATCAGGCGATCTAAATCATTGTACCTATTTGCTTTGTAATGTACCTACCCTGTTCAAAATGCAAATAGATTATATTATTATTACTACTAAGACATGATAAGCATACACACAAATAAAAGTAATAAAACTAGGATTTTTACTTGACACTAACACAAATCTAGTAATTTTTTTCTAGGTATTTAGGACAAGACGTAGTCAAGTAGGCAGGTAAATAAATAAGTAGGGAGGAACTTACATTTTATTCCGAGATCTTTTGGCTTTCACGTTTTTATAATGCGTACTAAATTTTCTTTTCGCTGGCATGGCACTCAGCAAATTATCCTGCGAAAAGAGACCCTCGATTACCAATTACGTTTATGATACCTATTGCCTTTATCATGTTGAAAAATCTATGTATGTCGTGCAGAGAACTATATACCCCGCCAGTTCATATCTCGAGAAAATAAGGTGGGCAGGGCTTTGATTGTTTCAAGCCTGAATTGATACCTACTTTACAAGGTTCATAAAATGACCTACGCAACAAAGTAAATAATTTTGTATTTCTTACGATTTATATCTAGTTCCATCATGGTTTTCTTTCAGACTTTCATTATATCGGTACTTTCTATTTACTGAAAGTAAATTAGTTATAAAAATATTGTACTTACAGTTTTTCACAAAAAACACAAATTCACAACACGTAATTTTGCTGTAGCATCCGACACGCGTGGAGTCACTTTGAAATTCTATGGTGCACTGGCGATTAGTTGCGACGATCGTTCTATCGGGACGCGTTTGAATTTGCATACATTTTTCTATGGAGAATTTACGTAAAACATATCTAGATTTTAGGGCTTTAAAAGGGGAAGTCTTTGTTTGTAAAGGTACAAAAAAAAGTACATGGTTATATTTATTGGCTTTTTCAGTGTTCAAAAAGTGTTTCTTTTTATCAATTTGTGTTGATTTATTGGGTTAAATCTGAAAAATACGAAGGCAGGTTTTCGAATTTTTTCTCAATTTTGTGCGTTTGTTGACGTTTATTATATAACAACTACAGGGTTTTAAGAGTTAAAATTAGCACTAACATCATTTTTGGTCTTTCATTTTAATATATACAAATTATCGTTGTTATTAATCATATGTAAATAGGTTAAATATGAAAAATCGTAACACTCTTTTCGGTGATTTTCACGATCTGGGCCCTTAAATTGGGGTTACTTATTTTTAAATTTTACCTGACCTAAATTTATTGACAAAATACAATACCCTAAGTGAAGTATAAAATATTTACTTAATATTAGATAATTCTAGAAACATAACTACAATATTTATTTACTCATTTATTTAAAGTTGCAAACATTAATTTTTTACACTCTGTATAATCTTTGAATATAAAAGAATGGTTGAAAAATGAAATGTTATTTGTTCCTGTGAATCACTAAGAAAGAACCGACATGCTAAACTATAACAGTATAGCAATATACATCTTCCTCTTTGATCACATTTTCTGATAAGTAGGTAACCCTTTTAACACAACATTAGAAAAATATGTGAGGTCAGATGGTGCATCGTTAACACATTAGAAGATTACTAAACTTGTAAACAAAAACTTGTAATGGGATTAGGTGTTAATAATATAATATTAGTATTATGAATGTTAGGACACTTTATACACAGCGTCATCTAGCCTAAAATAAGCACCTTAATGTGATATATATATATATATATATATATATGATATATAATGGGATACTAGACAACGGATATAATACTTATTTTAAATATTTTTTTTAGATTAATTACACCCAGACACATAACAAATAATCGTGTTCAGCACACAAAGATTTGTCCTGGGTAAGAATCGATAAACTGCATTAACAACGGAGAGGATGGCCCTCACTGTCTATCACTTCTTGAGGACGACTTTTCATCCCCAACACCATATTAAAACATGCGGCACTATTTCGCATTAGTTCCCAAGTTCTGTTTACCTCTTCATCCAATTTTTTTTTTGACTTTATTTCACTTGAGTCCCAGTTTAAAACCATCTGACCCCATAAGTTTTCTATAGGGTTAAGATCCGGGCTTTTAGCCGGCCACTCAAACACCGTTATATCTTCTTGTGCATTTAGCCAGTCTTGCACAATTCGGGACCGATGCACTGAAGAGTTATCCTGAACCTGGTAAATTTGTCCTTCTGGATATGCGACCCGCACTGAAGGCAGCATTACGTCATTCAACACTTCAAGGTATCGCTCACTGTTCATGCGGCCACCTATTTCCACTAGCTCGCCTGGGCCCATTGAAGACATCCATCCCCAGTAACCTAAAATAATAAACCTTTTCAAATCTGTTGCAATATGTAAATCAATGTCAGCAGCAATAATAATTAGAAATATATATATATATATATATATATATATTATATTGATATATGTATGTATTAGTTTTATGTTATTATTAATTTATTTTATGTTAAAGAATATAATCATTTACTTACCTAATGTTAACCGCCCGCTTGTTCTCAAGTCTAATACGTTTTTAGGGTTGAACCGTTGGCCACTTCTTCTACATAAAATTTTTCGGCCATCCCTATCTGACTTGAAGCATTTTTCCCATTTTATATCACCCGTCGCTTGATACCTTCGAATCCATCTACGCACTGTATTTCTCTGTAATGAAAATGATAATAAATAAAAGAAATTCCAAAAAACTAACTTGTAAATGAAAATGTAACATGATTAAGCAATAAATAGGTATATAATATATTTTTATCGTAACTCTTACCGTTATGCCCATATCTCGTGCTATTTTCTTTATGCTTTGTTATTGCTCCCAGAGAACAATAATTTTAGCTTTCAAAAATGTTGTTAATCGAACCATACTTTCAATTTACTCAAAAAACTGATCAAAAACTTAATAAATTGAATAATATTACGAGGAGGATTAACACCAATGCAAATTACCACGAATTATAAAGTTACCTTCAATCACAGTTTAGTATATAAGGCAAAGAAGTATTCTAATTGCAACCTTATCGCGCTGTCACAGATATTATAATACTATAGCCGCAGCTCATACAGCAGATAAGTTTTTGAAGTAAAACATGACGGTAGTGCAACAAGCTGTATCAAGCGTAATCTATTGAACTAAACGAGAAATCTATACTAATTTCAACCTTATCTTTTAGTCTATTGAGCAGTTATTATTATCACATATGGTGGAAGTTGAAATTTAAACCTTAAGGTCTAGAAAATTACACCGTAATCAACTTTGTTCGATAAAAGGAGTAATGCTATTCATATTTTCGCCATTATTATCAAGTGAACCGATAGCCTAGTGGTATAAGGCACGGCCTAGGTGATCGGCTGGCGCTGGAGATGCGAGTTCGTATCCTCAAACAGCACACAAATTAATGTGGTATTTTTTTGTGAGTAAATTGTATCTTGGTATACAATTGAGCCGAAAGACGAAAAATATCAGAAAATTACAAATTAATATGAAGCAGCTCAGCAAACGATCGCATCACGTGACGTCATTCGTGAGTCATGTGACGCGGTGATATTCAGTATATTAAGTAAACATTTTATACTTCACTTAGGGTATTGAATTTTGTCAATAAATTTAGGTCAGGTAAAATTTAAAAATAAGTAACCCCAATTTAACTCATATAGAAAAACTGTATACTCAACCAGGAATGGAAATGAGGAAAGAAAAAACCTAGAAATGTAATTCGAGAAATAAATTAATATTGTTTATGCAATAAGCCTATCTTTTCTTACAAACCTCATACCTACTATAAAATTAGATTCCTTAAATATTAATTAACAAAAAGTGCTTAAGAAAATAAAAAAATAATTATATGAATAAAAAAAGAACTTGTGTCCGAGGATTTGAACCTCGGTTGCCGTGTCCACAAAGCAGCGGTCATAACCACTAGACCAACATGCCATATACACAATGATTCAAAAAACTTTAATGCTTTCATTTCATTATCAAGGGGGTTCCTTTTCTCTGAAGCTGACTATACAACATATTCCTCAAACTCCTAAATTTTTTTTTTATTTGGGTGCTAAAAGCCCACCAGATATACCTACACCGCCGGGCGCCACTGAAAATACCTTCTGCGTGCGAACCAGAGACGCCCGTTAAAGGACGTGAGAGCGGCCGCGGCCTTAGGCAGCGGAATTTAAAAAAAAGAAATACTTACATTTTCGCCCAAGACATCCTCACCTGCACGCAGTACAGCTGCTGACGGACGAGTCTCAGGCAAAAATACCCGAAAGCGGCAATAAGCTTGCCCTGTATTACGTGGGATTGTATTTGAATATTGTATCCGCTTCTGAAATAAGATGAAGTAAAAGTAATAGTCTTTAAGATTATAATTCACCCAGGATTACAGCATTCAGGAACACAGTTATTTGAAATTCGGCCGTCCGTCTGTCAATCCATAACAACCCATTCCTTTTCTTTTTAAGAATCAGTCTGTCCACGCAAGGATGTTTATAACTGTATTTATCACTACAGGAAATCGTCTGTCTATTTTTAAGAGTTTAAGAAGACCTCAATATAATAATATGTGGGATTTTCATTATCGTTTGAGTTATTTATGTAGATCTAATTCTTTATTAGATGTGTACAAAACCAAAATCTGCCAGCCGTGTAAAGGATGATGGGCCTGCCAGATCTAACACTACACGACCAGTTCGTGTTGAGCGAAATCTAAAAGTAAGTTTGCGAACCTATAGGTAGACGTTCTATTTTACGAAGACCGTTTGGCTCTTTCTTCTTCTTCTGGTGCCATCTTCTCAATGAAGGTCGGCGATCATCCTGGTAATTTGGACCTTTGACACAACAGCTCTGAAGAGGGACCGGGTGCTCTTGTTGTACCACTGGCGTAGGTTCTTTAGCCAGGATATTCTTCTTCTTCCAACACTGCGTTTCCCCTGTTGACTCTTTATTCCACGCTTAGTTGATATGCTGATGTTGCCAACGTCTCAGGTCCCATTCCTGCGCATCCTGAAAGAGACTGAGCGCTATTCACTCAAGGCACACCAAATCAATCTTCATTGTCAAACAGATATATACTTTTCCATGCCATTCGATAATAATATGACAAATCTATGTCTCCAGCTGGAGAAGTACAGCTGGTTCCGTATGCCGTAGGTTCCTTAGCTACTTTAGTTAAACAACTTAATGTCACCCGGCGACTGACGGCAAATTCCTGGTCATCCATTATATTCAATTAACTGGGTTTCTGGCGACGTATATGATGTGCATCTACCTACCCTTTTGAAAGAAAGGCGTATTTTAATGATTTAACCATTTTAAAGAGAAAATAATAAACTTATTGTACAAAATTACAATTATATTTCCAGAAACAACAAAAGCCATGCGCTCCTTTTGAAGAAATTCCAAATCAGGTGAAAATGTTATTTTATTATGTAGATAGACAGGATCCATAAACTCGGTGAAACATTCCGATAATTCTACAACTTCTTAGCCCTATTGCCTATAACGGTATACCGGAGTTTTTTTTTAATGACAGCGTTAAAGTCTATTGCCTAGCGTCCCGAGTACGCCCTCGTAAGGATAACTCCAAGGCACCACTTTTAATAATATATATATATATTTTTAATAATATATATAATAAGTATAACTTATCTGTGCTTTTTTTTTTTTAATTCCGCGGCCCAGGGCCGCGGCCGCTCTAACGTCCGTTGCCGGGCGTCTCTGGTTACTAGCAGAGGGTATGTCCAGTGGCGCCCGGCGGACTTTGAACACCTCTGTGGTCTCTTCGGGTGTTGGGTCGGGACGAGAATCCCGCGTCGTTGGGGAAGGGTTTTATCCCGCGTCAGTGAGTGAATCTGGTTGCGTGCTATGGGGTAAAGGCCCCGCAGCACGCAAACCTTCTAGCCTGCCTCTGTAAGGACGGCGGATGGCGATCCCGCACTCAGTACTCGTACGTACTCAGGCCCCGATCATGGAGGACGATAGTCTTGGGCGTAGTCGCGGAGTCTGGGGCGCCCTGGCCGCCGACTACGGAACTCGGCGGGGAGGGTACGCTCCCTCTCCCTCCCGGCCGCCTCCTTCGCGAGCTTGACTTGCTCGCAGAAGGCACACGGCCGCGTTCCACCTACTCCGGCTGGAGACCATGGCTTGAAGCATGGTCTCCAGCGAGAGGGTATCCACGCCCAGACCCACTACGAGGTCCCGGCGCTGGCTCGTCCACGCTGAGCACTCCACCAACGTGTGGAGTGCGGTGTCGTCGTCGGAAACCTCGCAGAGTTGACACCAGGGTGTGACCTCACGATGCATGCGAAACAGATAGCTACCGAAGCATCCATGCCCGGCAACGATCTGCGTCGCACGGTACGTGAGGTCACCATGCTGCCTCTGCAGCCAATCGTCCATGATCGGTCTCACCGCCGCGATGATGGTGGTACCCCACTTGGGTTGCTCAAGTCGCACCCTCCATGACTCCATGAGATCCTGGCGGAGTTGGGACCGCTGGTCCTCGATTTCTCGAGACGCAGGCCTGTGGTCCCGCTCCAGCGCCTCCTTGCGCCATGGGAACAATGACGCAAGGGCTCTCGCTTCCAGGTCCCATGGAAGGGTCCCGGCTAGGAGACATGCAGCCTCTCCGGAGATCGTGCGGTACCCCCGTATGGTTCTGACGGCCAAGGTTCGAAGTGGTCTGTTTAACAGAGTCACGTTCCCCTTGACCGCCAACCTATCCGCCCATACGGGAGCCCCGTATAGGGCCATACTCCGCACGATCCCCAGGTACAGTCTCCTGCAGGAAGCGTCGGGTCCCTTTAGGTTGGGCATCAGTCTCGAAAGCGCGACCGATGCCTGCGTCACCTTGGGGACCAAACTTCGGAAATGTGGTCTGAAGTTCCATCGGCTATCAAGTACGATCCCTAGGTACTTCATCGAGGGCTTGATGCCGATGCTAACGCCTCCCACATTTATGCTGGAACCTTCGGGTGGACCGTTCCGAGGTCTGTGAAAACACAGAACCTCGGACTTGTGCAAGGCCACCTCCAGTCCCAGCTGCTGTATCCGACCCACGACTCGAGCAACACCCGTCGTGACCTTGAGTGCTGCCTCCTGGTACGTTGCACCCCGCGCCGTGACGAGGGTATCGTCAGCGTAGCACGTTACGCCGATGCCCCTAGGCAACGCACCCCGCAGCACCCAGTCGTAGCCGATGTTCCACAGAAGCGGCCCCAGGACCGACCCCTGTGGAATACCGCACCACACATCGCACCGAGCTGGCCCGAGCCAGCTCGGGAAAGCTATGGCCCTCTCCGAGAGATAGGCCCCGACAATACGACGGAGGTAGAGAGGCGTTTCGTGATACACGAGCGCCTCCCTAACGCAGCTCCATGGCAAGGTGTTGAACGCGTTGGCGATGTCAAGAGACACCGCCACCACCACCTTGCCCTGCGAGACTGCTTTCTCCGTCAGGCTCTTCACGCGCATGATCGCGCTCACGGTGGAGCGTCCCCGATGGAAACCGTACTGGTTGTCCACCAGGTCTGGCCCCACCGTCGAGAGATGCTCGACGAGGCGTTCCGCGATAATTCGCTCAAAGAGCTTACACACCTCGTCGAGCAACACGATCGGCCGGTATCCGGACGGTGAGTCCACCGGCCGCCCAGCCTTACGGATCAGGACCAGTTTCCCCGTCCTCCACACCTTGGGAAACTGGCCCCTTTCGAGGCATGCGCTAAAGAGCCCCATCAGTCGAGGCCCGAGTTCTTCGAGGGCCAGGACCCATGCACGGCCAGGAATGCTGTCGGGTCCGGGGGCAATGATTTTCCGGCGTTTAAGCCGGAGTACTGCTGCACCTAGCTCCCCCACGCTGACTTCGGATACGTCACCTTCGCTGGTGCTATCCGCGTCGGGCAGAGACGGAGCCATGCGCGGAGGGACGTGCTCCTCCGTGCTCGTCGGAAACAGGGAGCCCATGACCCGCTCCAGCTGCTGCGGCTGGAGACTCTGGGTCAGTGGGGGCGCCCTAGGTCGGAGTTTCTCTCCCCCATGGGTTCTGCTGCAGGGTCTCCAGGAGCTCCTCGCGGGCCGCCGTCTCCTTTAGCCCTTTAGACCTTTAGCCTCCCTGTATGCCTGAAAAAGCTCCGCCTCTCGGGCTGCCGCGTCGTCCGGGCGGCGACGCCTCCGGCGAAACCTGGTGTACCGGCGGCGGGCGGAGATGCATGCTGCGCGCAGCTCTGCAATCTCCGGCGACCACCAGTACACCTGCTTCCTGGCCGATACTTATCTGTGCTTGTACTATTGTTAATTAGCTACTCTAGCTACACTAGTACTACACTACACTACACTAGTATAGGCAATTAACGTCGATCAACGTTTATTATTTATCATTATTATTTATTCCTTAAACTCCTTTAAGCCTCAGTTAGGTTGAGTTTAGAAACCGGCTAAGAGTAAAAGCTCTTGAGCGGAGCGAAAGCTAACCGACCTATGGGGTCAGCCGTTACCTTCGTCACGGCGAGGAGAGTGATCGCTGCGGCAGGACTAGAGGTGGGTCGGGCGATAGATGCCTCGAAGGGTCTGAAGCAGGTCGTCCCATTTGCAAATACATTCTCAACACGTGTCCCGTTCGCAACTGTCCCGTTCGCAACTTGTCCCATTCGCAACTCGTCCTATTCGCAACTCATCCTATTCGCAGCTCGTCCTATTTATATTTTTTACACATCGATAAAGATTACCAGGATAATGATCCATTAATTTGGACGAATGCCATAACCTAGGGGGTCAGTCAACCAATATTTTTTTAACACACTGTTTTGTCCAGGCGACAAAACATGAGAGCAATCTTGAATAGCCGTATACCTAAAGACCCAAATCTGTATTTATTTCTCTAGAAGTTACGTAAAGAGGCTACATACTGGAACAAGAGATACAATATAAGCCTTTTTGATTTGCAAAAAAAGAACAGAAAAATGAAAGATATAATTTTGGACCAAAAATATAACAGACTGCTCCAAAAATTACAGCATAACACATTACGATTAAGTGACTTTTTAAGAAAAGTAACTTATTTGCAACTACGAGTAGTTAAATAGGTGTCAATCGATGTTATTTTATGTAAGTATGATAATTATATATTGTAATTCATATAATATTTAAGACTGACTGATTATAAACCAAAGAATGTGATTTTTTTTTTGTAAATGTTAGTGAAATCACTTACTTGATCTTTGATACATAATGTTAGTGTATGACATTATAATAGTAGTAAACCAAAACGGCTTAATACTTAATAAAAGAATTTGAATATTCTTTTATTTAATCTTGTGTAAGCCCGGCCTTTTCATTGTGTATGCAGTCTCACTTTTGTCTATCGTATACAATAAAGAAATTAAATTAAATTTATTTTCAAAATTATGCAATAAAAAGTACATGTACAAAGGCGAGCTTAACTCAATGAGCTTATAAATTCTATATAATTTTAGATTAAAGTCACAGCTTTTTCACTTCAACTATATTTTTTAAGAAAGTAAAAGATTTACAGCGATTTTTAATTTTATTCAGTTAGGTATATAACCCAATGCGAGCCAAGAACGCTACAAGTAGCGAATGGGACGAGTTGCGAAAATAAATAGAGGATAGGACGAGTTGTGAATGGGACGAGACGCGAACGGGACTAGCTGCGAATGGGACGAGACGCGAACGGGACGATTTGAGAATGGGACAAGTTACGAATGGGACGAGTAGCTATTTGGTCGAGTTGCGAATGGGATGACCTGCTTCAGACCCGCCTCGAACGCTAGTTGCCGCAGTCATTATAAAGACTAATACTGCTTACGTCCATTTCTCATTATGTTATAATAACATTTTGCCGTAGTCGCAAAATGTCTAAAAAAACTAATGTCACCGAAGGTACAGTCGTTGAAAATATGGTTACTAGCGTCGCCATAAGATCATTTAATGGATCTACAAAATGTAGAAAATAATTTAATAAAAAGCGAAATTTGTTCTAATAATTCATTAAATGAAATCAATTCGAATTACATACTTATACACTATACACTATATTTAAGCCTTATATAATATTTCACGATCCTATGTTCTTTAAAAATTCAATACTTGTTACATGACCATCATTTAACCTGTTTTACCTTCAGGTACCATCAGGTACCATCAGGTAACCCTTAGTTCTTCTCTATAATGTTTGTCAAACATTATATCGCTTCGTTTTCTGTGTCGTTTCTCAAAATAAAAGTTTTTTATTCTCTTATCGTGTTTCTTTTTTTTAATAAATATAAAAACAAAATTAGTGTGGCTTTGTGTGGCACCCTAATATTTAATCGCCGATACCATGCTTCTACACTGTTATTTGTGCGGTGTCGATCTGCTGCACAATTTATCATGGCGGCGGACTTCAGCCATTGCTTATTAAAATAATTAGTAAATTTTTCCATTTCAACTGTTTTAGGAGATTCTGCAAGTATAGATAGTGGTAAATTTGCTGTCATTCTCGTAATTTTTTTACCTAGTCTGGATTCACTCAATTTTATATCTCTTGCCTTTTTCCAAATAGCACGATTACCCTCTCGCTGGAGACCATGCTTCAAGCCATGGTCTCCAGCGGGAGTAGGTGGAACGCGGCCGTGTCCTTCTGCGAGCAAGTCGTGCTCGCGAAGGAGGCGGCCGAGAGGGAGAGGGAGCGTGCCCTCCCCGCCGAGTTCCGTAGTCAGCGGCGAGGCCGCCGCAGACTCATCTACGCCCAAGACCATCGACCTCCATGATCGGGGCCTGAGGACGGCGGGATCGCCACCCGTCGTCCTTACAGAAGCAGGCTAGAAGGGTTGCGTGCTGCGGGGCCTTTGCCCCATAGCACGCAACCAGATTCACTCATTGACGCGGGATAAAACCCTACCCCAACGACGCGGGATTGTCATCCCGACCCAACCCCCCGCAGAGACCACAGAGGTGGTCAAAGTCCGCCGGGCGCCACTGGAAATACGTTCTGCTTGTAACCAGAGACGCCCGGCAACGGACGTTAAAGCGGCCGCGGCCTTGGTCGCGGAACTAAAAAAAAAAAAAAAAAAAAAAAAAAAATAGCACGATTATAGTGAAAATAGTACCCACTAAACATTCCATCTGGAAATACTGATCTATACCCTTTTTTTTTATCAATGCTGTTTCAAAATCACACTTGAATTTAGTTATTTCTATTCCTAAATTGGCCTTTATCAATGAGAATAATATATAAATATGTTAGAACAATTCACACAACGCCATCTAGTCTCAAACTAAGCAGAGCTTGTGATATGAGTACTAGATAAACTGATATAAATACTTATATACATATTTTTTTTGTATATACATACATATTATACATAAGAAACACCCAGACTTCGGTACAAACGTTTGTATCATCACACAAAGTTTGTCCCGACCGGGAATCGAACCCGAGACTCCGGCGTCGAAAGTGCATGCACTACCGACCACGCCACCGAAGCAGTCAAATAATAATCTGTTGTACCTAGGTAGTTTCCGTTTTATCTGGTAATAAAGCACATCAGCAACATCGTACATGTTCTCTAGAACAGGTACGATGTTAGTGTAATTTTTGCAACTGTAGAGATCTACGTGAGTTGAAAAAAATTGTTTAAAGGGCTTGGGTATCCTCTTAAATGTTCCATCGCCGAAGAATAATTTATTTTTAAAATTTCGGATTGATTTACTGCAAATTTTAGACCAAAAGATAACAATCTTGTTTTCATCCCCATCTTCGACGAGAAGAAAATCATTGGCCAGAATTTCAGGAATCTTTACATCCGTTAAATTGTTGCACTCGGTAATTTGAACTTTTAAATATTTATTCCTCGCTCTGTACAACACATCTTTTTTTTCTTTATATGAGGTACGTTTGAACTAAACCTAGAAATTTCCTTTTCAAAAATAGATTTTACTGACTTCATTTTTTTGCATACTGCCTGTCTACAAGAATCCATCACATAAGCCCTCTCGTTCTTATCGTGATGTGATTTGCACGTATGTTTGCTTTGTCGAACGACAGCGTTTCGCTCGCTATTTAATGTAACAGATGCACTACATGGTTTTCGATTGATGCACCTCCATAAAGAATTACCACTTTTATTGCTATTGCCCCAACTGTACCGACGCCCACGAAATAAAAGTGATGATTTTCCTTTTTAGTTTGCAATAAAATGCAGATTTTATTTTTTTAAATCCATCACTATTATTACACAATAATTAGGTATCACAAGACCCGCGATGGACACAAGGAATTGGACAATAACATTTAAATTGGACTTCCGATCAGTGGCGTCGTATTATTTGGAGTGACGAGTCCAAATTTGAAGTGACAATCGGCGATGAATGGAAGAAAGTGATTCGGAACAAAAATGAGGCATTTCATAGTGATTGTCTCAAACGAAAAGTGAAGTTTCCGGCGTCTCTTATGATATGGGGCTGAATGTCTGCACAAGGTGTTGGCAGTATGCAGTTTGTGGATGGTTCTATCAAGGCTGCGAGGTATCAACACCTTTTGGAAGAGAGTTTACTGTCCTCTATTTCGTCACTCAAGCATCAAGATTCCTTAATTTTTCAACACGATGGTGCTTCCTTTCATACTGCAAGGACAACAAAGACGTGGCTACTGGCGAAAAGCATCCCTACAATCGAATGGCCATCTAACAGCCCGGACTTGTCGCCGATCGAAACCCTATGGTGGAAAATGAAAAAAGTTCTCCGTAAAAGTCCATCAAGATCGAAGAGCGACTTAAAGGCTAAACTCTTGGCTGTGTGGGAGTCAATTACGTCTGAGGAGTGCGCAGCGTTGGTTGCAACTATGCCTCTGCGCATTAAAGCTGTCATTGAGAGCAAAGGCGACCCAACTAATAATATAGTGGTAGACGAACTATTTTGCGTGAGTGACAAGGGTAGACAAATACTTTTGCGTTATGTTTTTAGAATATTTTTTAAATGTTTTTATGTTATGTAGGTAAAGTCATGAAAGAAATTTAGTTACGGTAAAATAAACTTTAAAATGCTCATCAAATTATGGTTTACTTCTTATTAAATGTTGTTACATTTTTTACCAATATTTACTTTCTATATTTTAAGCTTGGCACTACTTTCCATACTAGACGAACTACGAGTATTTTGCATTGGGGCTCGTATAATATTTTTCACCTGTTGTCTTTGCCCCAGTGACCTTATGTGAAGTTCTCATGACAGTTATGAAATTCTTCCACCAAAGTCATAATATACCAGGCATAACTCTATTTTTCAATCGACTGTACCGTAATTTCTGTACATTCAAGTTTTTAGACATTTTGCGACTACGGCAAAATGCTATTATAACATAATGAGAAATAGACGTAAGTAGTATTAGTCTTTATAATGACTGCGGCAACTAGCGTTCGAGGCATCTATCGCCTGACCCCTAGAGGTGGCCCTGCAAAAGTTCGAAGCTCTGTGTTTTCACGGACCTCAGCGCCGGCCAGGATCCCGCATAACTGTAGGGATCATCGGCATTGGCATCGGCCTGCGCTAAAGTATTTTGTCGTCGTACTCAATAGCCGGTGGAACTACGGACCGCATTTCCTTAAAGTGACAAGCAGCAACCGCGCTTTTGTGACTGATGCCCAACTTGAGGGGAACCAACACTCCATGCAGGAGACTGTACCAGTGTACCTGGGGATCGTGCTGGGGATGGCCCTACAATAGATTTGCTGGCTCCCAAGGCATGTGTACACTTTGTTTACATTGATTCTGAAGCTGACTCTTAAACGTTTACTTTTTTAATAGGAAACAATCCAAGTTTGTGAAGATTGTGAGTTACAAAAATTCCGAGATTGTGATAAAAAACATTCAGTAACAAAATATAAACCTTGTAAGTACTTATGCACATACTTGTTTTAATATTTATTTATGGCTCACATTACACATTACAAGTACGGCGAAAGCATATATGACATATATTTATTATACTGAACTGGCTTGCAACGTAAATTATGTGAAAACAAAACCATTAATTGGCAAGAAACGAATAAAAATGAAACTAAAATTAAGTAAACTCTTAAAAAAATGTGTGTGTAGAGGCTTTACGCTGGATGTGTCTGATACTCAGTTTACCTAGCTCGCGTTATGCCTAAAACAAAAAGTAGAAGTAGGCATAACGCTAGTTAGACATAATTCGATACAGGCCAACAGCTATAAAGACCAAATAATAACCAGACCAACTTAGATTTAGTCTTTTAGCGCTTTCTTAACTCAACTCTTACCCCTAAATTATATTATATTCAGGATGTTACAAAATACCATTTAATAAATATATTACGAACACAAACCTATTGGAACGAAGATCCTTATCGCTCGTTGCGAAAAGGGGCTAGACGGAAAAAATTAAGAGAAAAAGTGGGTCCGACACTTTTTGCTATAGGGAAAGAAACAGAAACTTCGTTCCATCCGGGTGTCCCTTGACACCTCTCAAGTTTTATATGTATCCTTATAACTAATATTATAAATACGAAAGTACTAATTTATGCGGGTGGAGCCGAGGTCATCAGCTTGTATATATCTATAGGCATAACGCAATATAGACATGTAAAATTTAGGTATAAAGCGAAGTAATCCTTATGCGAAGTAGGCAAAAGGCGACTTAGGCAAACAGATACTTAGGCTAAAAGCTAATCGAAAATGAAGTTTAGGCATAACGCGAGCTAGGTAAACTGAGTATCAGACACATCCAGCGTAAAGCGTGTGGAGAAGGATATTTTTTAAAGCACTGATCAATGACGGCAACTTAACAAATATGTCCAACTCATTGTTGGCTATCATCAGCTCATTATATTGTTTGCACATCCTAGTTACGGGTTAAAATACGATGTGTTGTTCTTATATACGCGTAAACTGAAAACCTTAATTTGATTTCACCTACGGGCATTATATGTAATATTAAAAGAGATCTGAGACAATAGATTGCATGTGTCCACCACACTGTGGAGTATCTTGTGCAAGTACACAAAGTCGAAGTAAATACGATGCGTCTCTAATGACTGAACATGACAATCTGTCGTCGTAATGAAGGTGTGAGCGTCCCGGCTGTTGCCGGTAAGTCAAGAATCTCAGGTACTTCTGCAACCTCTCAATGGCATTGATGTGCACCCGATTTAATTTGCAGACCAGATTGGTGTACCCATACTCAAGTATACTTGTGAACAAAAGTTCAATATTATGCAACAAGTGCTTAGTGGCACTTGTTGCATAATATTGAACTTATTTTCACAACGTTTATACAATCAACCATAGTATAAGAATTAAATAATACTTGCCTAGTAGGTATTACAACACTGAATCACAAAATATATAGTTTATCAGATCTTGAGTAATGATTTATCAGATTTAGGACCACAAAACCATTTCATTACTCTGAAGGGGTAAACAGAGGCGGTCATTACGCCCACATTTCGCCAGTCACTATTGGTCCCACGTTTGTAGTTAACCTATTTACGTAGTACTAACAGTAGGCTACTGCAGTTTCTGCGCACTAAGGTAATTATCCCAGAGCCTCGGCCGTCTATCAGAAAATGTCTATCATGCACCGCGTGCTGGTGAGAATGACATGCTTAACGAGGGCTTGATGTCAATTAAGTTTTACTAAACATGATCATAATAGGTGCTAATACACAATAAGTCGTCGCCTTGGAGACAAGACCTGCGCAGTGCCGGACAAGCAATTTTGAACTATGAAGCTAGACCAATATGACACTAGGTGTAATTGACGCAAGTGTAGACACAGTGCTTCCACGAAGCGACATTAGCAACAATAATAATATTGTCACCTTTTCCAGCTGCTGCAGACAGCGAATGGAAAGACGGTAGTCAAATCAAGGTAATTTGGCATAAGTATAATAAAGATTTTGAGTCGATGAAGAACGATTTGACCAATAGACAAGTAAGTGATCTATAATGACGTACAAATAAATTTCCATGTTGTAATCCTACAAGAGTTTTAAAGACTATATTCTAAGGTTTAAGCCGCATTTTCACTAGGAGACCTTTGTTCCGCGACTGTCGCTCGACACGAAATTCACGTGTCCCGCGCGATGTCGCCCGACGTCACCCGTCGTCAATGATTTTAAATACAATTGTATTATAAGGTCTTTGCCCGTCGTCGCCCGACGGCGCGCGGGGTACATTTACGTGTCGCTCGACATGTCGCTAGTCGACGGTCTGCGAGTGTCGACACGCGCGACCTGCGTGTCCCGCGACAGTCGCCGGACAGGCTTTGAGCAGTGAGAACGTGTGTCGCTCTGTGTTCCAAAATGGCAGTAGTATGGTCCAACGAAAATACATTGACCCTGAGCGAATTATATGAAAATTCGCACTTATTGTAATAAAAAAAATTATGCATGGGAATGTATCACGACGACGACTTCAAAATCGAATGTGGTATTTGGTGTATAACGCGCGGTTGAAGATGTATTACCTCTTAGGAAATTATGTAGGTACACGCAAGTCATTACAACTAATTCGGCGTTTACTGGACGTAATGGGACAGCTTTACGTAATACACTAAACACTACAGACAGAATGCCAAAAACATTTTCAACAATATTCTTCTTGCTCTTGAGAGTCTGTAGTTGAAAATCCGCTTTAAGCTTCCCCTTTCATGAATGCCGGGATAAGGCCTCTTCATATTTTCAGATAGTGCAAATGCGCTATCTCCCACCAGAACATATGGTAGATTAGGACCACCTTCGGTTAGTGGCTCGGGATCTGGTAAACTCAGTTGCTGTTCATTAAGTGCTTTAAAAAATGAAATCTCCTGGAACACTCCACTGTCAGACGATTTCCCTTTTCCACCACAGTTAACATATACAAAGTTATACTCGTTATCGACAATAATTGCTAAGAGAACTAAGCTAAAATTTTCTTTATAATTATTATAATAATCACTGCCAGAATTGGGTGGTGCTTCTAGTAACACATGCTTTCCGTCAATCGCTCCGATGCAGTGAGGAAAATTCCATACATGTTCAAAATTACGAGATTTCTCTTACCATTCATTGAGAGTCTGAAATTCAAGAATGATATGAGTAAACTAATATACATTATTTTCAATATAAAATTAAATACACCAGTACGTATAGTTTACTATAACCCTTACTTACGGTAAACGTTTGTGGTATTAATACCGTAAATATGGGTAGGTACATGAGATTAAATAATGTTAAATACTTACTTTTACAAAAGAATTTAAAGCCTTTATCAATTCTTTGCAAACTTCTGGTATAGTATGACAAATTACTAGTTTTGTCACTCTAAAAGTATAGGACAATGAACTATAACTATCTCCAGTTGCCAAGTATCTCAATGTTATAGCGAGTCTGATGTGAAGGTCGATAGCTTTCCGAAACTTTGTATCTTGCTTGACTATGGCCGGCCCATCCATATTTAAAAGTATCTCGAAATCTGTTCTAGACATTCTAGTAAAATTTTCGAAAGATCCGTCGCGCATTCGAAGACTGCTTATTAAACTTGAACTTTCCCTTTGTAGCAAATATTCTCGGACCCACCACCTCTTTTTTTTACGTTTTGCTATTATCTTCCGAATAATTTGTAAGCTGCACTGCACAAGACTAAATCCTCGGGCGACATACTGAACACGACTGAAGAATGTTTCACAAAGTCGCAGAGACATACTACGTGAATGTCGGGCGACAAGTCTCCGCGACATGTCCCCTAGTGAAAATGCGGCTTAAAAATCAAAGGGCATTCACTCTTAATCAGCTTCACATCTAGTTCCTTTATAGTAAAGAATTCAAAAGAAAATAATTCTGAGAATAGGATTAATATAATTTTTACTTACTAAAGGTGGTAACTGATAACAATAACATATTTAACAGAAGGCTCTAGTGCATTTATACTCGACAATGAGGAACACATACAAAAAGCTAGCTGAAATGGGCCAAGAAGTGACTCTACCGCCCTCGGAACAACTTACCATACTGAATTTAGCTACATTGACACCCGATCAACTGCATAGGCTATATACTCCTGAAGGTGGAACATCTGAGTCAGCTAAAAGTTAGTCTTGTTCGTTATACTAAGTCTAATGTAAAAAAGTTATTACGGTTTTTAGAATTCCGTAGTTCAATGGTCGGGAACCCTTATATTTACCTTGTGTCGTCATGTCCGTCCGTCTGTCCGTCCAAACGGTTAGTGCCAGAAAGCTGAAACTTTACAAGCATATATTTATATTCACCACGCGCCGACAAGGTGTAATATTTTTTCATCGCACGTGGTCGAATTTTTTAATCCTCATCTCACTTTTCTATTTTAGATCATCAACATCCAAGAACTCCTCTTACATTTGAATTAAGTAAACTATATGATTTGCCAACAAGAATTGTTGTAACCTGCGAACAGACTATAATGAAAAGAAAAGAAATTATAGATTGGGTTACGGATCTAAAGTTCAAGGAGAAGGTACCTTCATATCTATAGTGCGTTCCAGAAATTTTGAAACTAGAGGTCATTGAACATTTATTTCAAAGGGGTTGTAAATGCCTTTCACATTGTCAAATTTAAAAAGTTTTGTACTATGGATTATCTATCCTGCTTTACTTTGCCGGGCGCCACTGGAAATACCTCCTGCGTGCGAGCCAGAGATGCCCGGCAACGGACGTGAGAGCGGCCTTTAATTTGAATTATTAACTTAATGTAAAAAAAAACTTAATATTTATAAACGTTTTTATTTATTATTAGCATATTATATATGTATATGACAAGTAGAATATTATTTTATGACATTCAGTATATCGACTGTGAACTGGCAACAAGTCCTATCTCAATTTTTTGGTGATTTACCTTTCTAATGCCGTTTTATACTATTTCGTATTCTGCAGCGTTGCAAGAAGTCTTATCTAGATACGTTTAAATTTGGCGCCAGAATCGACTCCATTCAACTTGTACTAACAGCGACGCGGTGTGGATGCGAGCATTTAATACTATCTCGCCAAACGTGAACGAACATGAACGCGGTTTCGTGCTCTCTTGAAACAAATTACTGTATTATGTGAATTTATTAGTGTTTTACACGTTAAGTTATTAGCTTTCATTATTAGTGACATTTATTAGCTGAAATGGTAAGTTTTTATTATGACTTATTACCAAATGTATTAAATTTCTACCTTAAAAGTTTATAAATCGAGATAGTACATTATGCACCGCCTTGAAAAGTTTTAGCTGTTTGGAATTATTGAGAGATAGTACTTCTTGGTTCTAATTATGTACCAAAATTCATAGAAAATGATTAGATAGATAGATAAAATGATTAGATAGATAGATAATTATTAGATATTGACGTATAAATTAACTTTAATATACACGCTTTTATGTTGTACGATTCGGTCATAATTATAAACAATTAGGTACCTACAGTCGACAACGTGTGCGGTCTACCACTCGTGACACTTTAGATTAGACCAACGACTTTAACCTAATATGTAGTCGAAAGGCAGACTTTGATTAGTGAGAAAGCAGATTCACTTTGTCTAATGATAGTAGGTACTATCAAAAAGCCAGCGCTCAAAGGACGCTGGTATCCGGATGAAGGATCACCCAGTTGCAGAATGCAATCGACCGACGATTGTTGTCAGCTCTTGGACCTTTCTGTAGTGATAAGGGTGCATACCAGCCGAGTTCACAATTTTCCAAGCACAGTGCTGGCTGATGCCAAATCGACGTGCCGCATCGTTCGTACTTCGTCGCGGATCTTCCTCAAAAAACTCGAGCACCTCATCGTACAAGTTCTGCGGATAGGCTGGCCTACCCCGGCCTTGTGCGTGCGTAGGTACGTGAAATGAGCCGTGATCTAACAGACGTTGGTAGACACTTAACATTGTGGAGTAATTTGGCTGTCGGGCATTCGGGTAGAGATCGCGATACATCCGTAAAGCAGCACTCACATTTTCACCGGATATAAAATATGTACGTAACATTAATGCGTATTCGCGATTGGTAAATTGGTACGCCATCTCGATAGTATTAGTTGGGATTGATCGAAAGGGAAGCGTGCGCGCATCAAGATGTCTCAACCGGAACTACATTTATGATTGAAATAATTTGGCATGCAAAGGGCGCGTGAACGCGTTGCGGTACCTACGTGGGGAGGCGTGGGGAGGCGGAATGAAAGAAATATAGTAAATTATTTTACTTAGTGAACAAATATTAGGTGGTTTTAGGGAAAAAAATGACATAACTACTTTATTCTTTTTTTTTAGCATGGATGGGTTTAGTATCGAATACCTATCACTTCCCAGAATTTTTTCTGGTAGTCATAAAATATTCGTGTATAGAGTTATCCTCTTTAACTTTAAAAGTTGGTTTTTGGAGACAATGAACTCTTGTTTTATTTCAAATTTCTGGACTGCACTATAGTAACCATTTCAAATGCGCTTTGCGGATTTTCTGTCATGTCTCCCAAATGTTAGTAAACTGTATGTGTAATGTTTATAATTATTGTTTGTTTCAAGGGTATATCTAGACAAAGCCTCGAAAATAAAATGCATGAATTTCACGCAGAAAATGAAATTTTACGTGACTCATTAGATCAAGCTAAAGGAGATTTTAGGAAAAACATTGAAGAAATTATAGATTACTTACGGTAAGTATGGATCAATTTAAAACTTTTAGAAATTGTACTTTTACACATTTATAGGCGACACCACTGTCTCAAACTCTTTAATATTTTAGGAAAACTACGAATGAGGCAATAGCTTGTCAGTTACGAATGGAGGAGCAACTTTGTAAATTGTCTGAACTGAATTGTGAAAATATGGATTTACGGAAACAACTTAAACTATCCGAAGATTCCAATTCTCTTAAACAAAAAATTAAGGTAATTCGTATAATAAAATCGTAATACTATAAGTTTTGCGTTTTGTAAACCAAAATATAATGTTTATTGCTTTTCAAAGTACTCTCCTTTACATTTAAAACATTTTTTCATGCGATCGAACCATTTTTAAAACACGTTTTTTTCTACGTGCTGATTGAGCGCTATCACTGCCTCTTCGGAGTTAGTAAAAGTAAACCTCTCATCAAATCTTTGATTTTGGGGAAAATACAGAAATCACAGGGTGCTAGGTCGGGGCTATGCGCAGGATGGGTGACGAGTTGTACTTTTTCGGAAGCTAAAAATGACTTTGTTTTGTTGGCCGTGTGTGAAGAAGCGTTGTCATGATGTAGGAGAACGCGGCTTTTGGGTCGTCTTTCGCGAACTTTTTCTAACACCCTTGGTAAACAAATGGTAGAATACCACTTGGCATTAACACTCTTTTGATCTTCAAGTGGAATTGTACATATGGGACCCGTAGCTGAGAAAAAAACGCGATCATTTTTTTACCAACGTTTCTCGCCTGCCTCACTTTTGTTGGCTTGTTCTCATTTTCAAACACCCATTCACAAGATTGCTGTTTTTTTCGGGTTCAAAACAATAAATCCACGTTTAGTCTCCTGTGACAATGTCATAAACAGCATTAGAATGTCCGTGGTCGTACTTCAGTAGCATCCGTGAGCACCATTCCACGCGAACCCGCTTCTGCTCCGCTGTCAGTTCATGAGGGATCCAACGACAACAAAGTTTCCGAACTTTCAATTCTTCGTGTAAAATTTTCTGGATTTGACTTATACCAATCCCCAATAGTCCTCGAATTGTCTCATAGGTAATCCCCGGGTTTTCTTCAATTAACCGCTTAACAGTATCCACATTATTTTTGTTGACGGCAGTTGAAGGCCGCCCTTCACGAAATTCGTCATGTAAAGAAACTCGACCTCTCTCAAATTCAGCAAACCATCGCCTCACGGTGCTCAAACAAGGTGCTTCTCTCCCAAAAGCATTTTGAAGACGAGCAGCACAGTGTTGCGGAGAGAGAGAACTTTTAAAATCATAAAAATCATCGCTCTAAAATCTTTTCGACTTAATTCAATTTTCGTTGCATATGTAGAACTTTGATGTGTGATAAAAAACAATTGATAAATGATTTCCCGCTAATTGTTTTTTGTTTACTAAGAAGGTTGCAACGTTTAAAAAAATATAACATTCCAAATTCAAATAGTTCCGATTAGCTAGAAGTGCAAAATTTTTAGTGTGCCCCATGTAGTAGGTAGCAGACACACAGACTTACAGTAAAATCTTTACGAGAATCTTTCGAGCCAAGACTCAAGAGGTACTTTAGTAAATAAATGTTTTTATAAGGGGAGGAATACACGGCAAATAGCTGATCAGTCATGAAGAAGAGCATAACATAAGATGCATTCTCCCACAGTAGTTTGTTCAGTCAACTCTAGATACCAGAAAGCGTGGTACCGTCGCTGTGCGTTTGCCATATACGCACAGCGACGGTACCACGCTTTCTGGTATCCAGTTTTTGCTATCATTAATGTAAAATACCTACATACTTTTCAGGAACTTGAAACACAGTTAAATGAAGACAAACATGCAAAGGCGACATTGCTAGACCAGCTATCCATAGCGAGTGGTCAAATTAAAGTTGGTGAAGATCGAGCTGCACAACTAGAAACCGCTTTGGAACAAGCCAAGGTACAGTCTACGGAATTGGAACAAACTGTACTACACCTACAGGCACAGGTTCGTAGTTCACTTTTAGCGTATTAAACCTTGGCCGTTATAATGCGTAAGGCATATTGTCAACCATGGACGTATTATAAGAGAGGACATGCCATAAGCAACTGTGCACAGTGCAATCTTTACGTGAGCACTGACGTCATAAAATTTGCGCGTGATTTCAAAAAGTGGGCGTGGCTTATCAGTGTACTATTAGCTTTCGTACATGTATATTCTGTGACAGTTTAGTAATTTTTGTGGAAATAAAAGGATACAAGAAAATAAAAATGAAGTGTTGTGTTTTATCATGTAAAAAATATTCAGATAGACGTTTTGATGCTAAGAATCGCATTAAATTTCAGAATTTTTAGAATTGTTCTTGAAAAATCTCTTACTTTGACCTTTTGACATCTTCAAATATATTACTACTCGAAGATAGATGGCGGCGTTTTGTTTCACGAACACGTAATTTAAATAGCTACTTATATTTTACTATTAATATTTTATACTAATTAAACATACAGGAATTCGTTCAACGTTAACTCGTAAGTGATTTTTAATCGCTAAAATATATCTCTGTAGTTTTTATAGAGCCGTCCGCGTCTAAGTCGCCATCTATTGACAACTGGCAACAATAAACATAAAACTTCAAAAATACAGGGCCGCAATTAGAAACTGATAATTTTACAAGACTAGTTTCCTACGACTGTTTCATAATGGGCTGTACAATTGAATATTATTACTCAAAGTATAGCTAAATATTAAATTTAATTCAAGAACTGGGTCAGGCACATACTTGTAATAAGGTACCTCCACGTCGACAAAGTTATAGACTATATAAGATCACGCTAAGAATGATAGGAGCGGAGCAGCAGCGAAATATGTACAAAAACGAGAAAATAATATATTTTGAGACCATCCATTTTTAATTCCGCGACCAAAAGCCCCAGCCTCTCATACGTCCATTGTCGAGCGCTTAAGGGAAAAGTGTTTAGACGGTCATTGGTCCTGGGCGTAAATAAGTCTGCGGCGCCCTGGCCGTTGACTACGGAACTCAGTGGGGAGCGTACGTTTCCTCACTCTCTCGGCCGCCTCCTTCGCGATCATGACCTGCTCGTAGAAGGGCACGGCCGCGTTCCACCTACTCCTACTGTAGACCATGGCTTGAAGCATGGACTGTAGCGAGAGGATATCCACGCCCAGACCCACTATGAGGTCCCGGCGCTAACTCGCCCACGGTTAGAACTCCACCAACGTGTGGAGTGCAGTGTCTTCGTGAGAGGCCTCGCAGTGTTGACACTAGGGTGTTACCTCACTATGGATGCGAAACAGATACTTAATGATGCCAAGGTTATCAACGGTCTATTTAAAATAGACACGTTGTTGGCCGTCAATCTACCCGCCCATACGTGAGCCCCGTATAGGGCCCCGTCATACTTTAGACGTAGAGTGGATATAACCCCTACGGCAAATTTCGACAGTTCAGTTTGAGATAGGTACGAGTATATTTGCAATTCAAAAGATATGAAACTCCTTTGTACCAAAAATCTGAGTACGTCCCTGTTACGAGTGTGAGATAGTTAAAACTACGTAGTAAACTGACATTATAATGAAGTAAGTAGTTTTGCTATTGACCGTGAGGTGGAAAATACAGAAGTGGGCGGGACTAAGGTACCTAATACCCTCCTCACCACTCCTTCACACCCGCGAAGAGTCACACATTCTTTCATTGGGAAATTGTATTTATTACACCACCTCTACTCTTATAATATATCTCTATGGTGTCAACTATAAAACAAACCTGTAGTTTTGTACGGTGACAACGATTGATCGTTAGTTAATTAAGGTAAATTATTCAATGCAATGATATTTATGGTTATAGATTATAAAGCAAACGTTATCGAAATGAACCACCTTAAAGTCTTACATAGCATCTTTTTGTGTTTAGAATCTACAGTCACAAGCAAACTTTGATAAGGAGCTCAGCATGTTGACGGATGCAGTACGGGTGAACATGCAGCATTTAGAAGAGATAGCCGCCGCTCGACATAAATTACAATCTGAGTAAGCATTAAAGAATGATAAATCACTTAAAAAACTTATAACCGTCCACGTCTTACTTACGATCGTTTCACTTAGTGACTGGCGAAGGAATCTCTGAAATTGAACCAAAATTCCGCATCGCCTTATTACAATACCTTATTACAATAAATAAAAAATGTGCGTGTGTAGAACGCCAGTGTGTAATTTAAACAAAATATTAAATTGATGCCTTTAGTCGGGAATTTATTTGTCAGAGCTTCGTCCGTTAAAATTCAAATTAATTTATTTTTTTAAATGAATTCTAGTAATCGCAAATACGATTTACTAGCATTCCCGTAAATCTCTTCAGCCAAGCTAAAAATGCTTATGTTAAGAGTTGTGTTGTCAGTAGTGTGGTGACTAGGGTTCAAACACGTTTCGTCGAAACTTATGTCCAACCCCTTAGCCACCTGGCTATAGACGCTTCATTTAATAGGTCTATGGAGTTTAGTCACATTTTACTGCAATTTCGTGATACAGAAAAGAAGAATTGGAGAAACGCCTGGAAGATTTATCACAATATTACAATGAGTCCTTAAAGAAAGTGAAGCGCGATATGAATGGCAATATTGCAAAGCTAATAGAAACTGAAAAGAGATTCCAAGAGGAGATGGAGGCTAAACAAAAGATTGCAGAGAGGTTGGAATCTGTGCAAGCACGAGCAGTAGAAAGTGAAGTGCGTTATAAAAATTTGGAACAGGTACTTCGAGAAAAGGAAGGTAAGTTCCAAGAAAATGTGGTGATGAATGTCAACATCAACTTTGGTGCTGCCAATCTTTAAGACTTCCAAATAGATATTCATAGTCCGGTCAATTTAGCAATCGAAGGTGCATAAAGTCCCAGCAAGCTGAAAATCAGTAAAATTGTTCAGAACATAATTTCATTCATTCCCGTGTGGAAAAATTTTTATTCGAGGTCAAAGGTCCAAAAATGACTTTCGCAATTTTCAGCAAAACGGTAAGTTTTATCATAAAAGTACCCTAAGCAAAAATTGTAGATCTTAAAATTATCTATAAAAATGTGTCAATACTTTTTTTCCTACGAGCCAGGTCCTTACGAGAGGGGTCAACCATCATTGTAGCATAAGCAGTTCTCGAGAGCTAAGAGGGACATTCCCCATATCTATTTGCCATATAACTTTGGACCCCTTAAGGCTGTTTGTTGGTTTTTGGAATAAAAGACAGGAGCTCGTAATAATACGTGTCGTGTATTTCAGTCGGCCATGTTACAAAGTGAAGGAAGAAGGAAGTGAACATAGACAAGACAATATTGATATAATCTAAGCATAGACTAAACTAGGCTATGGCTTACAAGCTAATATAATATTATGACATCTTCCCTTTAACTTTATTATAACTTATATTTTAGATTCTTATATAAAAATAACAAAACGCATTTTAGTGTTTTGACACGAGACAATTTGACGTTTTAATAGATTCTGACAGTTGACATAATTTGACGTTGTCAATTTGACGATTGTTTCTAAATGTAAACAAACTATGGTTTACAACATTTTAGTTTACTAATTAATTACTTATAACTAAGTACATGACAATGAATACGAAACAATGTTTATAAGACTGTGTCTATAAGACGTTGTGGTTGCCTTATCTCTCTTCCTGAACTAGAATATTTCTTAATTGGTTGACTGCTAGTACGTTGAGGAGATTGACTATGAGAAATTTTAGAGTAATCATTTGTATAACAAGGAGTATAACTGATATAAGTTTGATTGGAACTGACTGGTTGAGTGTGAAAATTATTAGTCTGTGTGTTATGTGAATGAAAAGAATATTGAGACTTTGGTCTAAGTGTTATGTATTGTCTATTGCGACGATATGTACCAAATTTACTTTTTATGATATACGACCTAGGTTCAGGACTAACTTGTTGTATAATACCTGGAAACCAAGACGATTGTGGATGTTTTTGAAACATAACATGACTATTTACCTCCAAGGGTTTAAGATCTTTGGAATTTTTGTTGTAATACTCTTTCATCTTATGTAAATTTTGATTATGGACTTGTTTAAGATGTCTATAGTTACACAATTTTGGTTTTAAAAGTTTTTCTACTATAGGTAGCTTTGTACGAAGTCTACGTGACATGGAAAGTTGTGCTGGTGAACATAAATTGTTTTTGGGAGTATTGCGATATTGCAGTAATGCTAAATATGGATCAGTATTATCAAGTAAACATTTTCTAAGCATATTTTTAATTATGCCTACTGTCCGTTCTACCATACCATTTGAGCGGCTGTGATAGGGACTGGAAGTGACATGGTGAATATTCCAATCTTGTGTGAAATCATGAAAAGATTTGGAATTCATCGGTGGACCATTATCTGACATTAATGTATGGGGAATACCATGACGAGCAAATATTGATTTTAGCTTGATTATGACTTGGTCTGCACTGTAACCATTACTTAAAATTGCTATCTCAACATATTTTAAGAAATAATCGACTACAATTAAGTATGTATGCTTGTTGAACTCAAAGAAATCTATACCAACCTTATGCCAAGGAATGTATTTGTAATCATGTGGTAATAGACTTTCTTTAGTGTTACTCTTTCTTAAAGTGAGACAAATTTCACAATTACTGATGTAATTATCTATATCTTGACTAATATTAGGCCAGTAAATTGTATGTCTTGCCAAATTTCTACAACTATTCAAGCCTTGATGACCTTCATGTAATAGTTTTAAGAAATCTTTTCTTAAAGAAATAGGTATAATAACTCTATCTGACAAAAATAAAAGGTTATTAGCATAATGAATATCATCTTTAACAGGAAAGAAAGGTTTAATACAATCTTCTACTTTATGCTTTGAATTTGGAAATCCATTTTTACAGTAATTAATAAGAGTTTGAAGAGTTTGGTCAGACCTGATAGCTTGTTCAATTTGTTGTAACTTGAAAGGACTAAGTGACAAATTAGCAGTGAGTAAATTAACATGAAGTTTAATATCTTCATCCAATTCTACTAATGCATTTTCTGGTAATGCAGCACGGGACAATGTGTCTGCGACATATGAAGAATTAATTAGAGACTTTAATTTATTGAATTCTTTCTCATGACTGTCATTCCATGACCATATTGTGTTTATATTAAGTAACTGTCTTATGTTTGATGTTTCTTTTGATAAATCTTTTATGAATGAGCCAAGAAAATTAATCATGCCCAGGAATCTCTGGACATCTGTGACATTCTTAGGCTGTGGCATGTTGCAAATTGAATTTACTTTAGATGGATCTACAGACACTCCATTTCTATTGAATATAAAACCTAAATACTTGACTTCACTTTGACAAATGTTACATTTATTACTATTAAATGTTAGACCTATATCTTTTGCACGACAAAGAACTTTTTCTAGGATTTGATCATGTTCTTGAATGGTTTTAGCATGTATAAGAAAGTCGTCCATCATTATTTTAATGCCTTGTATGTCACCAAACCGGGAAATCATTTCTTTATGAAAGAATTCTGGAGATGCATTGACACCAAACGGTAGCCTTAAAAAACGAAATCTGCCATAGGGGCTTATAAAAGTACATAGTTTGGATGATTCTTCATCTAAGACAAGATTCCAAAAGCCTGACTTAGCGTCTAAATTTGAAAAATAACATGAACCATTTAGTTCTGCTTTAATTTCATCAATATGTGGAAATGGGTAATGTGAACGTTTAATAGCTTTATTTAACTTACGTGGATCTAAACATAATCTAATGCTTCCATCCTTTTTAGAGACAATTACCATAGAGTTGACCCAATCAGTTGGTTCATCAACTCGAGCAATAATACCAGTGACTTCTAACTTATTAAGTTCTGCCTTGACTTTATCCTGTAATTTAAAAGGAATTTTTCTACTTGCGTCTACCGACGGCTTGACATTTTCGTTGAGAGTTAAATGACATTCATAGTTTTTAAGAGCTCCTATTCCATTAAAAACCTTACTATATTTCTTTAGTATTGACAGACTGTTTGACTCTGTAGGGACTTTGTGACACATTGACTGTGATATGACTTGACTTTGACTGTTAGACTGACTTGACATTGACTGTAAATTGTTGTTCTGGCTATGCTGACTAAGTGTGTAGTTTGGACTATGTTTAGATATATTTTCATCAAAGGTTACTGACTGTATTCTTTTTATGACTTTTAACTGTTGACATGACTGTCTACCCAGAATATTTTTGCAATCTAGCTGTGTAATATGGAAACACAAGTTGTATGATTTTTCATTATACTTACATGGTAATGTACAATAACCGATTGTAGGTATACTTTGACCTGTAAATGTTGTCAAGTTAAATGGTGTTTGTATAAGATTTATCTCTTGCAACGCTAGTTTTTCAAATGCTTTCTTAGACATCAAATTCACATCTGCACCTGAATCAATAAGTAAGCAGACAGATTGACTACAGATACTTAGGGTTATTGACCATTGGTTACTACATTTTACAGAATTACATTGATAAACAGCACCTAAAAAAGCTTGATCATCATTAGAAAAATCTTCTTGCACATAATTAACATATTTTTGCTTGGACTTACACATCTTTGAATAATGATTAAGTTTTTGACAGAAATTACATTTTGCACCAAGAGCAGGACATTTAAAACGATGTGTTTGACCACACTTTGGACACATTGAGTTATTCATAGACTGATTGTTACCTTTATAACCATTGGGACTGCTATAACTCGATGAATGGGATGTATTGTATGACTGGTTAGGATTGTACCTTGACTGTTGACTGTGACTCTGACTTCTTGATTGACGATCCTGTGACTGCGGATTATACCTTGATTGTTGACTACGACTATGATTTCTTGACTGATTTCTTGACTGACGATGTTGTGAATGACTTCTACTGGACTGTTGACTACTTCTGTTGTGTATACTATCTATACTAGCTACAGATGAATTGGGATTTGTGCCTGATAATATTTGAACTTCTTTCCGGGAAGATTCTAGTGACTTAGCAATATTTATAGTGGCATCTAAAGTGGTAGGTAATTCTTGCAAAATTTTCTCTTTAATGTATTGATTCTGATCATTTAGATGCCAACTAAATATATCTTTTAGTAAATCGTCTTGCAATTCACCAAAATTACACTGATGGGCTATATTTTTGAGATCTGTTATATAACTGTCCAGCTGTTCATTTTGCAGTTGCTTTCTGTTAAAGAGTTTATGCCTTATCATGGTTATATTGACTTTTGGGCTGAAATAACCTGCAAATCTGTCGATCAACACTTGTAGCTTGACTGTTTCGACATCTAGGTTGAAAGAATAAAATATGTGAAGGCAATCTGGTCCTATATAATGTAATAAAAGTGCAACTTGCCTATCTTCGCTTTCTTGATCATATTTAAATGCTTTGAGATATATTTTGAATTTGGTGATCCAATTTTTCCACGTGAGCGGCATGTTGGATGCATGAACGTCCATGTGCTTGAGGCGACCCGACGACATTGAAGATTCGTCCATTTTTTTTCTTTTGGTTGATCCAGTTCTTCCTAAGACACGCCAGTTTACACCACACCTGATGTTTGTTGGTTTTTGGAATAAAAGACAGGAGCTCGTAATAATACGTGTCGTGTATTTCAGTCGGCCATGTTACAAAGTGAAGGAAGAAGGAAGTGAACATAGACAAGACAATATTGATATAATCTAAGCATAGACTAAACTAGGCTATGGCTTACAAGCTAATATAATATTATGACAAAGGCTAGGTCAAATTTTCTATTTTTGGCTTGCCTCCAGATCGAGGGCTATCCATAGAGGGGTCAACCATCATTATAGCATAAGCAGTTCTCGAGAGCTAAGGGGGGGACAAAAATTACATAGCTTCAAGCTTGGACATCTGTTTCAAATACAGGATGACTTTATGGACTGCTACGGCGACGAAGCAAACAAGCAAAGTGGGCACTGATATCCAAGAAGGTAAATGTACCTGGTTAGCTGCAACTGCTTTACAGCACTGCAACGAATCACAGTTAATGTCATTTCGCCAGTCAAAACCCAGATGATGTGGCAATAATTAAAAAATATATATATGAAGAACTTCAATTACCAGAACTTTATAGACAAAAAGAAAATGAAATTTATGAAGATATTGTTCGTTGAGTGCGTCAAATTTCATGGGAGACCGCTCCTAACTTCTTTTTCAGTCTTTTAGACCAAAGACATAAAAGAGAACGTTAATAACACTTATTATAACGTTAATAATATATTTTGGGTATAATTTCAATACTCATTAATAGCTTAAAAAAACAAAAGGCAGGATCGTGACAGATTTAAAAAGTGTTTTTTTTTCATTCGATTACTTCACGAGTTTACGACGATTGATACAGGGTCATTCGATTGTATTTTTACCAAAATAATTTAATATTAATCTTAAAATTAAAACACTGGAATATCATTTGTATAATATAATAATTTTATTCGTAAATAATATCATCTGTAGCTTGTAATTTATATTATATTTTATGCTAGTTACTGGGACCTAGTCCTTATTGTTACAGCGTGAGTTCTAAAAGAAATAAAACTAAATAAAGTAGTTGTAGTAATGGTTCAACCCAATACAGTCAAACTAGCAGTTAAAAGACACATTTACTTGGTTCGTTATTTTGCTCAAAGCATTCTGAATTAAGATTCTTCATAATTTTATGCATGTATTATGTCTGATATATTCTTTGTGTGATGATATACATAGCATGATTGTGTACGTATTGCATAAATATTTTAGTTAGTATTTAAAGCGAGACACTGAGACCCCTCCATGCCTCGGACAGCACGTTAAGCCGGTCCCGGTTGTCATACGAACATCTATGTCAGTCGTTAGGGGCAGTTGGAGTCCTAAATCAAAAATCCAACCAGTCTAACTACAGAACTTCGATATCGCCTATGGGTTGTGGAGGTCAGATTATGGCAGTCGCTTCACGGAAAATATCGAAGTTCAGCCGAATCGTAGTTAGACTGGAAAGCCGACCCCAACTGAGTTGGGATCAGGCTCGGTGAATGATGATTTATAGATATCTCAGAAACGGTGGCTCGTAGGAAAAAAGTATTGATACATATTTATAGATAATTTTAAGATCTACAATTTGCTTAGGGTACTTTTATGATAAAACTTACCGTTTTGCTGAAAATTGCGAAAAAGTTTTTTGAATTTTGACCTCGAATAAAAATTTTCCACACACGGGAATGATGGGGAACTTTTAAATTTTATTTATAATTATGTTCTGAACAATTTTACTGATTTTCAGCTTGCTGGGACTTTATGCACCTTCACTCTCATTTTTTGGTCTAAATTGACCGGACTATCATTCAAATTACATTATAATAAAGTAAAAAACAATTTGTTTGTAGGTAAAGTTTCAAAATATGAACTGGAATTACAGTCTACGAAAGAGGCTTTGAACGATGCAAATAAGGATATACAAGAATTTGGACAAAAACTATCGGAACAAAGCAATACCATCAAACTACTCGAGGTAAGGATTACATAACAATTACAAATAACCACAACTTCCAACGAAAACATTATGGTTGTATAACTACGTACAGGGTTGAGAAGGCACCGGGGGTTGTTGCTATATTATTCTTCCTTCTAGCATTCAATTACTTTTTTTAAACTGATACTGTAGGAACGACATTAGTAAATGCTGCATCTTTGTTTTTTAAAAGCATTTACAATCCGCTTCTCGCAATAATGGTGAGAAGAATGACTCTTCTTAACATTATCGTGCGGTAGCATCCGAAGACCTGACGGCAAAGCCGATGCTTAAAGTACTTTTTTCTCATCGTCTGCTACTGAGTTGGCGTAGCAGTATGGGTGCTTTAGGTGCTTTGATGGAATTTATTGCAGACATTTAGACATTTTATTAGAATTTAACGATAATATAAAAATACAGAGTTACAAATACTTTAGAGTAATAAAGGTCTGTATGTCTGTTTGTTCGGCACACTATCACGCAGAAACGGCAGTAGATATAGATTTGATTTGATGTGATACCGTGTTGTTTATGGTGAATAATTTATAAAAGCGTTGTGCGTGTCTTGGTATAATATTTAGTCTTTCTTTATTCAAATTCGTTTTACCTCCTTTTTTCCAGTATATTTTTTATTTGTACTCGTTTTGTAAAATGATTTTTAATAACGAGGTGCCCTTTTATTATTACGGTCTCTACTTTTACATCACTCTCGACACAGCATACATCACACTGTCAGCCTTATTTAATCATAGTATATCTATGCTAGAACTTGTTGTAAGGGACCATGCATCATACCAGTCAACTGAAAATACTGTCACAAGGTGACTTTACTAGTTTTACACCTGCACATCCACGGACTTTATATAGTTATGAAATCAACATGTGTGTTCCATTATGCGAGAACGTATCGGTGATGGAAACCCTAATTGAAGAAAGTTGTGATCCAGTTGCTCTGAAGACCAGCTTCGTACGACCAAAACTACATCATCTCAAGAATTAACAACTGAAGTTGAAATTATTGTGTTGACATTAAGCTGAATTTGAACTAGCTCGCAACTGGCAGAGTCGCATGGAATAGTTTACTCATTTCTCACAAGAACCCATTAGACCGATAAAAATATCCTAACCCCATACCCTTGCCCTCTCTTTAGTGTATCTCTACTCCAATACAAAAATTGGTTGAGCCGTTGGTCGTGAAAGCGTACCCCAACAGACAGGCACACAGGCGGACAGACTGACAGACAGAGTTACTTGTTTGTAATATTTTTATGCAAAGTGATGAGTATTATTATATAATTGTTAAATAGCGAATACATTTATAATTCTATAATTTGCACCGCAATTACCGGCACCACACAAAAAGTCGCCTGAATATGAGTATCAAGGTGTCGGGAAGGAAAACCAATGAAAACTTTGTGAAAGTTTACAGCAGTGTTGAATCAGTAGACTAGACATAATTAAACTTGTAATTTCTAAACAATGTGAATTTTATGTTGTACCTTCTAAGTTCTCTATGAAGTATTGTAGAAATGGATGTTCCGCTGTGTGGCCTAACACTCGGGGTACGGGTAGGAAGTTCTCGAAACGTACATGCTTGACCTATGGTTACGGCGACCTACAGCCAGTATAATAAGAGCTATCATCCCTTGTTCATTCTCGTCGTGGCCGGGGATTAGATCTGATCATCCAGTTCCCCGATGGGTCTATTGTGACCTAGGAAACAGCTGGAATTCTTCTGTCGATTTTTGCTACCTAGTCTTTACTTTCCCACCCAAAAGAAAAGTTCCATGCACTCAACTGATGATGAAGGCAATTATCAGGATCCGCAGAGCGTGCATGGCAACTCGAATAGTGATACAGCGATCCCGTTTCAACGTTGTCCATGCTTGACCATCTGCCAGCGTATGAAGCAGTGGGTCTACAAGACAGCCTCGTAAATGGCAGACGTCGAGCATTGTCTCCCGGAAAATATGTTACATGCAAACGCCAACACAGCTGTATCCCGGGGGCAACCGCACAATCTGTGGCAAAAACTACCGTGACACCATGCTGGCTTCTACCACCAAGCCTGTAACTTGCACCACCCGCCTTTCACTTTGAAATAGAAGAAGGCCAATGTATGTATATACTCATAATATTATAAAATTAAATTTCTTTTAACAACAATAGGACACTAACACAACTCTTATCGCTTTTGCGAAATCTTCCCATTTTAAAAATACACCAATCAACAATATTATTATTCTACTTGCAATAAACTTTTCCTACACAATATATGCAAATATAGTTTATACCTTACACAAATGCAAATATAATGACAAAATGTTATATCGGTATGAACCGTGTCGTTGCAAGACTTACCCACTTGCTAGACATAGCTATTGTTACTAAGTTACTTAATCACAGATGATTAAAGAAAGACTCCTGGTTCAGTGTGTAAAATTTAAATATTGGAAGTAGACAACGTTTTGAGCAGTGGCCCAAGACACGCATAGCATCAAATCAATTTATTGATACGGGAAACGTAGTGGTCAAAAATACTATTGATACCTTTTGTCAAAATATTTCACAGAGTGGCCTGGAAGACTCAATGCGCTTGAAAGAAAAAATGACATCGAAATTAACAGAAAAAGATAAGTACATTACAGACTTGGGAAATAGAGTCGCAGAAATGGAAGAACAATTACATGAAAGGTAGCATTCGATTTAATATATAGTACCGTAAATAAACAATATTATTTTTTTCTTTCTCTCGAAGAGCCTAGCACTAACTATCTCTTATTCACCTACACCACACTCTTACTGTTTCTAGATGCTTACTACTGATTACTACCAAAAACTAGTTCGTTCGTCCATAAACGATGTGTAACATTATGACTTCGGCCCCGGCGTAGTCTTGGTGACCTTATTTTATTTTATTCTGTTATAATCGACAGTTCAAGAGATATTCGTCTGGTGAATGATGGTTGCTGTTCAACGAAATATTCTCTATATTACTTTTTTGAAGTATCTTACTAAAATTATAACTGTCACGATTATTCTATATCACATATTTTTCAGGGAAAACAATATTCATTCATATGAAACACAGTTATCATCTCTAAAAAATCATATTTCGCAACTTCAGGATGATTTAGGTGAATTCGAAAATTTAGAAGAACTTCACGATATGGTACGTTTATTACAAGGGATCTTTTACAATTACTGGATATAATTAATAAATTATAAATAATAAATTTCGGCTTAATACGAGTAGGTACTTATAATTAATAAAATAATTCAAGTTGGTGAAAGCACGTGTTCTAGGAGGAAACAATATGTACACATGAATCTCATTATCCCCACAGACCTCCGTAAGCAGTTAACTATATAGTCATATAAACGTTTTTCTTTCCTCTGTCTCTAAACTACGCAGTAATATACATTATATTATATTTTACTTGTATATTAAGGTAAATCAACAAAGAGAAAATTTATTAGAGACGACTAGGCAGAATGGGGAACTTGCTCAAGCACTTCAAAAGAAAGATGACGAGTTAGACGCTAATGTAGAGCGTCTGGCAGACCAGGATCACGTAATACAGGAAAAAGATGGCTTCATAAAGTTATTAAAGGAAAAAGAAGAAGAGCAGAACAATATCATAAAGCTGTTACGAACAAATTTGGAAATGCGGACCCAAGCCGATGTGTACGTAAGTACCGTTAACTTCATACTATGCAACTAAATAAGCCTAAACGTGAAAAAAACCGAAGTATTTATTTTCCATTTAGGCACATTTTTTAAGTTTATTACATGTACTACCATCATGAACATTTATAGGTTCTTCACGCCAACCGTTTAGATTTTAGAGGGGGGACGCTTTTCAAACCTAAATATCTCGCTACCGGATACCTAATCGTAAAATCAAAAAATCATCTTAGCAACCTCTCAATCTTCCTTCCTTTTATATCAACCTTCTATCTAATGATACCCGCGGGGTAGACGTGAGAAAAAAATATCTTCTTACGTGTTTACGTGTACGGGAGATACCCCAAATTTTTTTTTTCCATATTTATTTTAACACTTTGTCGGCGTAATAAATATACATATCTATGCAAAGTTTCTACGGAATCCTAAAAAGGAGCAGATTCAAATCCAGCCTGAGCACATCATTTTACAGTTGATATGAAAGTTTCGCCAATCGGGTGCAAAAGATCATTTATAAAACCTTATTTTTTTCAATTTGTTTGCAGATGACTAGACAAATAACAGAGAAAAATTCGGAAATTGAGGCACTCATAGGTAACGTCGCATCTAGAAAGCAGCAAATAGCCCAATTAGAAGCCATCATACTAACGTTAGAAGAAGAAACGCAACAATCACTATTGCACAGACGAAAACAAGATCGAGATAAGATCGTAACATTGGAGAAAAGAGCTGAATATGAAACGTGCCACTCAGATAGTAAGCGTAGAATTCATGAGCAAAATTTGGATAGTATAATTAAAGTTTTGGAAGAAGAGTTAGGAACACCTTTTGAACCTCACATAGTGTCTAGATCCCACGAAAAAATGTTTATTGCAGACCGTAGGACGGAAATTCAGCATTATGGATGCCATAAAAAGAATAGTCATTTGACGTATGAAATCGGCTATGGAGCCGTTCCAATCAATCACGATCAATTGAAGGTTGAAAATCAAGATCGAAAGACAGCTATCACACATATGGGTACTCAAAAGAGGACAAATACTAACGCTCATATGTGTTCTGCTACATCGCCGGGGAAAGAGAAAACACATCTCCATTCAAGTACTTTGTTTACTGATAATAATCCATTTTTGACGCGGCATCTACCACTTTTAAACATTGATCATCTAAAAAATGAAAATAAATGCAAGATGTTTAAATTAGCTTGTCATAAGCTATAAATGCAATAGCGTTCACTTTATTGTCCTGAAGTATCGTTTATAAGTTTCTTTATAAATGTATTAGTTTGTCTAACGTTTTTATGCTTTGAGTTAATTGTTTTTCTGTACCTTTTCAATAAGGGTAAGAAAGCCGTTAGACAACGCACATAGGTATTTATAAATAACTGAATTTTCTTTTGTACGTGATGACAATTTTTAGTACGTTCATTAAAATTTTTAATAACTGCAACGGCGTCGTAATTTTTACAGACAGAATTCACCTCACGTACGTTAATTACACAGGTACACATCAGTAGAAAAATAAAAACAGCAATTAGATTTAATCTTTTCTGTTTAATTTCGATAACATATACATCAACACCAAGAATATTTAGCACACATTCTGAAATACGTGAGCCCTAAATAGCATAATATTGAAGCACTTCTACGTGATAGAAGCGTAGGCCTTGCAGCTAAGCAGTTTTTCTACATTATCATATATTTCGGTTGTTACAGCAGAGTATTTTGCTATTGTTGGAACTTCTCTTCTGTTCCACACTGGTGTGACAAAATGGTGTGACGGTTAGTCGTACCCCGTTTGGAGGCCCTTTGTTGTTCTTGACTAAAACAAAATTCCAAATATATAGAGTTTATAAAGTACCAAGTGCGTGTAGTGCCTCCCATACTCGTAGAATAGGCTATATAGTTAGTAGCCACTCAGAATGGATTATTTCATACTGGCCTACTAGTAGTTCGATGATCGAACTACTTGTAATTTTTTTTTCCAAGCTGTTAGACTGACTCCGCCGTTTTTTTCTAAGCTGAGACCTTTTTTTTTAGTTCCGCGGCCCAAGGCCGCGGCCGCTCTAACGTCCGTTGCCGGGCGTCTCTGGTTACAAGCAGAACTATTTCCAGTGGCGGCGGACTTTGACCACCTCTGTGGTCTCTGCGGGGGTTGGGCTGGGATGAGAATCCCGCGTCGTTGGGGTTGGATTTTATCCCACGTCAGTGAGTGAATCTGGTTGCGTGCTATGGGGCAAAGGCCCCGCAGCACGCAACCCTTCTAGCCTGCTTCTGTAAGGACGACGGGTGGCGATCCCGCCGTCCTCATGCCCCGATCATGGAGGTCGATGGTCTTGGGCGTAATAGTGTCTGCGGCGCCCTCGCCGGTGACTACGGAACTCGGCGGGGAGGGTACGCTCCCTCTCCCTCTCGGCCACCTCCTTCGCGAGCACGACTTGCTCGCAGAAGGAAACGGCCGCGTTCCACCTACTCCGCTGGAGACCATGGCTTGAAGCATGGTTTCCAGCGAGAGGGTAAGCTGTTAGACTGACTCCGTTGATCGAAATATTCCAAACTTTTCTATATATTTATATATATAAATATATATCTATTCCATACACGTGTCTGTACCTACAAATAAAATTATATTTCTTACGTATCATATAGTACTAGATCCCGCTGCAGAAAAGTACACTCATCGAGATTTTTACTTATATTTATGACTAGCTGTTGCCCGCAGCTCCGCCTGCGTGTTACTGCTTTCTTGATCACCAGTTACTGATTTATTATGTATACCTAGCTGTTGAGCGATATTGTATCTTAAGATAAAATATTATAGTATCTTAGCCGTGTGCAGCGCCCCTTAGTGAACTCCACTGCGGGTGACGTAACCTACGACAAACTTATTATTTACGGTTGATACAGTAATCGGGTCTAGGGATTGAACCGCAAAATGAAGTTTGTTTTTTATTTTATATACTTTTCCGGGATAAAAAGTACCCAGCGTGGTGCCCAGGATATTCAAGAATAATTATACCAAGTTTCATCGTAATCGAACCAGTAGTTTTTGCGTGATGCCTGAACAAACAGACAGACAGACAAAATTATCACATTTTTGGGTTCGGTGTCGGTCTAGTAACACCCCCTGCCATTTATTTTTTTGATATTTTCAATATACACAATTTTCACTTCTACAGATTTATTATAAGTATAGATTAGGAGAATATATACACCTACCAGGTTGCCTATACAAGTATGGCCGCTAGTATTTTTAATTAAATAATTGTTATTTGACTTTTCGGGAAAAAATTAATTCACTTGTTTTTTAAATAAAATATCGTCCACTTCACGGCAATATACAGGATGTTACATAAGGGTTATCTCGACCTGAAGACAACCCCATCAGCTGATCGCCCAGAACGCCTTTTGATATGTTTCGACCGCGAAACAAGAAAAAAAAATTTCATCATAAAAAAAGTTATATGCGTTGTTTCAAATCAAAACAAACGTGTCCCAACACTAGTGCTTGACGTACTTACTAATAGACAATGGTGGGAGGGGCGTGAGGCGGCGTCAAACACGACGGAGTCGGTGTCCTTGTCGGCGTCCAATACTAGCAAATTTCCGGGTATGACTAACCGTAACACCATTTTGTCACACCAGTGTGGAACAGAAGATTTTTTTTCTTCACCGTCACACTATCTAGTGTGACTGGCGAGAAATAAGTGGATCCTTGGACGGGATATGACTAACCGTCACACCATTTTGTACATACATGCGACTTATGGTCAGTCTCTCTAATCTTGAAGGCTCTTATGTTGTTACGAGTATGTATTCCTGGTACATTTGAGGTTTGTGTCTTTTATAATGGACAATCATTTTCATCTGTACTCGGTGCACCTGTTGACATATTTCTTTATTAATTTTCATTGGGACAAAAAAAAAATAACACGCGCTTAGTAGGGCAGTATGGATATATTTTACCAGAGCCGCTTGGGTCCCTTAGCTCTCTATTATAAGATACACAAACAACAAAAGTACTAGGAGTACAGAACTACAAAAGAGCACTCGCCAACTCTTATCTCGCTCAGTTTGATTTATTCAAAATGTGTTCGAAGAAGTTTTGATCAGAAACCGTTCACCTTTGATGGTGCTTAAAAATGTCATATAGATTCTTCTGTTTTATGCTTTGATAAGGTAGACAGAGCTGTTTATTGTACCCATATTTCTTTAGTCACATTGATGGTGAGGCCACCTTTTATTATAAATGATACGAACCTCGAATAAAATACTAGGACTACAGAATTACATAAGCACTCTCGAAATCTCATTCGAATCTCGATCCGTTTAGTTTATTTAAATGTGTCTACAGGTGCACCGAGTACAGATGAAAGATGATTGTCCATTATAAAAGACACAAACCTCAAATGTACCAGGAACACATAACTACATAAGAGCCTTCAAGATTTTAAATTCTTTTAAATTCAGTGAAACCCGATTGAAAGTTTGAACTTATTATTCTGAAAAAGTACCAGGCGATCATAACAGAATAGGAGATTCTGGTTGTATATAAGTAGGCGCAAATAAATGCAAATCCTTAATGTAAAGATGATAGTATGACTGTGAAGAATAAAAATCTCGAGTATCACACTAGTGTGACGGTGAAGAAAAAAATTCTTCTGTTCCACACTGGTGTGACAAAATGGTGTGACGGTTAGTCATATCCCCAAATTTCAAACAGCGCGACCTTATTGCGAAACAGAGACAAAATGTTCCAACCAGGAGAGAGAGTAGGTTTTTCACAGGCGCGCTTTATTTGTACTACTTACTTGATGTCAATGACCGAATCAGCTGATTTGATCTAGTGTTGTTCAAACAAGAGTGTTTTATTCGGTAATATTTTTTTTTCTGGATGATTTTTTCTCTTGTTTGGCGGTCGATACATATCGAAGGGGGTTCTGGTCGACCAGCTGATGGGGGTGTCTTCGGGTTGATATAACCTTTACGTAACACCCTGTATATAAAGACTGAAAAATTGTAACGTTGTGCCCCGACTGGCCTCACCTGAGGACTCCGTCTAGGGAACTAGAGGGTGAGAGTAGTCACAGAGCAGGTCCTCTAAGACTCTTCCATGCGGCGAACCACGAGGACGCTTGCGCCCCACAGGGATCCCAGCCCGGTTGGTTTCTCTGTGGGAGGCGTGTTACAAGGTCTATATATACACGTTGATTTTATTACTGTCAGCACTACGCAAGGGTTCGCTTTCGGAATAATTTTTGAACCAACTGGCAGCATTACTTTGAAAAACAAACACTTTTTTTTAGAAATCTAAAAAAAAAATATTTAGTTTCTAGACATCAAATGAGAACCCGTTGTAGTGGACTCACTCTCTTAAATACTTAAGTTTTACAACGATAGTTACGGTACAGTTCGTTTTCATTCAACAATGCGCTGGCACAAAGCAAGTGTACGCCGCCGCCGGCCCCCACCTCAGCGTACCCCTCCGAATCCTCCTAGAGGCGCGACGCGCCGTCACTGCGGGCTGCGGCTCGCCTGTCCAGTAGACCTCGTGACAGCGCCGGTGTCTGTTGCGTAATCGTGTGTGTCAGTGAGTAAAATGAGTCGTCAGTACGAATATTCGAACGTGGAGTATCTAGCAATGGTACAATTGATTGCCATTGCTAACCACAACCTACAAGAGGCTAGGCGATTGTACTCCCAGCCGGAGCACTTAAATGCGTTACGGCTACGAGGAGTCAGTGATCCTCAAGTGCCGACACGCGGGACCATCTTGGCTGCAACCCAGCGCTTACTCGACCACGGACAGTTCCGGACACCGTTACATGCACAAGCCCGAGGACGTTTGAATGATTATTCCCAAATGGAAGTCATCAAACCCGCGAAGAACTACGCAGTGCGATAGTGGACGCTTTTGATATTGTGAAAAGTGATAGACACATCGAACAAGTTGAAAGACAATCAATTAACACGCACGTTTGTGTATCGAAAGGAATGGACTTCATATCGAGCAGTTACTTCGGTACAGAGAACTGTAAATTAGTGTAAATAAACTGTAAATAGGTATGTAAGTTTGATTTTATTTGTAAATAGCTCCAATTTTTTAAATACGCCTGAAATACCTCCTCGCAGTCAGTTGTAGTTCAGTGTATTTTTATTATTATTATTACATAGTTCAAAAGTCATTAAGTCGCTATTGTTAATAATAAAGTAGGTATTACAGACGGTCCTAAGCCCGTTTAAAGTACGAAGGAGAAATTGGAGTGTGTATTTTATGTTCAAGTAGGTATGTTTCGTAGTGATACTGGCCATATTGGCTGCGAGGGGTCATTGCTCCCTAACACATGATTTGCGCGGTACTTAGAAGCGCTCGAAGGATGGATGTGTGTGTGCGAGACGTGCAGCTTTGAGCCTGGCGTCCGCGTCAATTCTTCAATGAAATATCGTACTGCTACTAATGTTAAACTTGATCGAGTGAGAAGAATTACAGAAATGACTAATTTTTTTATTATTATCAGTACAGTAATTTAGATGTTAAAAAAGGAATCCAAATATTATTCCGAGAGCGAACCCTTTCGACTGCTGACGATGATAAAATCAGCGTGTATAAAAGGTACTTACCATATACAGACTAGAGGAAATAAATAAGTAACACACCTTATCCAGTATACATCATTTATTATTCGACGGGTGTATGGGGTATGAGACGGGTTAGAAGTTAGATGGGTGTGCAATGAAATACTATCCATATAAACAAGAGGTAAAATCTTACATGCAAGAGCTTGTACAAGCTCGGTTAAAAGGTTTATATTAAACTAGCTGTTGCCCGCAGTTCCGCCTGCGTGTTATAGCTTTCTTGATCACTAGTTACTGATTTATTATGTATAGCTGTTGAGCGATATTGTATCTTAGGATAAAATATAGTATCTTAGCCGTGTGCAGCGCCCCTTAGTGAACTCCACTGCGGGTGACGTAACGTGCGACAAACTTATTATTTGCGGTTGGTACAGTAATCGGGTCTAGGGATCGAACCGCAAAATTAAGTTTGTTTTTATTGTATATACTTTTCCGGGATAAAAAGTATCAAGGGTGGTGCCCAGGATATTAAAGAAAAATTATACCAAGTTTCATCGATCGAACTGGTAGTTTTTGCGTGATGCTTGAACAAACAAGACAGACAGAATTTTTTTTTAATCACATTTTTGGGTTCGGTGTCGGTCTAGTAACACCCCCCGCCATTTATTTTTTGATATTTTCTATGTACAGAATTTTCACTTCTACAGATTTATTATAAGTATATATATAGATTACTATGTGAAGAACCAACTATAGTGGTCTCCTCGAGATATTACATCTACCTAAGAGTTAACCTATCAAATCTGTACCAACACAACACCTTCATAATATTAGCTATAATATGACTATTAATATAGTTTGAAATATGTAGTAGGCGAGATACAACCTAAACCTAAATGCTGCACCTATGTCCGCGACCACTTGGATCGTTGAGTACAAGCAATCTACTAAAACGCCACGTAGGCGATCGGGCAGAGAGGGAGGGCTAGGCCCCTACTGCCCTAGGAACCCCGTTCCTACACACGGACGGCGGCAACAAAAGAGGGGGGACTGATTCCTTATTCTTAGGCGTACTGTAACCACTTAACTGCAATCCGGGCCGCGCGCCCAGCGTTCTACAGGACGCGCCGCAGAACCCTGGCGGCGCGGCTAGTGTCGAAGGCGCCGGGCACGGAGGCTAGGTGTACAGCCGGGTCGCCGACTCACTCAGCTCCGTCCGACGACGCCGCTAGGAGCCTTAGCTCCTGTATAATATTCAAACGCTCATGCTAATGTTGATGCTTGATGTTTGCCGATTGCATGACGATGAAGTCAGTTGTTGTTGTTGCTGTTGTAGCTGCCCACTGAAACACATGTGGGAAATGAGTACCTAACATAAAGGGTGTCGACGCCCCAGCGTGCAGGTGTCGAAATACTTACCGCTATCCGGCGATTATTTCGCCTGTGCGTTTTCCTACCTCTCCCAACATGCGCCATATGCAAAACCCTATAACAAAACAAAGGGACTTTCATTTTAGCACGTTCCACTCGCGATATGACAAAACTCACACAAAACAGGGAACCCTAAATACATACGCCCCAGTCGTCCATAGTCCCTTTCTGCCGCCTCACAACTCTTCATTACATTTTGAACGAAAAAATAAAAGATTCGTGTCGGCCTTCTGTTTAGCCCACAGACACGAATGGCCACCCAACGCGCGTGTCGCCCAGTGTCGCCTTGCCAGCACTAAAAACTTTTTGTTGATTTGACAGACGGTCCCTTTGGCCATATGTGAAATCCACCACGTTACAAAATCACGGTTGCCGTTGCGCAGTTGACCGCACCTCTTCGCAGCCAGGTGTAAACAGGTATGATTTTGATGCATTTATACGTTCATAACGTACATTTATTATTTATATATCAAATTTAAGCAATTTTTTCGTTTATTGTGATATACGGTTGCTTAATTAAATCTGGCCGCAAATAAGGGTTGCTGGCTGTTAAAGATGATAAATATTTAAGGTAGAGTGAAAGAGAGTTAGCGCGTACTAACATCATTAGTCAGACGAGGATAGCGATTGTAGCTGTACGACGCTTTTAAGCCATTGCGCATGCGTCGAACAGCACTGTTGCCTGCTGCAACTGTTCTCTCTGAGACAGTCTTGAGAATGCCCCGTTTAGAGGTGAAACATTTGTAGACGTTTTAATGTCTTCTATTTTTGTGAAAATAATGTAATTATTTTAAAAAGTTTGAACATCATAACTTACCATTATTAGTAGGATATTATACACCGCAGGTGAACTCAGTGGAACGCTATAATAGGACAATAATCACAGCCGTTTCTATGTTTATTGAGGGTGACCATAGATCATGGGATACTAACATACCAAATATTCAATTCGCGCTAAATAGCGTAAATGAAGTTACCGGATATATCATCATTCCTAGTGTTTGGGAGAGAACTGGTGAGCTGTGGATCGCACTATGTTGATGCAGATATCAGAGACAAAATTACCTTCAGCCCTCGTGATGCTTACGCAGAGAACTTGGGAGCATGCAAAATACATTTGATAAAGTCCACTTATTACTCTACAAGGCCAATTCAAGGAATAGCATACACTACAATCTTCGTCGCAAGGACATCAACTTTAACGTAGGCGATCTGCGACCGGCGACGGCGAACGGTTGTGCCTCGCACACCGCACAATATCACTAGATCTAATAAAATTTATAGTAAAAATTGGTAAACTAACAAAATAAATATAATAAATTAAATCCCCAGCCAAACCCGCAGCATAGGCGTAGTATGTGGCGCGGTCGACATAGGAAGCGTTCGGCAAAGGTCGGTCAAATTCGCAATGTCCGTTACACTGACGCCGGCCATACCTCGAGCACGAACGACTTGCGAAAAAGTATTCGTATCGTCATCGACAAACAATTGTATGAGATTTGTACAGCGCCCCTATCGTGCGTGAAAGTAACTAATATTAGCAGCACGAGCGATTTAAATTACTTTCGTATCGCAAACGTATCGTCGCACGTATGTTACGTGACACTTTATCAACAAACTTGAGAGCACGAATTTAATTTTGACGTACGGTAATGTAAATTTCGAAGGCTGGCTATCGAGTTTATTCGAATCTTTATTCACGTAAGTTAAGCCGGTGAGAAAACATTCGAAATTTAAAAAGTCTTATTTTAGAGCAAAGACCGCCGCTTTACCAACGTAATCCTATATATTATATTCTAGCTGCTAGTTTACTCGAAAATGAGGGAGTGCTACGAGACTCGAAGTAAGCAAATCTTGCTTTATCTTTAAAATACTATGTAAACTAGTAATTTTGTCAGAAACATGAGAGAATTACTACTGTGATAATAAATTATTTTGACTGTTTAACTACATAGATACTTAATATCTGTCTAAACCTAATCAATTATTTTTTTTAGTGAAACTAGGCGCAGAGCTAATCTTAGAAAAAATCATTATTCACTAAATATTAATGACACAGAATTTAAAAAAAGATGTCGCTTGCAAAAAATCTTTTAGACTTCTCTGTAAACAACTCCGTCAAAAAACTTCTTTACAATCAAGTTCCAGGGTTACTCTAGAGCTTAAGGTTGGCACATGTGAATAGCTTTAATGTTTAATCTAAAAGGAGGTACCTTACAATCTATATACTTACTGTAGTTAGTAATGTTTTCTATGACAAATTGTTTCCTATCTAATGATTTAAATGTTATAGGTTCTTTGTGCATTATCGTTTTATGCCACTGGGTCATACCAGCGCATAGTGGGAATGGCCAAATATTTAGGCCAAACCACAGTAAGCAAATGCGTCCAGGAAGTGACTGAGGCTCTTATCATCCCTACAATATCGAGAAGAAATCCGCTTTCCTTCCCCTACCCTCTCTTCAGAATGCATTATTACCAATGAAGGACAAGCTTGACATCCTTGGCATAGACGTTCGTCGAGAGCTCAATAATAAAAACTACATTGAAAGATGTATAGGGCTAGCTTCGCGGAAACTAGGAATACCGAATAAGGTAAAGCGATTCTTTACACCGCACCAGAGGTGTCTGCCGTACAAGACGCAGATTAGACCCTGCGTCGAATACTGCTCTCACCTCTGGGACGGCTCCGCGAAGTATTTGCTGGACGCTCTCGACGCTATGCAGCGACGGGCTATCCGTATTATAGATTGTCCGGAGGTAACGGGAAGCATTGAGCCGCTAGCTCAGCGCCGAACAATAGCTTCCTTGGCCGCATTCTACCGTATTTACCACGGCAAGTGTTCTGAAGAGCTCTTCAATTTGATCCCACCCTCTTCCTTCCGATCCCGAACAACGCGTGCCGGGCAGAGATGCTACTCCCACACAGTGGATAGCATGTTCGCGAGAACTGAACGTTTTAAACGTTCGTTTCTCTGCCGAACGAACTATCGTTCCTTGGCCTGGAACGCCCTGCCTGTGCAAGTATTTCCTCCCACATATAACCCTGGGTTCTTTAAGCGGAGCGTGAAGAGGCACATTAGTAGGTCGTCAAGTTTAGGGTCACTCTCTATAGTACTGTGTGCTGTGAGAGTAGCCCACAATCGCTAGAAGTCGTCATGACTTATCACCAGGCGGGCGGAGTCAATTTGGCGAACCCAATATAAAAAAAAAAATATTAAGACATTTTATAAAATTTCCAAATACCATAGCTGAAAGGAATATAGTAAAAAGTAAGTTAGTACCTACATATTATGAAGATTTATGTTTAAAATATTTTAAAATGTAACTATTATATTATTTTCTATTATATTATCTACATTTATATTATGTACCGCCTCAAATTTAACTTTTAAACCTTCCCTGGTTTCTAGACCAAAATCAGCCAAATCGGTCCAGCCTCTCCAGAGTTTTAGCAAGAAAAACGAACGGCGATTGATTTTGGCAAGTTTGGTTATTAGATAGGTTAATATGGTATCAAATAAATATCTAATACTTACTTATTTATTGGTAAAGCTAATCGACCTAGCTTCATGATCAATATTAATAGATGTACATATTTAACTATTTGCAGGTGATTCTGGCTATCCACAACGTCCCTGGTTAATGACACCAATTCTGGATGATGCTTCAGCGCAGACATACACAAGACAAGTGACAATAGAAAATACTTTTGGACACACTACATTATGCACCTGAGAAATGTGCAAAAATAATAACAGCTTGCCGTGTACTGCATAAACTGGCCATCGATTTTAATGTTCCTGGACCAGATCCCCAAGATGCTAACATGCCACAGCAGCGCTCATCGTTCTCTTCTGAACATATTTTCCAGGAAAATAATATAGGAGATTTTTTTTTTTTTTTTTTTTTTTTTATATTTGGTTCGCCAAATTGACGCCGCCCGCCTGGTGGTAAGTCGTGACGACGTCCAGCGATTGTGGGCCACTCTCACAGCACACATTACTATTGAGAGTGGCCCTCAACTTGACGACCTACTGATGTGCCTCTTCACGCTCCGCTTAAAGAACCCAGGATTATATGTGGGAGGAAACACGTGCACAGGCAGGGCGTTCCAGGCCACTATCGTTCGGCAGAGAAACGAACGTTTAAAACGTTCGGTTCTCGCGAACATGCTATCCACTGTGTGGGGGTGGCATCTCTGCCCGGCACGAGTCGTTCGGGATCGGAAGGAAGAGGGTGGGATCAGATTGAAGAGCTCTTCAGAACACTCGCCGTGGTAAATACGGTAGAATGCGGCCAAGGAAGCTATTGTTCGGCGCTGAGCTAGCGGCTCAAGGCTTCCCGTTACCTCCGGACAACCAATAATACGGATAGCCCGTCGCTGCATAGCGTCGAGAGCGTCCAGCAGATACTTCGCGGAGCCGTCCCAGAGGTGAGAGCAGTATTGAGATGACCTACTTAGGGGAAGGGCGAATAGACGTATGTTGGTGAACACAATTAACAGACATACAGTCTGTTAATTAATCGCATGTATAATTAAATCATTTATTAAATAACTATGTAGATGTAAAAAGTAATAAAAACTATAACTGGTAATAAAAACTATAACTAGAAATATAAAAATATAATAATAACTACTTAATATTTTTTTATATACCTAGAAATAACTTCCATAGCCTCTTTCATAAACTCCAGGCCTCGAGGGCTGCCAGAGAGAATTTCCATAGCTCTTTACATTAATATTTTAGTACACTGAGTAATGCAAGTTTTTTTTATTTTTCTGTTTTTTATTATTTTTTTATAAGTTCATACAAAAAAATATTTTTTGTAAGTTCAGTTTTTTTTTTATATAAGGAAATTTTATAAATAATTTAATTAAGGACCTCGTATGACTGACAGTACCTACCTATCTATCTGCAAATGCTTCTACCTACTGCCACAGATTTAAGAATGCTATACTAGTGCTAGTTACTTATGCTATTACTGTTATACTATTACTGTTGATGGCTATATAGTGTCGGATCAGATAAATTGTCTTACATAATTCATCTAATAACAAGTGTGTGAAAATTAAGTACCCTCGGTCGACATATTATATACCTACCTACCTAGACGCTTGAACTATGTAATTAACTGCCTCACCACTGAACACCGTCCAAGCCTGCCACTGCTTCTGCTTACCCTTGACCGTGTGTTCGTGGTGTGGCAGTCTACCAAACGCTGGACATGATGATTCCAGGGTTCACCGTTCACCCGATTTTTACCGTGACGCTCACCGTTGACCTTCACCGTTGACCTTCATCGACGACCTTCAACGTCACCTCTTCACCTCTGCGTGCGCGCCTACCGCCCTAGAAGGAAGCCACCACCTACACTACCAGCACCTGCCGACCAGCGGACATCAGGCCGAAGTTTACGCTGCCGCACAGGACACAGGGGACAGACAGGGCAGTGGCATTCCTTAATTGATATACGTCTACTACCGGGTTAGTAGGAAAGTGACCAGAACGCAAAATGTCCACTTATGATAAAAGACGACATCGCAAAATACCCGCAGATCGATTTGTAAAATGTCGAGGTCGTTATAAGCCTTGGTCGCAAATTGACTACATCGCGAAAGTTCTATTTTACTTGTAGGTCGTCAAAAGCTTTACTCGCATAATGTCTATATCGCAAAAATGCCATGATTAATAATATTTGCATATACATACTCCTTAACGACTTTCTTGGCCACTTAAATTTGCTATGAGAGGCACCACACCACTAATGCCTTAGAAGCATGGCATCGTCGTCTTAGAGTGCGAATTAATCGATATTCCACATTAATATTTTTTTATATAAACTAAAAAGGGAGTCGAGATTCCAGGATATCAAATTAAAAGGGCTGATGATTAAATCACCAAATAGGAAAAAAGCAGATATACTTTTAGCAGATATACTTGACAATACCGGCGAGAGCTAAGTAATCCGCAGAATGAGATAATAACTACTCTCGACTTTCTTAGTAATATTTCACAGCTATATGTGATGAATGGCGTCATAGCTTTATTTCCAAGCGGGGTAGACATAGAAACTCGCAAAACGGACCCCAACATTTTACCTCGGCGATGCGCTCCTCACTATAAGCTATAATGGGATGCAGTCATTTTGCGTCTAAGGTGTTCTTAAACGTAGACAATAAGAGATGATGAAATTATATAAATTTAGTCGTTATGTATATGTAGACATTTTGCGATTACGGCATTTTAAAATTAAGACTAGGCGATATTGACATTTTGCGATGTCGTCTTTTATCATAAGTGGACATTTTGCGTTCTAGTCACTTTCCTACTAACCACTACTACCTAGATAATACGATTGCGAGTCGAACCTACGATCTACCCTGAGAACTAATACCAATAAATTATTGTAACAGTACCAGCAGTCTCATTTCATCTACTACCTAAAAGCTAACTGTGTTACAATATGAGTAAAAATTTGGTTTGTAGCAAACACTCGATGAGTACACTATTCTGCAGCGGGATCTTAGACTAGTATTGAAGGAGATTTTACCTTTATCAAACCTCTTTGGACTGAGTATCACTTAAAACAATTATGAAGCATTTTAAATTAGTTACTGTCACTCTCAAATAATAGCAGATTTGACATAATTATTATTTCAGTGTCGTAGAGAAAACGTTGTTAGCAAACTATTTTACATTTATTCATAATGTGCGTAGGTATAATAGTGTGTGTGACACAAATGTGGGTAAACCAGGAAAACTTGAGTGTTGTCATTTTTCAAGATAGGAAGAGGCACAGTATTACTCTACAGTGGGCATCAGTACTATAAAAATAAAACTTATGTAAACGGTTCAGCATTATGGACATGTTCAAGAAAAACATGCGTTGGCGCTGTTACGATGCAAGTTCAATATTTTAAAATTATTATGAACGATTTTCCTTCATATAGTTGTATAAATTTCCGATAAATTTAGAATTTGTTTACAGGATGTTAATGTCCTGAAGTCAAAAATGCATAGCCAACATTGTTTTCCCAATTTTGCCAAAAATGACATCGATCTACAAATGCATAAATGTAAAATAAAGGCCGCTGAAGAACCTACAGAGCCTATTCCTACTATATATAAAAAAAACTTTAATTGAGCTTCAGGATTCTGGGATTGATCTAGTAAGTAAAATTCCAACTTTCAGATCTATTAAAAGTATTTTATATAACAGAAGGAACAATGCTGTTGGTATGCAAAAAACTTGTTTTGTAAATGTTGAAGACGTTATTGTACCTCCCCAGTATTATCCGTTTCTCATGGGAGATTACAATTGCGACAAGGTTCAAGTTTGAATTTTTTGTACAGCTGAAACGAAGTAAGTTTTAAAAAATATGACACATATTTTTGGTGACGGTACATTTCGAGCATGTCCCATTGCAGGCCTTTCCATCAAATTTATACTTTGCATGGTGATATCGGCAGTTCTTTGGCGAGTACAAATATAGTACCTCTGATTTACGCCTTAATATCATCCAGGACAAAAGAAGTATATATGTGGCTTTGTATGAGGTAATTAAATCCCAGTATCCAGATTGGTTACCTACAAAATTTACAAGCGATTTTGAACAATCATCGATAAACGCTATGTTGGTAGTATTTCCAAATATTACAATTAAAGGTTGTTATTACCACCTTCGACAAAGTATTTGGAAAAAGGGGTAGGAACTACAACTCACTAAGAAACCTATAACCCGACGGATTGTTACCTTGTGTACAGTTTTGTCCTTACTTCCGAGTGAGGAAATCAAATCAGGATGGAATAACATTAAATTATTCACTGACGTTAATGATAAAATAATGGGTGACCTTGTTTCATATATGCAAAAGATTTGGTTAAAAAATGACGAGTTTATTGATTCTTGGTGTGTTTTTGGCCAACAGCACCGCACTAATAATTTTATTGAAGGCTGGCATGCAAAAATAAACAATGAAAACAGAAGGAAGAAGGCCACCTTACTACAAATATTAAAAATATTTAGAGATGACGCCGCTCTGTATGCTGTTTTGAGAACGCAGGTCGCAGGCAGATCTAGAGATAGTATTTTAAGAGATGAGCATATTCAGAACATTCAAATGATGCTAGTAAATAATGAAATATCCGTGGGCTATTGTCTAGAGATGTTACGTTGAGTGTTTTAGTGTTTAAATTTTACAAAACCTGTTTTGTTCTTGTCAACAGTTATTACTACACTTTTAAGTCAAACAGTTTGGAATATTTATGTCCGAACAGTTCGATCATCGAACTACTAGTAGGACAGGATGGAATAATCCCTCAGAATGGCCTCTCTAACTCCAGAACCATTAGTTACTAAGCCATTATAGTAAGTTTTCCTTCAAAGTTCATAACATCTAACTAAGAGTATGATTTTTTAAGATGTTTCGCGCTAGCCGTTGAGCCTTTAGAGGGAGGTGGGGACTTCTAGCCACAACCTCTGCTTAGTTTGAGGCTACGCTCCCTCTCCATCTCACCCACCTCTTTCGCGAGCATACAACCTTCCAATCGGGCTCTGCGTACTAAAATACGTATAAAAGTAATAAAGAGGACTTCGTAGATGTTGCAAATGCAAACTAAGTTTTCCATGTCAATCTGAAAGATACTGAACACTAGATTAAGTAGGTATATTTAATAAAAATTAATAGAGATATAAGATATTAGACTGAGGTCGTACTTTGTTTAGTTGCTGCTAATCTCTCAAACACAGCTCGCTGCTGTTCAAGTAACGTTCGTACTTGACTGTGCCGCTCTAGTTGTAACCTGTGCGTCAACATACTCGCTTCCAGCCGCATTACGCGCGTTCTTTCTGTGCGCAACGCTGACCACGTGTCTGCTGCATTCACGCACATCGAAGAAATAGATTTTGAAAGCTGAAAAATAATTATTTATGATGATTTTCTTATTATGTATCTAAATTTTCCTCGCTGTAGTGAGATGAAAATTTGTGTGTTTCGCTTGGCAGCAAAGTTTTTCTGAGTCCCGACCTACCTTTGAATCCTTCGCTTGCTAAGATTTCAATACGAATAAATGCGGCGTAAAAAGTACGTAGTGGAATATCGTATAACAGAAATACGTATGTACATGTATATCCATTTTACAGCCGGAATATATTACTGTTTAAACAGTATAAGTAGCATAAGCACTTCTTTTACTTTATTCGCTTTTATGGCTGGTTTACATTGGTCAAGCTTTTAATACAGTAGCCAAGTACAGTGAACAAGGACAGTGGTGTAAACCAATCGGACAGTAGCGAGTCAACTTGGCTTGCAACCTGGCTTGCTTGGCAAGTGGATCCGAATAGAATAGCTTTCTATTTTTTGGACAGTGATCCCTCCAAATTTTGTACAGTGCATAAGTGAGCGGCTTCAAGTCGTGTTATTTGATTCATAGCTTGTTCCTTTTTCTAAAGAAATGGCGGGAAAATGGTCCGAGGTCACCACAATGCACAATGCACACAGTACCCTAAATAAATTGTGCATTTAATATAGATTAATATGGCCGTTTACAGCATGTCATTTAAATGAATATTTTGGGAGATATTACAGATTTAAAATGCAGGGACATAGATATTGCGGCGATCATTCGTATTTCATCAGACGTATTTTTTGACGAGACTCATCCATTTTCCTAGAGGAAAGACACTTGACTGGCCGTAGTGTAAACAGTCACTGTCCAAACTCGAAATACTCGCCACTGTACCTGCACTCGCCACTGTACTAAAAGCTTGACCAATGTAAACCAGCCATTAGACCCAATGCCTTCATTTGTCTGTTTTCGCAGAGTATTTTCTTGAAATACCAACAATAAAGAAAATACAATTACATCATTTTTACAACTTTCATCCATCAACGGCAGTGTGGTTCGTCCATCGATGAGAGCACGGAGGTCTTTCCTCATGCGTATCATGTTCGCGAACAGCGCCGTGCCTCGCTCGTAGCGTTCCAACATAAGCGCACGCTCAGCAGTAGACGACATCAACGCTGACCTCTCGCGGTTTAGCGTAGCAATTTGCATAGTCGAATCTAGTAACTATTAAACAATACACAGTTTGGAGTCAGAAACTTACTGTTTGAAAAGTTAATTTAAATTATATTGTTTTATGTTACACCTACTTAAATTATGTCATGGTAATTCCTTTTAAGCATAAAAAGTTTCTACATATTTTCACAAAAAAAAATATTAAAAAAAATATGTGATTTCTCAGGCTGTTTGGTCCCATATAAATAAAAATATTTATTTAGCCGGTCAGCTTTTTATTTTTATGTCTACATCATCATTATAACCTAACCAAACCCAGTTGGGGTCGCCGGGGCTCCAGTATGTGATGCGGCTGAACTTCAATAACCTTTGCGATTTTTAATTACTTACGTCCTAGTAACTGAACTATTGTCAAAAATATGGAGTGCATCTGTTTGATACTATATTCACTTACCTGTGTCTCCAGCTCCTGAAACTTAACTTCGCTGGTGAAACAGTCATAATTTCTCAAACGTCGCACCTCCAGTCGTAAATCAGCTATTTGGTCTTCATTGTGCGTCAAAGATGCTTCCCTGAAAAGATTGAAGAATTGTATTTAATGGCAGACGAAGCTACAACTTAAAATTATTTAAGAAATAGGAGCAGAAAAGATACAAAGCCCTTCCTACGGTGGAACTCGGAGTAAACTTCGAATGATCACCTTTCCTAAGTCTTGGCAAACTTCGTACCGCGTCAAATAAAAAAAAAACGTTTTGAATCTTCCCTGAACTTTTGCAAATATTTCAAGACCAAAACTATTTACGCGTTTTAGTGAGACTCCAATTTATTTCAATTCATATAGAAAGAAGTAGAATATATAGTACACGGGCCGTAGAACTTTGTCCCCCATTTTTCACCCTTTTAAGAGTAGAATTTTGGAAAATCCTTTCTTATCGGAAGTATGCGCCATAAATATAAGAGAAAAATCCAAAAAACCGAAAATTCTACTTTTTAACTTTTCAACCTTGAATAACTTTTTAGCACATGTCGGATCGATGGGAACTTTTGATATTTGATTTATAATGATGTACTTAATACCTGCACCACTTTGCAGCTCTATACAAATTAATGCAACCTTACAATTTTGTTCCGAATATTTTAACTGGATAACTCTGTTAGCTACCTGATTTGAGATTTCTTTTTGAGATATATGTGGGAGACTCGGTAAAATAAAGCTACTTACGAAAAATGAGCTTGCTGTTAATCAATATTTTTCAATGTTTTTCAATGTGTCGGCCCGTGTACTAATAAGGTAAAGGCATCTAATTCCGTGGTATTTTCACCAAATCTCGAAAGAACCTCAAGAATTAAGTATTCATTGTGCCTTTTTCAATATAAGGCTATTTTTATTAGAAGTGTAAGCTATCTTATTTTTGAAAAATACCATCAATTTAACTCTAAAAGTTCATTAAAACTGTTAAATTAATAAAAAAATCAAAAAAGTCAGAAGCTCCTAATTCCATGGTAAAAATTCTAATTCCGTGGTATTTGGATTCTAATTCCGTGTGTAAACATTATAAACGAAATGACGTGTAGAGAATAATACATGGTGTTCAAAAAACGAAATGTATTTATTTTAGCTTTGTATTTCAAATCAGTCTCTATCATTTATGTTTAACAAAATAGAATCACAATTACAAGCATATTTATTTGTATTAACAATATATAGAACATAATATTATTATAAAACAGATATAAAATATAATTAACAAAGTAATAATCGATATTGATATATTTTTGTATTCTTTGATTTTATATTATAACAAGCGGACGCCCGCGGCTCCGCCCGCGTGGAATAGTTTTTCGTTTCCCAATTCCCGCGGGAACACTTTCCCGGGATAGAAAGTAGCCTATGTATTATTCTGATATGTATGCTATAGCTACAGAGAGAGAGAGAACTACTCTCAATAGTAGGTAGTTACATACAAACAATGACGCGAACAGCTGCCGCACAAATAAAAAAACACATTCATAAAAGACACTACTCCATAGTACATACATAATTATTACTCGTATCTTTTTTTTGAAATGCGTTGAAAGAACTGGTGGCATTTCTGTGCAGTGGTGGTCGTCAGAGGCGTCTCGTGACAATTATTTTATGGGTGTTCATAAAAGAACCCGAAACGGTAGCTTGTTCAAGTCTATACTTAGGTAAGCTACCGTTTTAAATACCCACTAGCCGCCGCTGGTGGTAGTAATCTTTACAATTTCCTAATAATACTAACACGTCGAGGAAAATAATGAATATACTGTATATAACAGGAATCAAAGAATCAAAGAATCAAAGAATCAATTTCATTTATTCAGTTTAGGCACATAAAGAGCACATATGAATGTCAAAATTTTACAATTTTGTCAAGTAATATTATAAAAATACTAAATTAAGTAAGTACATAAATAACCATTAGAAAATGATTCTTTCGCTGGTTCGGTAATTTGGTTCTCCTGAGAAGAGACCAGCAAGAAACTCAGGTAGATTATCCATTTTCTTTTTTAATATTGTTTTGTTTACATTGTTACAATTAGTTTCTATTGTATTATACGAGTGGCCAACAACAGAAGATTAGGGTGACCATGCATTTTTATCATTAAGATATTCGTCTACATTATAGTAGCCTTTCATCATCAAACATTTTTTAACTACTATTTTAAACTTATTAAGAGGCATGTCAACCAAATCCTGAGGAATTTTATTATAAATTTTTATACATTTGCCAACAAACGAATTACCAACTTTATGAAGTCTAATTTTTGTCATTGCCAATTTATTTTTATTTCTTGTATTAAAATTATGGTTATCGGATTTTTTTTTGAATAGATCTATGTTCTTCCGTACATATAAGATGTTGTCGTAAACATATTGAGAAGCAACTGTTAAAATATTAATTTCTTTAAATAATTCTTTCAGCGAGTCACGGGGTCCGAGTCTATAGATTGCTCGTATAGCTCGTTTCTGTAATATGAATATTGTCTCAATATCGGCAGCTGAGCCCCACAGCAGCAGACCATATGACATAACGCTATGAAAGTAGCTAAAATAAACTAATCGTGCCGTTTTTTCGTCAGTCAGAGACCTTATCTTTCTAACCGCATAGGCAGCTGAGCTAAGTCTTCCTGCCAAGGCTGTGATATGAAGACCCCATTGTAGTTTACTATCTAGAATTATCCCAAGAAAAACTGTGGTATTGACTATTTGAACTAATTCATTATTCATAGTAATATGAGTATCCACCTGTCTAACATTGGGCATAGTAAATTTTACACATTTTGTTTTCTTCGCATTGAGCAGCAAGTTGTTACTTGTGAACCAATGCAATATTTCCGAAAGGGTATTATTTACATCGTCAAGTGCTACTTTTTGTCTATCACTTTTAAAAATTAATGATGTGTCATCAGCAAATAATACTATCTCACAAAGATTTTTAGTGAAATAAGGAAGATCGTTTACGTATATTAAGAATAAAAGGGGTCCTAATATAGAGCCCTGGGGTACTCCCATGACTAATGAGGCGCCAGAAGAGTCGGTGCCATTAATGTTTACTTTTTGTACTCTACCAGTGAGGTAAGACTCGAGTAAGCCAAGTGAGCTGTTCGAAACACCATAATAACCTAATTTTAGTAGCAAAGTCCCATGATCAACACAATCAAAAGCTTTTGATAGATCACAAAATATACCAATAGCATCCTGCTTTTCCTCCCAAGCATCAAATATATGTTTCACAAGTGCAACTCCTGCATCCGTTGTGTTCCTGCCTTTAGTGAAACCAAACTGTTTGTTATGAAGTAACTTATTGTCTGTAAAATGTGAAAGCAATTGATTAAATATTATTTTTTCAAAAATTTTACTGAGGGATGGGAGTATGGAAATAGGTCGAAAATTTGAAGGATCACTTTTGTCTCCTGCTTTAAATAAAGGATTGATTTTACTGTACTTCATAAGATGAGGAAACTGATTTTCATCTATACATTTATTGAATATGAATGCAAGGTGAGGTGCTATAGCGGGCACTATTGATTTTATTATATTAGTTGAAATGCCCCAAAGATCCTCGGTATTTTTTATATTTAGTTGTTTAAAAGTTTTAAGTATAGTGACAGAGTCAATATACTGAAAATCAAAGTTAATTCTACATTTATCAACACTAGATTTAAGAAGAGAATTGGCTACGTTTTTTGACGAATTTAACTTATTTGTAGTGGTGATTGGAACATTTGTGAAGAAAGATTCAAATGCATTGGCCACTTCAGAATCAGTTTTAATATGTTTATCATCTATTTTTAACTCGAAGGATCGATCACGTGACTTTGCTTTACAAGTTTCTTTGTTAATAACATTCCATTCAGGCATTCCATTCAGACAGGTGTCAATATCACGGAATTGGGACTCATGTAACCTAATTACCGTTGTAAATACCACGGAATTAGGTTTTATGATACAAAATCAAGTTTTCTTATTCCGAGGTATAAAAAATTAAAGATTTTTTAATATTATACATCTAAGTTAACGTTTAATTGCGATATCTTCGACATAATATATAAAACATACTCAGGAAAATATCAGAACATATAAAAAATCTCGTTTTCTGTACTTAGTTCTTCCATACAAAAAATTAAGAAAGTATCTAAGTATACAATGTTTGACCGGCTATAATTAGTAAATGCGACTCCTAAGAATGCCACGGAATTAGTTTTTTGTATTTATTGGTTATTTAAGTTATCAGAACTAAAATTTGAAGTTTGTAATAAAAAATCTACCACTAAAATTTTCAAAAAAGATAAGCTCTATAAAATTGTAATTCCGTGGTATAAAGCGGTAATTAGGAACCCACTAAAATATTTGGCACCTCATGCCGCGGTATTTTTAACACTTATTTTCTCCTCAATTTGTTAATAGAATACTCAAATGTTAAGTGTATTCGATACAACGTATTACCCTTTCAATATCTTAACCAAAACCAAATCTCTTGTAGTATAAAAATATCGTTTAAAACACTATTTAGCAAATGGTAGTACTTACGCGCATAAGGTCCGAAATGTATAGAGCGTGCGTTCGACTCAGGTGGCAGTGGCAAACTAACCGATTATTTTAAAATATACACACACCAAGGTCCTTTTGTGTTCATATAAATATGAACAGATAAATTATTATTTGATTAATTGACTTGATTATTTGATTGATTACTTGCAGTCAAAAATAACTAGTCATTTGGTTAATAAAGCTGTTTTTCTAAATACCACGGAATTAGGTGCCAATTTCTGAACCCCACGGAATTAGATGCCTTTACCTTATCTATACTTATAATAAATCTGTAGAAGTGAAAATTCTGTACATTTAAAATATCTATATTCTGTATATAAAAAATAAATGGCAGGGGTGTTACTAGATCGACACCGAACCCAAAAATGTGATTAAAATTTTTTTCTTTCTGTCTGTTTGTTCAGGCATCACGCAAAAACTACCGGTTCGATTACGATGAAACTTGGTACTCGTAAAATTATTCTTTAATATCCTGGGCACCTACTGGCTTACTTTTTATCTCGGAAATGTATATGTTACGGCTAATACCCGAAGTGCGGCTGCACCTAGTTTTAGCCGGTTAGAACTAGAACCTAACCTAACCTAACCGGCTAAAACTAGGTGCAGCCGCACTTCGGGTATTAGCCGTAACATATATACAATAAAAAACAAACTTAATTTTGCGGTTCGATCCCTAGACCCGATTACTGTACCAACCGCAAATAATAAGTTTGTCGTAGGTTACGTCCCCCGCAGTGGAGTTCACTAAGGGGCGCTGCACACGGCTAAGATACTATAGTATTTTATCTTAAGATACAATATCGCTCGCCATACAATTCAATGGACTATCACACACGACGAAGATAATAAATAATATTTCATATTTTCGTAACTTAAGATGAATTTGTATGGTATAATAGAGAATATAATAGAGAAACTGTTGTATTATGAATGCAATAAAACCCAAAACAATGGTTTTTAGAACTTTTGTCTGAATGTTTGAACACGCTAATCTCAGAAACGGCTTAACCGAATTGAATTTGCGGTTTACAGTAATGTGTTGTGGTTTATTCAACTTAACATTTAAGGTTTGGTTTTCAATCGGTTCATAAATAAAAAAACTTATGTAGATCTAAACTAACACGCAGGCGGAGCTGCGGGCAACAGCTAGTAGATACATATTTTTACAATTTATATCGTAATACCTGTAAGCTGGACTTGAACCAGCGGCTGTTCTCTTTCCAGGAACAACGTTCTACCAACTGTATAAGACACCACTACATGACCTCTAATTAAGCGATAACTATATTGTATCAATATCGCGAACTTTAGGCGTCGTAGATGCGAAAATATCAATGTCTCCCAGCGAGTTTCTCTTATGAGAAAAAAGTTTCACCAACTAAGCTACGGACGACCCTGACGTTTCAAATATCCCGAAAACTCTAATGTTAGTGCCCATCATGATGCTCCGATATTTTAAATACCCTTTCCCTTAATCCACTATAATACCTTCATATACTCACATAGTTTTCTTATTTTCTTCGAGTTTTTCTACAGTTCGTACTAATTTAACAATCTGTTGTTCCTTGTTTAGTAATTCCAAAGCTATTTGTTCTTGCAGATTCTGAGAGCCTTCACCGCGGTCTTCGCCTTGCTGCATAAATTTAAATTTAGAGTGTTGTCGGCCCAAAATGTATATTATGCCTACCTAACCGAAGATTTCTTTTTCATTATTAAGTCGCACATCGCTTCTGTCTGTTGACTAAAAGTGATAAAAGACTGTAAAAGGCGGTTTCTGAATTGAGAATTTCAAGTTGAGTAGTTATCTATTTATTGAACACGTTAAATGTAATCTGTTTCTAAATTTACGTGCTTAATAGACTCAACTTGATATTTTCAATTCAGAAACCGACTATAAATGTACTAAAGGACTAATTATTATCATTGTTACGGATGTTGGTACAATAAGTAGGTATTCATGAGGAAGCTTTAGGTGTACCGATACCATAGCGTGGCCCCACCAGCCTCAAAACCTACTTAAATTTCGTGGTACTTCAAAATTGGGCTTATTATTAACGCTCCACGAGCTTACATTGTAAACACGAGTAGTATATAATTTATATTTTATTTACCGCAATTCGGGCCAGTGAATTCAAAAAGTTATCTTTGTCAACTTGACTTTGACGCAACTGTTTCTCGGCATGATGCAGTGCACTACGAGTAGTTTGTAACTCCTTCCATATCTCTGCTTCTTTAAGAGTTGGATCCTTTTCTGTTAATTTTACAAAGTTAAGTTAATATGTATATAGGACCTATACGTCTAAGTGTGCATAGGAATACTAGGGATCCTGCATAGGGGGTCAAGATTGTAAAGGCCCAAGTCAATGTCACCTGGTGGACACGTTAATCAACAGACGACTCCTGCAAACATAATTCCCAGTCTTTTAATCTTTTCGCCGCATCGAACCAATAAGCTACTAGCGCAAAGTGTGCATATTACTCTTCGTAGCCCTTCGAGGAAACAACCGTGATTATGATGTATGTATACATGACTTCACCAACCTTTATTGGGTATAAACAGTAGACGGCGCTTGTTAACCATCTCCTCAAGAGCTGCAGAACGTTCTCGAAACGCCATTAGCAAAGATTCCAGCTCCTTTACTCTCGATTGTAACTCTACCACACGAACGTCTACGCCCGTCTTGCATTTCTCCTATTATTCAGTGTCAAGTACGTGTAATTGTATCGGTACCATGTTACGCGTAAATTCAAGGTCACAAATTATTAAAAATATTTTTTTATAACGTACATACATATAGGTAATCGCCCCGAGGAGGTAGACCCACATTTTTCCTGTAGTTTTATTGATCTCACGTGATAAGGAGCTAGCCTACCGTTGCCGTTACCTTTCATTATAAACCATTCTGTAATCCGAACCTAAATTCCAACAGCCAGGGCAGATGTTACATATCTATAACCCCAGGCAGCAGCGGTCTGGACATATATTTAAAACTTCCCGCACGCGCCTTATTGTGTGAGATGCACAAAGTTACCTACTAGCGAAATTTGGACTTCTAAAATGCTTCTGTCTTCTCTTTCATAAACACAGACATGATTGTTTCAATTATACATATAACAACAATAGATGATAGTCATACGTCGAATATATGACTATCATGACTCTTACATTGACAATGCAAAACTTGTGAGATTGTTGGATAGTTAATTGTACGTGCGAAGTAAATCCTCTTCTTTAAGGTATGAAACGCGAATGTATCTATGAAATACTCTAAATGTAAATCACCTGATCTGCCAGCTTCCCCTGAAGAGTGTTGATATGTGCTTGATGCATTGCCGCCTGAGCTTTGGCCCCGGCTTCGGCCTTTGTTAATTGCTCTCTCAATTCTTTGACCCTTTAATTAAAAAATTTTGTTAAGGTCCCCTTCCGATCAGTGCAGCACGCAGCACATGCAGCGTTAACTGTCAATGTGGGTGTTATTACGTGTGTGCTATGCGGGGACACTGACCGATCGTCGATTGTCAATAAACGGACTATTCAACACAAAAACTTTTTCAGTTCCGTCCATTAGTTCTGTTTAAACTGGTTCAAACAAACTCTTCTCTTAATAATATTAGTAAAGCTTACAACTTAGAGCGTTAAACTAGGTTTAAACTTAAAGAAATACCTCATTTCAAGAGCGTCGCGTTGCCTAGACAGCGTGTCTATAGTGATTTCACCAGTTTTCGACAATTCTATTAACTTCCTTGAACGCACATCATAACTTGTCTCTCTAGTGCGATACTAAAAAAAAGTTGTACTTAATGAGTGAAATAGCATTCAACAACCCCTGTAACTTCCGACGTCAAGACATAGGTACGTTGTGTTACGATGTGCATACATCGACAAGGCACATTTTGCGTTTGGTCACATCACTAGATTCGAATATTCGAGAATATCGGTAGACCGGTTTTCTATACAAGAAATTCCTTAGTCCATTGTTTTGTGTGCCGGCTGAGATCGCACCGATAACGTTCGACCGGCCGACCAATGGGAAGACGCCTCGATGAGTAGCGGTCACGTCGCTAGACGCCGGGAGGCGGGGCCATTATGGTTAATTGCCAAACCGAGTTGATAAAAGCCTATATCTAAATTGATATTCCTGGTGAAACTGGTGCAGTGAATTCCGTTCCCGACTAAGGGGTAAGTGCTGTGAACAGATTAGCTTACGTGTAACGGCCTCCGCGCGATCTATAATTAGAATATTACCAAATAACTATTTCAGAGATTAACTTCATAGATTATTAGTAACCCAAGACACCTATAATTGTTTAGATTAGAGCCACGGTCATGTACTCTCAATCGCGAATAAGGTCATTACCCATTTTCTAAATTTTGTCGAAGTAAATGTCCAAATCAGACGATGCTGAATTTCTTACCACAAGATATACGAGAAAACATTTAGGACGGGGAAGTTAAAATTACTCCACGCTTAAATGCGTTAACTATATTATGTATTGTATATGTATATGACATGTGTTGTATACGTAAATACTTATTTTACAAACCGATACGGGATGCTAGAATATAATAACATTGCCCTGTCTAATGTAATGATAAATTGTTAGAAACATTTATGCATAAAATTCTCTTAAGGGCTATTCACCTACGGCCTTAAGCAGTAATTTATATTATTATAATTATAATTTGTGACTATCACGAAGGAGAATCCGGGTTGAGAAAATACTTCTACCCGACATAATTTATTGTGAAGCCGTACCACTTGGGGCGCGGCCTTAAGCGGGAAACCGTTAATTTTATAACTTTTTATTATTGGATAACGTAAAGTCAAATACCGGGATCATATTCCACCTATCTGGAATATTCCCTATTATTTAATATTGTATTGTCGAGACGGCCATAGTGGGACCGTCATGTTGGGGTTCCCTAAATTGGTGAACCATTAGGAGATACTATGCAGTAACATTTTTATTATCTAGACTGCCATTTAGGGACCGTCATTTTAGGGTTCCCTAATCTAGTGAACCATAGTAAAGTTTCAATTGTTAGATGGGAATTACGCATAACGCAGACTCTGTAGGAACGTCGTCTCCGACGCGTAATAGGTAGAAAAGTAGTCTTTTGAAATGTACCCACATTTGTGTTGGGCTTATAGCTAAATTTTATTATTTTTTTATTAGTTAAATATCGCATTGAGACTTTCTGCCGCCGGTCGGAGACCGATATATAGGAAGGGGCCAACCACCTGTCTGTGTTTTCCTTGTTCCCATGTTAGTGTTATCCTGTGTTATGTGTAACCTTGCCGTGTACCCTCACGTAGATAATTGTGCAGCGCGTCCGACAACTAGGGAACCTGTACGGCGATTTGCGTGTGGGGCCTACGGCAAGCGGTGCCGAGCTGGTATCTAATCCGCTGCTTGTGTCTATTCCAGAACTACCTTGGGGCTTAGAAAAGCCCATTTGTGAAGATTTTGTTGCTGAGCAGCCTGAAGCTGCGCCGTCGCTCCGTGGCCTACCATCCGGAGCATCTCGGTCTGTTGAGAACGAAATTAATTGGAGGACACCAACCGCCGTCGCCCGTAGACCCAAAGTTAAGTGCACTGGGCACTTCCGTAAACAGTATATGTGATCCTATTCGACCGACACACTATTAGCTACTATTATTATATAAACCCTAGGTTCCCTGCTATTAAAGTCACGTTAATTGTTTTAAGTCGTTTTATTTGTACTTCCTAGCAGGGGCCGTATCACTGGCGCCCGAACTAAAATTAAAGTGTGTCGTAGGTAGGATCACAAAAATATATCTGTGAGCGGATGCGCTATTGTATGTGTGTAAGTGTGTCTACTTTTGTGCCTTCCTCCTGAACTGGATCGGGAGCGAATAAAAAACTTAGAAGCCATCCAGTTGCCTCTCATTTTCCATAAGGTTAGGCAGGTGGTAAGAGCCCACCAAAAACCTTGGGCTTTATTTAAGGACCCACATTCTTTACTTTTTTTTTTCTTTTCTTTTCTTTCTATCTATTTTTTTTTTTCTCGAAATTTTTATAAGGCACAAGGGTAGACGCACAATTTTGTGTGTCCTCCATTTTGTTCTCAATTTTATTTTTCATGTTGATTTTGTGTATATAAATTCCAGCAGACTCAACGGTCGCTGTATTTTAATTTTATCTACCCACATGGGTATTACAAATTGTAAATTTTTTTTTTTCGACATTTATTTTTTTAAATTTAAAAATTGTTTTGACCTGATATTAGCATATCGAAACGGTTGCTATTTGAATAATTAGGCAATTGTAATTATATTTTGTGGTAAAGATTTTCAGCATTCGCATTATTATTATTAATCTTCTAGAACGTAAGTCTGATAAATATATACATATATATTATGTCTAATAAAGGCACCAGTTTAGCGTGCCCTAATCTTTATCTGCCGTTCGGGGTGCACACAGATGCGAGCGGCCACGGGTCAAGTGGAATGTTATCCCTATAGGGAGTTAGCAGACTTACAAGACTCGTGAGTCGCTCCATATCAGGTCGGAACGGAAACTGTAGGTTACGGAACGGGTAGCCCTCGAACGGGTGTTATAATAGGAGACGGAAGCGTTTCGTAGTAATATTATATTAGTAGGTATTATAAGATTAGTTTTACTTTAGCGGACATGGTGGGAATTTAGCACGCGTAGGACTTCGAGATGACATTCTTTTGGAATTAACTTATTGTTTTTTTGACTAAGTAATTTAATTTGGACTTAGTGACTTATTATTGACATTTCTTTTATATATTATTGACAACTCTTAGCCTATTGGAGGAGCAGCGTCCAGAGGGATTCATTGTTCCATATGTTTAGTGTTTTTTAGCTTCATCCCATTTATTGTGACCAGGGCCCCCGTAGTTTTAATCCGATGCCTTATGTTTTTGCTAGGAGCTAAGTTTGGTTAGGTTTTCCTGTGGACCCACAAATGGGTGGATTGAGGCACACTTCATATATTTAGATGTATTTAGAGTCATCACTTATTATATAAACATGTGGAAGAGTTTCTGTGCAGAACTCGAGCTGGGTTGTAGACCACCATCTTCATCTATCACCGTTATGCGGTCGTTAGGGTTGATGAACCAGACCAACACGCACACAGGGTTCCACCCTGAGGCACGGACCACCTTGTGTCTATATCGTATTTATGTAGTTTAAGTATTAGAAATATATATTTGAGTTTATTGTGGTTAGGAAATTCAGTCTGATCATTTTGAATACAACACTCCAGGGCAACCGCAGGTAACAGGAAGAACGTCTAGTCTGTGCTGTATTAACGGCCGGGGGTAAAAATAAGCCTTCACTGTGTTTTGGGAAGCTTCCTTATGAGAAGCTTCTCCTTTATCTAGAGGAGCCTCATGTGCTCCCTGGGTCCCGTAGCACGTCAGAGCGGTTAGTGACTCTGTTGCCCAGTCGTTTAATTTCAGTTGGACAGGACGTGCCGTCGAAGTAGGCTGGGGCCTAATTTAACATCTCAACGCGCAGGTTGTACGTCCCATCGTGATAGATAGGGCCGGACAGGGTATGTAAGATTCGTCTTCCTGCCTCCGCGGGAGGAAGACGTTGAGTGTTAGGTAGTATGTAAGGTTGCGTGCATGGAGTATAGAAGGTTGTATGATTGGGGACTTGTGTCAGTTGTTTCAGGAAGTTTCGCAGTTTATAGGCGGATTTTACTGGTTTCCCCAGTTAAAATCCTTCTCCCAGTTCGTCGGGTACTGTTACGATGTGCATACATCGACAAGGCACATTTTGCGTTTGGTCACATCACTAGATTCGAATATTCGAGAATATCGGTAGACCGGTTTTCTATACAATAAATTCCTTAGTCCATTGTTTTGTGTGCCGGCTGAGATCGCACCGATAACGTTCGACCGGCCGACCAATGGGAAGACGCCTCGATGAGTAGCGGTCACGTCACTAGACGCCGGGAGGCGGGGCCATTATGGTTAATTGCCAAACCGAGTTGATAAAAGCCGTCGCGCAGCCTTCGAAGGACAAAAATTTACATAATACCACTCCGATCTACACCTAACAGTCGTAAACACCGTTAACGAAGTATTAAAAAATAACAGTAAAAATAAACCAAGTAATTCCGATAACCTATATCTAAATTGATATTCCTGGTGAAACTGGTGCAGTGAATTCCGTTCCCGACTAAGGGGTAAGTGCTGTGAACAGATTAGTTTACGTGTAACGGCCCCTGCGCGATCTATAATTAGGATATTACCAAATAACTATTTCAGAGATTAACTTCATAGATTATTAGTAACCCAAGCCACCTATAATTGTTTAGATTAGAGCCACGGTCATGTACTCTCAATCGCGAATAAGGTCATTACCCATTTTATAAATTTTGTCGAAGTAAATGTCCAAATCAGACGATGCTGAATTTCTTACCACAAGATATACGAGAAAACATTTAGGACGGGGAAGTTAAAATTACTCCACGCTTAAATGCGTTAACTATATTATGTATTGTATATGTATATGTGTTGTATACGTAAATACTTATTTTATAAACCGATACGGGATGCTAGAATATAATAACATTGCCCTGTCTAATGTAATGATAAATTGTTAGAAACATTTATGCATAAAATTCTCTTAAGGGCTATTCACCTACGGCCTTAAGCAGTAATTTATATTATTACTAGCTGACCCGGCAAACGTTGTTTTGCTTTAGGGGTGGACTACCCTTAACATTTAGGGGGATGAAAAATAGATGTTGTCCGATTCTCAGACCTACCCAATATGCACACAAAATTTCATGAGAATCGGTCAAGCCGTTTCCGAGGAGTATGGCAACGAAAACTGAGACACGAGAATTTTATATATTACATAATTATAATTTGTGAATATCACGAAGGAGAATCCGGGTTGAGAAAATACTTCTACCCGACATAATTTATTGTGAAGCCACTTGGGGCGCGGCCTTAAGCGGGAAACCGTTAATTTTATAACTTTTTATTATTGGATAACGTAAAGTCAAATACCGGGATCATATTCCACCTATCTGGAATATTCCCTATTATTTAATATTGTATTGTCGAGACGGCCATAGTGGGACCGTCATGTTGGGGTTCCCTAAATTGGTGAACCATTAGGAGATACTATGCAGTAACATTTTTATTATCTAGACTGCCATTTAGGGACCGTCATTTTAGGGTTCCCTAATCTAGTGAACCATAGTAAAGTTTCAATTGTTAGATGGGAATTACGCATAACGCAGACTCCGTAGGAACGTCGTCTCCGACGCGTAGTAGGTAGAAAAGTAGTCTTTTGAAATTTGTGTTGGGCTTATAGCTAAATTTTATTATTAGTTAAATATTGCATTGAAACTTTCTGCCGCCGGTCGGAGACCGATATATAGGAAGGGGCCAACCACCTGTCTGTGTTTTCCTTGTTCCCATGTTTGTGTTATCCTGTGTTATGTGTAACCTTGCCGTGTACCCTCACGTAGATAATTGTGCAGCGCGTCCGACAACTAGGGAACCTGTACGGCGATTTGCGTGTGGGGCCTACGGCAAGCGGTGCCGAGCCGGTATCTAATCCGCTGCTTGTGTCTATTCCAGAACTACCTTGGGGCTTAGAAAAGCCCATTTGTGAAGATTTTGTTGCTGAGCAGCCTGAAGCTGCGCCGTCGCTCCGTGGCCTACCAGGCATCTCGGCCTGTTGAGAACGAAATTAATTGGAGGACACCAGCGGACCCTGCCGGCCGACCGCCGTCGCCCGTAGACCCAAAGTTAAGTGCACCGGGCACTTCCGTAAACAGTATATGTGATCCTATTCGACCGACACACTATAAGCTACTATTATTATATAAACCCTAGGTTCCCTGCTATTAAAGTCACGTTAATTGTTTTAAGTCGTTTTATTTGTACTTCCTAGCAGGGGCCGTATCAGTTGCTACTTTTTGAAAACAGTATGGATAATATAGGGTTTACCTACTCTGTATCTTTAGTGACCCATCTTCATTTCACTTCAGTTCTACAGGTCAAAACTTTATTGAACTTAAACACCTACCGTTAGCGTTGTCTAACATGTAGTGGATATGGATTGGTGGCATTTGATGCCACCTATGTCGCTGAAACTTTTATGCCTATCGCCGGCTTTTTGCTGGCTGGAGAAAACTAAATCAGATATCATAAACAGTGATTAAATTATTTACGAGCTGTTCCAATTCTTTATGTTTCTTCTTAGTACCATCTAGTTCAGTGCGCATGTCCTTTAGTTGTCGCTCAAGGTTGGTGATCCGCGTGCGCGCCGCCCTCAGCATCGACTCTGCTGACGTCACCATGCCTTTTAGTTTCTCACACGCTGCATGCTCATGGGCCAGCTCCTCACTTACGTTCTATGGAATAATATTGTTGGAGATAATATTTTTAGTTATGACATCTCCGTTCATACTAACATCTGGATTTTGATGTGGTTAAGGATTTTCTGTTAATTAAACCGTTCCTTTGAAATCAATTTTATAGGATGTTTTCAGTTTACTTCATAATCGTAAAAACCAAATGCTACTTATCTTCAAAATCTTGGGAAGGTACGTGGTAATTCTCGTAATGGTTTTGAGATTTAAGGATGCACATAGGTCCCATCAAGATCTTAGAGACCCAATAGCCTAGTGTAATTGGTGCATGTGTTGATCAACGAACAAGGCCCTGGAATAAGCCTTGCCCCATATTACATGCAGTGATTCAATAAAAAAACAGGCGGAGTGTAGGCGTATTATGTGCATCTGCCTGTTTCCCTGATTATTTCCCTGACTTAAAATTGAATTCGTCCAATAAAAACTTGTGACCACACCGCAACGGAGGCACCAGACGGAGTGGAGGTTTTGATTTCGTTGTTATCTGTGTATTTGGCACTTGTAAGTTCTTCAATTTTACTTTGTAAGTTTGTATTATCCTTTTGAATTATTTCCAGTCTTTTTAATATTGTATCTCGGTCCACCCACGAAATTCTGGTTAATATTATTAATTGGTTAATATTAATAATATTGCACATTTTCATCGTTGAATTTATTTCGCAGAGAAAAAAAATCCTTTCGTTCGTTCACTGTTTCAGCAGGCATTTGCACTATTTTTTAATATTTTCGAATGCCGTCACTTGGTGGAATTGGTAACATAGTAATTTATTATGTAGGACTAAAGTAACTTCTAGCAGTCTACTCTATTGGTTAAGATAATGCAGAATCTTTTTGGGATGGGATCCCTAACAGTAAAGTTGCAGGCTACCGATATTGAGAAACGACTCTAAAAGTAAAGTTATACGTAGGTCACACTATAAGTTTTGCGTAACTTAAAAAAACAATGTTAAAACCAAAATGTTATGTTTATTGCTTTTCAAAATACTCTCCTTTACATTTTAAACATTTTTTCATGCGATCGAACCATTTTTTTAAACAGGAGGACCACAGATCTGAACGCACGTTTTCTACGTGCTGATTGAACGCTATCACTGCCTCTTCGGAGTCTGTAGAAGTGAAACCTCTCATCAAATCTTTGATTTTGGGGAAAATACAGAAATCACAGGGTGCTAGGTCGGGGCTATGCGCAGGATGGGTGACGAGTTGTACTTTTTCGGAAGCTAAAAATGACTTTGTTGTGTTGGCCGGGTGTGAAGAAGCGTTGTCATGATGTAGGAGAACGCGGCTTTTGGGTCGTCTTTCGCGAACTTTTTCTAACAACCTGGGTAAACAAATGGTAGAATACTTTTGATCTTCAAGTGGAATTTTACAGATGGGACCCGTAGCTGAGAAAAAAAACGCGATCAGTTTTTTACCAACGTTTCTCGCCTGCCTCACTTTTGATGGCTTGTTCTCATTTTCAAACACCCATTCACAAGATTGCTGTCACGAAATTCGTCATGTAAAGAAACTCGACCTCTTTCAAATTCAGCAAACCATCGCCTCATAGTGCTCAAACAAGGTGCTTCTCTCCTAAAAGCATTTTGAAGACCAGCGGCACAGTCTTGCGGAGAGAGAGAACTTTTAAAATCATAAAAAATCATCGCTCTAAAATCTTTTCGACTTAATTCCATTTTCGTTGCATACGTAGAACTTTGATGTGTGATAAAAAGCAATTGACAAATGATTTCCCGCCAATTGTTTTTTTTTGGAGTTTACTACTTAAGAATCGATTTTCATATATAAGGCGCCCGGTATGAGAAAAATCCGAGGGGTAAAACCTACTAACAAGTAACGAATCGTGTCACGTTTTTGGTGCGCACCTCTAGTGCGCAACTTTCTAATTTGTTATGGTTAGATACTCGTACTTAAGGAGTAAACTCCAGTCGTGCGTCGGAGCTGACACACACACTTTTTTTTTATTACTAAGAAGGTTGCAACGTTTAAAAAAATATAACATTCGAAATTCAAATAGTTCCGATTAGCTAGAAGTGCAAAACTTTTAGTGTGTCCCATGTATTGTATGTACTGTGTAAAAATCCTATTCCTAACGTCTACTTTTTTCACAGTTATTCAATTAGTATTCACTTACTTGGCTAATTGAAGAGCTTGAAGAACTTTACATTTAACAGCTTCATATGTTTGATTCACCATTTGATTTAGTTTTTCACTTTCGATTTCAAAAGTCGCCTGTTTTGTTTTTAAATCCATATTACTCTGGAATTGGGAACAATGTTAAAATTGGTTGTCTCTGTGTATCTCTATCAGATTAAAAATCAAGATATATTACTTATAAATATGTATTAATACTAACTGCGTTGTGACAAGATTTATCTGTACGTGGCTTACAATTGTTGCATTTGACTATCTCGATTAATTCTAGTCGACGTGCCAGTAATTCTGAAAACACAGCTTGTATCTCCTCAGGAACTGAACCAAGACTTGACGATAACTGCTGAAGTGCATGTGAACCTGTACATAGTTTATAGAATTGTAGGTATTTGACAGAATCGTAACTGTTTGATAGAATTGTAAAAATTTCAATATTTGGATAGAAATTATAAATCACAAAAATTGAAATGTCAGCGGCAGGACTTGTACGGCCGAAGATAAAGATCATTCCCCTCGTTAGGTTTACCTAACGAGGGGAATGATCTGACCAATGAGAAACGATGACCAACACCGATATCATCAAACCTTTTTTTTCATAATAAAATTTTTAGATCGCGCTATCAAAGTAAGCGCGCTATTAATTTCTATAATATTTAAGAACAGTATAATTTTCTTTAATATTATTAAATATTTAAGAATAGTAGCAGCAAACTCATTGCTTTAAAATACAGAAATTTTACTAATACTAATTTAACTATTTCAGAGAATTGTATTATTTATGAACGATACCTTCGCCTACATTTCTCTTACAGTAGGTACTAACTTAATTTAGTAGGTCCTGCTTACCAAGTATACTGTTTACATTCTGATTCTTAATAAGATTAAGATCGTCTCGTATGATTAAAAGTATGTCGTGCGGTGGCCACCCGGTCATAGATAATACTCGCATATCACCAATTGTCTCATCTGGGTTAGCGTTGATGCGGTTTTCTAGATCCTTCAGACTTGCGTAATTATCCAAAACTGCATTCTGTATTTATACATTAAATTTCAGTCAGGTAGAGCTAATTTTGTATCAAGGTGGTTTAACTCATTATGAACACCATACACTTTAACGGGAATTTAATCGAAACATGACGAGATACGTAGGTGGCAATATCGACGCGACGTTTCAGCTTGTGGAACTTTGTCATTATTACATTAAACATGATGAGCTAAACAATTTTATTTGCCAAAGTCTCACTCCACTTGCAGGTTGTACCCTATTCTAAATAGGTAAGTTGGTATTATAAGACTTACTTGTTGCGTTAAGTAACTTTTTCTCAACTTGATAAAGTCCCGTCTTTTTACTGAAAGCATTCGGACCATTTTTGTTGCAACGTACGACGGTACAGTGATTATTTTGTCTGAAACAATACATTCATTTGGATTAGTATAATTCCAGACTAGTATAGCTTCTCAGACCGGCTGCTAGGAACTATTAATATCTCCAGGGTCGAAGTTAACCTCCCATGCACGCGTTGACGACGCGACAGTCTGGCAAATAAAGCCTTTCGTCCGGAAACCGCATCAGGCTTATCCCTATTAAATGGGACCAACAATGTGACTGCACAAGTGTTTGCATAATAAACCTCTGTCTACACCTAAGTTACGCAAAAATACAAGAAAAGAAAGATGAGAAGAAGAAGAAACTAATGTTAGAAAAAAGCCCACATAAGAGAAATAAAACGGGAATAAAGTAGAAGTCTGTACCTACTTCCTCTGTGCCAGGATACTTCATAGAAGCAAAATACTTAAGTATACATTCAGTAGGGATGGACTAGCAGTTTAGTCTACCTGCATTTTATGGTAGTAGTAGGATACTTTTAAAACATACCTAGATTGACTACCTGAGTTGATTCTTGATATTCTATTTCGGAGCCACCGTAGCTATCGACAGATTGTTTTCTCATAACCTTAAAACGAGTGATATGTTATATAATGCTGCTTCGGTGGCGTGGTCGGTAGTGCATCGGCTTTAGACAAATATTTGTGTGATCCACAAATGTTTGTTTCGGAGTTTAGGTGTCTTCTATTTATAATATGTATGTATTTAGAAATATATAAGTATGTTTATCAGTCGTATAGAACCCATAGCACAAGCTTATATTATCTAAATTGGGCTAAAAGACGTTGTGTGAGAAAGTGCAAAAATATTTATTATTATTATTATTATAAACGCCCACCATGTAGTTTGTGAAGCTTCAATAAACCAATGTTGCCAATAAACGATAGCTAAAAATAAGGAATATAATGATGCAGAAATCCAGCGGCATTGGTGATAGCTGGTATAACGTTCTCCTTGGAAGAGTAAGAGGTTGGTTCCCGGCCTGATGTCATTGAATTTGCAGCGTTGCTTTGAAATGCCAATGATATCTATCGAATAATCGTATAATGTAGTGAATAGGGAGCCCAAGATTGTGCTGGAACAATTAACCTCATCTGAAAGTGGTGTAGTTAGCGATCAACGGATGAGATTTTAGCAAACAAAAGTTCCCGGCTAAAAGCGGGTGTTCACAGGTGAGCCTTTTCCCAAGCCAGTTGGTGTCAGCTTATCAGATGCGGCTAAACTTCGATATTTTGCCGTGAAGCGACTGCCATCTGTCTTCCACAGCCCATGTGGGATATTGAAATTCTGTAATTAGACTCCTTGGCTTTTATCTATATGCTATACTGTTATAGATGTTTGTATGTACCTATGTATTTAAGCAATCTTAGGTACCTAGTAATGTACCTAGTAAGTACAGCATTGTACTTAATAATTACGATAATAATTAAATGTTGCACAAAACCTAAACTAACTAATAAAAAGTTATAAAAATGCAATGTTTACTAAGTGCTATAATAGGATTTTTGCTTTGGGTGGACCTGATAATATGAGATACCCTGGAGCAGGAGTGGGATCACCCGGATAGTAACCAACTCTTACTTGTTTCTCGTCAAGTAGCTTCCTATGTCCCTTTCCTTTCTCCATTTTATATCTTTTTAACAGACTTCAGAAAAAGGAAAGGCAGCTGCCGAAGATCTTACAAGGAGAAGACTTGGTGACTTACCACTTTTGATCTTGGCGTGGGACTCAAGGAACTGGCTTTCCTTGAGGGAATATTCGCAGTACAGACCGATGCTATTGTCTTGAGATCTAATCAATATCGTTATCTTTTAACCAATCTTATTAATAATTAGGTACAGAAGAAGCAAGGAACTTACTACACTGCTCTTCCTCAATCTACTATTTCAGATGGAGTTTTAAAGTATGGTCAGCAAGATAATAATATTATCAATAGCATCGATGACCTCGTATTGCGCCAACGTAAATCAGTATCAAATAGACTAATCTTTGATGAACAAGGTTAAATTATAGTTAATACCTTGAGCCTTGTTTAACACTCGTAATAAAACGATATCGGTAGTTTTGTAAAGTAATCTGAATAATGTAAAATGTAAGTAACGTAAAAGTACTTATCCATCTCTTGACCTTTTTAGTAGGTACTTTAAGTTAGTAAGAAAGTCCCTAAATTGTCACTGTTAATTGTTTACGAAGAGGCTCTTCGTGACAAGCTCCTCTTCTACACCATTGTACGGGAATTCTTGGACCCCTGACTAGACCATTCTCACGTGGGGTCCAAAAATTCCCGTAACAATGAGAATATCTTATCCCCAAGCTAGATCACCGAGAACCCGCTCGATTTTTAAAGCGTGTCCACATTATTTACGCAATGTAACACGCAATGAAATAATTCCCGGTGTGGACGTCTTGCACGAAGCGCACGAGTTAAGCATTATAACAACACACTTACAAATACTAATTTCATGTAACATTGCCTAAATGTGTACACGCCCTTAGACTTCGTTTGGTCTTAATTAAAATGTGGATGAAAATTAACACACATCAAATGCTCTCTGAATCTTTGTACCTATACCTACTACATAATATAAAACATCATTGTACTACATTATGTATTTCAGGTAAGTAAGGGCTCTCGTAGCGACATAAATTATTGTGTGTGTGTGTGATGTTGTACCTTTTTGTGTTGAATTTGATTCGATTGATTGCAACATGGTTACTGTTTTTATAACATAAGAATTTTTCAATTTTATTCTATTTAATTTTTAATTATTTTTAACCCTTCATGTCACTTTTGGCAGCAGTTTAGGCATAGACAATAAATGACTTATATATGACGAATTTTATAGAAAAGAAATTCATGAATTTTTGGTTTCACATTTCACACACAACCTGTCGTGACGTCTTTCCACTACCGCAGGATGATATATGACCCGTGATACGTTGATAACCGTAACCAACTGCGTATGAGACTTCTGCCAAAAGTAAGTATACATAAGGTAAAGTTATAACCTTTTTACGTCCGTTACCGAGGGCCCCTGGTACGCACCATGAGGAATTACCTATTATTAGTACCTCTTTGATCCCGCGTCGTTGGGTTCGGGTTTGATCCCGTGTCGATGAGTGAATCTGGTTGCATGCTGCGGGGCTGAATGCCAGGCAGCACGCAACCCTTGTACCCTGCTTCTGTAAGGACGGCGGGTGTCTATCCCACCGTCCTCAGGCCCCGGTAAAGCTATTACCTAGCTTATGACATGTAGAGAGGTTAGTCGGATCAGATAACACAGCCGTAGTCTATCGGAGTCTGGCCTGAACGGATCCCATCTATAATATAAAAATGAATCGCTGAATGTGTTGCTAAGCGCAAATCTAGATGTTTATCAAATGGTGAGCATTCGTTATTTTGCTCATATTTCTGCTGTACAGCATTGCCCATCAGGTAATATCGGTACTATATTTTTTTTATTTAATTTTGAATTAATTTAAACACGAATGGGTCCAACCACTTGCGTGATACCGTGACTTAGGGAGATAGGGATTACCTACATAGATAGTTAGATTATATTACCTGATGGGTAATACTTTTGAAATATTACAATGTACTAAACACTCAATAAATCATACTTACCCGATATTATATTTATCTGTGCCCTAATTACTAAATCTTTATTTCGAGGTGAGTGCTTTGTAAAACAATGAACTACTAAACAATACAACGAGAGATTATTGTAACGGAGTTGTGACTGTTTTCAATGTTTAAATATTTATAACTGTATGTGATTACAAAAAAAACCAGACCTACTTAACATATAATCACACCTACTTCTCCGAAGGCACAGAGGCATATTATACTCCCACTTTCCCTCGTAATAGAGGGCGAGTTCCATTGCCGTTTTCTAGGCTTTTTTTGTGTTCGTCAGAGCCTCGTTCGTTAATCAGCAGGTGCACCACTTGCTGATGATGTTGGTTTGGCCACCTCAAGATTTTGTTGAGGTCCTCATACACCCACATAAGAAAATATTATTATTGTGCAAGTTATCACCAGTCTAGTACGGCAGTTGTCAACATTTCATACCTACGTGTCATACATACTTACTTCTTATTCCGACACTTCCAAGGAATCTTCTTTGTCTAATAGACGACAGCAATTTAGAGTAGAGAATTTACATGTAAGTATAATTTAAACTAATAAAAATGTTCCTAACCCCTGAAACTTTGTATATATTCTTTTATTCGTTTCGTTTGCCTTACTTTAAAAAAAAAAGGAAAAAGATAGGGTTGTGGAAAAATATTTTGATATACGCACAAAACCCAAAATATAAACACAAAATAAAAACTACATAAAAACTACATCGAAAGATGTATAGGGCTAGCTTCGCGGAAACTAGGAATACTGAATAAGGTAAAGAGATTGTTTACACCGGACCAGAGGTGTCTGCTGTACAAGACGCAGATTAGACCCTGCGTCGAATACTGCTCTCACCTCTGGGACGGCTCCGCGAAGTATCTGCTGGACGCTGTCGACGCTATGCAGCGACGGGCTGTCCGTATTATAGATTGTCCGGAGGTAACCGGAAGCCTTGAGCCGCTAGCTCAGCGCCGAACAATAGCTCCCTTGGCCGCATTCTACCGTATTTACCACGGCAAGTGTTCTGAAGAGCTCTTCAATCTGATCCCACCCTCTTCCTTCCGATCCCGAACAACGCGTGCCGGGCAGAGATGCCACTCCCACACAGTGGACAGCATGTTCGCGAGAACCGAGAGTTTGAAACGTTCGTTTTTCTGCCGAACGATAGTGGCCTGGAACGCCCTGGCTGTGCACGTGTTTCCTCCCACATATAATCCTGGGTTCTTTAAGCGGAGCGTGAAGAGGCACATCAGTAGGTCGTTAAGTTGAGGGCCACTCTCTATAGTATTGTGTGCTGTGAGAGTGGCCCACAATCGCTAGACGTCGTCACGACTTACCACCAGGCGGGCGGCGTCAATTTGGCGAACTCAATATAAAAAAAAAACCACGTCTGTAAGGGGTGTTTTTTTTTTATTCCGCGGCCAAAGGCCGCGGCCGCTCTCACGTCTGTTGCCGGGCGCCTCTGGTTCACAAGCAGAAGGTATTTCCAGTGGCGCCCGGCTCTGTAAGGGGGTTGGCAAAGGCTTTCTTTGCGCCCACTTTTAGTCAGGTTGTTCCCACGTTATGCCACAGAGATGTTGGTAGAGCAATTAATTTTTTCTTTTAACGTACCAATTTACTCTTCTGAAAATCTATTCTATTCTTTTTGATGGCTTTCTGTGTGTTCAGAAAGTCAACAACCTCGTATCATCAAGTATTTGTCAGATAAAGACGACACAATAGTGTGCTTATCTATATCTTAACACAAATAAATGCAGTAATCATTAAATACCTTGTACTTATTAGATAATTGACTACTTACTTCCACGCTGTTCTCTCTGAGACAGTCTTGATAATGCCTCGTTTAGAGGCGAAACAATTGTCGACGTTTTGTTGTCCCTTTAATACTGCGAAAAATTAATGCTATTATATAATTTAAAAAGATTTTTCTTAAAACATTTTACTTACCATTGTTTTGTCATGGATTTTCGCCAAGTAACGCCTGTTTCTATCCAATATTTACTTACTCCTTGTTTAAATATATTAAACAGGGTTGTTACATATAAATTGGTTGCTAATTAGTCTCACTCATCAAAAGCTACCGCGTAGTTATCAATATTTGCAGGATAGGATCACACAAGTCATCCTCTTCTGCAGGTTGTCTGCATTGGCCAATAGCCGGTCGAAACTTGGGAAATATGCCACAAACCGACAGGCCAAATGAGTACCTTATTAACGTCTACCTCTTCGGAGATAAAGAGGTGAGCTTCAAATACTTGGGTAGGTACAATAAGTTATGGATCCACAATCTTAATGCCGATTTCGTCGCGTCGCAGTATCGTAAAATATTCTCCAACATAAATATATTTTCAATGGAATTTAGTACCTACTTTTTGTTCAATATTTATCGCCAAGCAACTATGAAATATTTAAGCAATAAATATTGTTTAAAGTATGTACAAATAAAGTTTGTGCATAGTTTACCTTCATATATATAATTATATATCAAGGTTGTCAGGGTTGAAACACATGCCGATCACAACGTTCTGTTAAACACAAGTTACTAATACCCGGATAGCAGTAAAAAGCTCGCCCCCTATTACTAAAAATGCTCTTTACAAAAAAGTGGGTGTATATTCGGTATTCCTCTGCCTATCCCTTTGAGAATAGACCAACGGCGACGTGAGTATACATACACGTACGTTTGTAGGTACTTGGTATAATTTCTAATATTTCGACGCACCAACTTTATCTGTTGCTACCGTAAATTGATATGGATGATTGTTCTATTACAATATCTTAATCCCAATATGGCCTTTACTAAACAGTAGATATGGTGCATTTGTCGTAGATTATAATTATCAAGGTTGGAACGAAATATTATTTTAATTTGAAGAAGTTAGAAGAAAGTGTGGTTGAGAATGAATGACTGACCATCAAATGCCTTCTATATGCTGATGACCAGGTAATACTTGCATCATCAGCGGTGGAGTTACTGGTGATGGTTGGTATGCTAAACGAGTCATTAAAAAAGAAAGGAATGAAAGTGAATGTAAGTAAGACGAAAGTAATGATTTTTGAAAGAGAAGAAAGTATGTCGAACTGTTCGATTGTGATTGAAGGAGAAAGAATGGAACAAGTGGAAGAGTTTGTATACTTAGGATTTAAAGTTTTCAAGAGATGGCATGACAGTGATATTGAAGGAAGAGTTGTGGCAGGTGAATGGGGCACTGTATAGCTTTATGAACAGCCAGAACGTGTCTCATAAGGTAAGGATGGCCGTGCATCGAGGAGTGCTTATCCCTACACTAATGTATGGTAGTGAATGTTGGGTGTGGCAGGAGAAGCATCAGAGTGCTGTCAGAATGAATGCGGTCGAAATGAGAAGTTCGAGAAGTATAGCTGGTGTGACTCTGATGGAGAAAATGAGAAACAGCGTGATAAGAGAACGTTGTGGTATGTCAGAAGATGTAGTAAGCAAGGTGGAAAAAAGGATACTTAGATGTTTCGGACATGTAGAGAGGATGGATGACAGGAGATTGACAAAACAGATACATGAAGCGAGTGTGAATGGACAAGCTAGTAAGGGTCGACCAAGGCGAATATACAGCGACCAAATCACAGATGTCCTAAATAAAGCCCAGGTTAAAAGTACCAGTAACCGGCGAGCATGCATGAAGGCAGTAATGAAAGTTGAGGAAGCGTAATAAGTATGCGAGGAAACGAAATAGTCACACACTACTTTTATTGACTACTTTTGCTTCTCTACAGGTCAATAGAGGTGTCTACATTTCGGCAGTCATTTTATCAGTCCCTTGTATGAACAGGTAACTATTGACGTTTACTTGAACTTCAGGTACATAATAGGGAATAGTACTTACATACAGAACTTGCACTCCGACGTTAATTAAAGCATATTCTTTTGTTTACAGAGAACATCGCTCGAACCACCGACCAGTACCTAAATTAAAATATATACCAGCATAATTTGACCAATAATTATGTCGTTAATGCCTCAATATCAACTCTATGGTCAACGCCATGTCACAAACAAGAGCTTACTTGAGACCCTTACTGACTTACAACTTCAAGTTGTAACTGACATCATGTATTTTTTGCGATTGTTAGGCGAGTGACATAGCCCTGCTTCAGGTAAGATATAATTACCAGAGAGTTCTCTGTTTTATAGCAGATTCATCAAATTACTTTGAATCTTACAGAGTTCTTACATGTTCTACTTGTAACTGTTAAGTGATTGGCAAAACAAGATTCACTTGCACTTAACATCTTAAGAAAATGTAAACACGACCTTAGATTAGGTTTTTAAAATGACTTTGAAATAGGTAGGTTGTAATCCTATTTTCCCACTACATTTCTAGTTTCCTTTTCTTCCTTTCCTCTTTCTATTATTTTTAATATGTATGTATTGTGTACCAACAATACCCTTTTCATTTCTTCAATTGGCTATCCATCCAAAAGCTTCGTAGAAGAGATCACTATTAAACATAAAGACACAATGTACAATTCTTTTTTTAGTAATATTTCTATGTTACAACTACGGGATCCTAAGTATATTGTCATCATGGTGTAATATACCTTAAATAAAGAGAATTTGATTCGTTTTGATACCATAGTAATAATATTACCACAGAATAGGGAATAGTACTTACATACAGAACTTGCACTCCGACGTTAATTAAAGCACATTCTTTTGTTTACAGAGAACATAATTCGAACGTTAGGGTTATCAGGAAAGTGCCAGCATAATTTGACCAATAATTATGACGTTAATGCCTCAATATCAACTCTATGGTCAATGCCGTATCACAAACAAGAGACAACCCTTACTGACTTACAACTTCAAGTTGTCGCTGACGTCACGTATTTTTTGCGATGGTTAGGCGAGCCACATAGGCCTGATATTACTAACTGACGTACCAAAAGGCAAATAATGGTACCATCAAGGCTAGTGTTAGCGTTATGTCATATTAGTTATTTCAGAAGGAACTTAATGTTAAGTACGGTAAATTATGATTAAATTGAAAATTTTGCGTAATTACCGGTATCAAATCACGAGGTAATTACCAATTAATGAGCGTTAATTATTAATAATTTTCAATTAATCACATTAACCGTATCATATACATGGGTATTGTATTGCATGTATATTTCGGCAATATTCCGAGTAAACCGCATGCGGTCCAGTGTATTTTTAAAGTTTAGATTGAAAAGATCGTCCGATAGTCACAACCGAAGTTGAATTCACCGAATTTTTATTGTGAGTTTATATTTAACATGGGTAGGAACGGCTACTTAAAAATTTGCTTATCGGATGCGTGAGGTTGGTCGATAAGGCGGTGTACGCGCTTTATACGATTTATACCCTAGTGTCACTGTCAGACTCAGTACCGCGATCGACGCCGGCGCATTACAGCGTATTGTAGATCTACACCGCTCAGCTGCTGTAGACCAGATTCGTAACGTGTTTGGAAACTAAAACCAATATTATACAATTGATATGTGCCTGAACCATAGCTGCCAGCCAGTGTTTTCTAAACTATTGTGTTGTTACAAAATTATAGTTACCTAAACCCGTGGTTTTTAAGTGGAACAGTGTTTTGAAAAGTGAGTAAAAGATTATATACGAGTATATAGGTAACTTATACTTAAGTACTTTTATTTGAAAATAATAATTAAGTACATTCTTCTGTTATACAAATATTATATCAGTGTAATAATTAGTGTAGACAAAAGTTAGGAGTAGACAAATAACCGAAGTATGTTTAATATTATCTACAATAAATCTTCTATCTATCTTCTTCTTATGCTTCTTCTTCTTATAAATAAAAATTAATTGCCGTTATATATCGCTAAAAATCGAGAACGGCTAGTACGATTTGGCTGATTGAAGTCTTCAATAATTGGTGAAAACTGGGAAGGTTTAAAAGTAAAATTTGAACAATAACTTGAAACTGGACCATTAAACCTACTTTGAAAAAAGTCCAAACAAACAATCAAGGAATCAAGGAATCAATTTCATTTATTCAGTTTAGGCACATAAAGAGCACATATGAATGTCAAAATTTTACAATTTTGTCAAGTAATATTATAAAAATACTAAATTAAGTAAGTACATAAATAACCATTAGAAAATGATTCTTTCGCTGGTTAGGTAAGTTGGTTCTCCTGAGAAAATACCAGCAAGAAACTCAGGTAGATTATCCATTTTCTTTTTTAATATTGTTTTGTTTACATTGTTACAATTAGTTTAAATTGTATTATACGAGTGGCCAACAACAGAAGATTAGGGTGACCATGCATTTTTATCATTAAGATATTCGTCTACATTATAGTAGCCTTTCATCATCAAACATTTTTTAACTACTATTTTAAACTTATTAAGAGGCATGTCAACCAAATCCTGAGGAATTTTATTATAAATTTTTATACATTTGCCTACAAACGAATTACCAACTTTATGAAGTCTAATTTTTGTCATTGCCAGTTTATTTTTATTTCTTGTATTAAAATTATGGTTATCGGAATTTTTTTTGAAGAGATCTATGTTCTTCCGTACATATAAGATGTTGTCGTAATATGTTTACGACTGAGAAGCAACTGTTAAAATATTAATTTCTTTAAATAGTTCTTTCAGCGAGTCACGGGGTCCGAGTCTATAGATTGCTCGTATAGCTCGTTTCTGTAATATGAATATTGTCTCAATATCGGCAGCTGAGCCCCACAGCAGTAGACCATATGACATAACGCTATGAAAGTAGCTAAAATAAACTAATCGTGCCGTTTTTTCGTCAGTCAGTGACCTTATCTTTCTAACCGCATAGGCAGCTGAGCTAAGTCTTCCTGCCAAGGCTGTGATATGAGGACCCCATTGTAGTTTACTATCTAGAGTTATCCCAAGAAAAACTGTGGTATTGACTATTTGAACTAATTCATTATTCATAGTAATATGAGTATCCACCTGTCTAACATTGGGCATAGTAAATTTTACACATTTTGTTTTCTTCGCATTGAGCAGCAAGTTGTTACTTGTGAACCAATGCAATATTTTCGAAAGGGTATTATTTACATCGTCAAGTGCTACTTTTTGCCTATCACTTTTAAAAATTAATGATGTGTCATCAGCAAATAATACTATCTCACAAAGATTTTTAGTGAAATAAGGAAGATCGTTTACGTATACTAAGAATAAAAGGGGTCCTAATATCGAGCCCTGGGGTACTCCCATGACTAATGAGGCGCCAGAAGAGTCGGTGCCATTAATGTTTACTTTTTGTACTCTACCAGTGAGGTAAGACTCCAGTAAGCCAAGTGAGCTGTTCGAAACACCATAATAACCTAATTTTAGTAGCAAAGTCTCATGATCAACACAATCAAAAGCTTTTGATGGATCACAAAATATACCAATGGCATCCTGCTTTTCCTCCCAAGCATCAAATATATGTTTCACAAGTGCAACTCGTGCATCCGTTGTGTTCCTGCCTTTAGTGAAACCAAACTGTTTGTTATGAAGTAACTTATTGTCTGTAAAATGTGAAAGCAATTGATTAAATATTATTTTTTCAAAAATTTTACTGAGGGTTGGGAGTATGGAAATAGGTCGAAAATTTGAAGGATCACTTTTGTCTCCTGCTTTAAATAAAGGAATGATTTTACTGTACTTCATAAGATTAGGAAACTGATTTTCATCTATACATTTATTGAATATGAATGCAAGGTGAGGCGCTATAGCGGGCACTATTGATTTTATTATATTAGTTGAAATGCCCCAAAGATCCTCGGTATTTTTTATATTTAGTTGTTTAAAAATTTTAAGTATAGTGACAGAGTCAATATACTGAACATCAAAGTTAATTCTACATTTATCAACACTAGATTTAAGAAGAGAATTGGCTACGTTTTTTGACGAATTTAACTTATTTGTAGTGGTGATTGGAACATTTGTGAAAAAAGATTCAAATGCATTGGCCACTTCAGAATCAGTTTTAATATGTTTATCATCTATTTTTAACTCAAAGGATCGATCACGTGACCTTGTTTTACAAGTTTCTTTGTTAATAACATTCCATATTGCCTTCGTTTTATTATCAGATTTTTCAATTTTAGCCCGTATATAATTAGATTTAGCAGGAGTACTTTTTAATCTGTTCAATTACTTGTGGCTCATTAGTAGATGCCGTTGTCAGATAATTCATATAATTTCCTTCTACTTTTATAGATTCCAGGCGTAGCCCAATCACTAAATTTAATTTTGAATTGATTTACATTTATTGTTTCATTAGTGAAAATGTTATCACATTCGTATTTGATTACTCCGAACAAATCTCCGTAATGATCATTCGGGTTTTTATCATTATTCAACTCCAAAAGAGGTACTTTATTCTTAATGTTTTCTTTAAATTTTTCTAATCTATAAGTTGTGATTGGTCTACAAACAATATTTTTTGATAATGGAACATGTTGGTACTTAAATCTAGCTAACTGACCTGCATGATCTGAATTTATAAAATGTATTATAGATTTCTCATCTACATCGCTGTTAGAAAAAATATTATCTAAGCAGGTAGCTGATGTGGCTGTGGTGCGAGTTGGTTCACAAAAAAGATATTGTAAGTTAAAAGATTTAAAAAGGTTGAGGAACCTTAGCGAGTTCTGAGAGTTTTCTAAAATATTAATATTAAAATCGCCACATACAACTATAGTCTTCTTACATTTACATACCTTTTTTAAGGCTTCCTCCATTATGGACTCAAACAGGTAGTAATCTCCAGAAGGAGGTCTATAGACGCTAATAATAATATATTGTTCTAGCTCTGCACATGATAGTTCAATATTTCGCTCACTTGTGAGTGCTACTACGTCTTTTCGGTCTTTTGATTTTAATTTGTCATTAATTAAAATGAGAGACCCACCTCTTATAGCGGAATCTCTAGTAAACGCACTAATGATTTTATAATTATCAATATTAACTGAGAGTTCATGTTTTTTTAACCAGTGTTCAGTTAAACAAAGTACATGGATACGTTTTTCATTTAAAAATAATTCTAGTTCTAACTCTTTGCCAGAAAAGCCTTCAATATTTTGATGAATAATATTCATGAACATAGACTTTTCCTTTGTCCTTAAATTTAATTTGCTAGGGATTTCCTCTATTGTCCTACAACTAAGTTTAAATTATTGTCACCCTTTTTTGGAACAGATTCCAAGGTCACAAGACAAACATTGTCACTTTTCTGCTCAATAAAAGCAGATAGTTTAGCCAAGTTTTTGGCTTAATAACTAATAAAATATGATAGCGAAGATGCTATCTGTCTCTTAAAATATCTATTCAAATAGAATTTATCTTCCGTCAATAACAATTTATTTTCTAAATACATGTTAATGTCAATCAGATGGATTTTATTTGGATTATGAAATGTCAATGTATGTATTGTTTGATTTAGCTTATATCTAAGATTGTTTTCGGCCTGTGACAAGCTACGGCTATAAGGAAGTGTGAATAAAATAATGTTTTTAACATCTAATAAGCTCAGTAATTCTAAACAATTTACAATTTAATTTCTGTCTGCATTTCCCCTATCTCCCACCAAAATTGAAAGTGTACAGTTGCTGTTTAAATTACAATTATTAATTTTTTTTATAATGTTACAGTAAGTTAATCCCGGCATACAATAGTTAGTAACATTTTGTTCTAAATATGAACTAAGTAACTGGCTCATTGATTTCCCTAATTCATCACAAAACATCACTATTTCAGATTTAATCATATTTTGTTTGGTGAAGGAACAATGCAACTTATCTTACTTATATACGAAATCTTGATATTTTGCTGCGTTGTTAATCAATAATAATTATTACATTAATGCTTTTTTTTGTAATTAACTATTACAAGAAATAATTAACGATGAAAGTAATACTTAAATCGGAAATAAATTGCGCCAGTGTCGACTCCAGGACTCCAAGACTCCAGGTTGTACTCGTATCTTAAGAACCATGATAGTTAGACAGTCGAAATTTTTTCACAGATGATGAAGGTATTTCTGTTGCCGCTATAACAAACAAATACTAAAAAATTAAATTAATATTTAACGGGGTTCTCATACAATAAACCTGATTTTTCCCGTTTTTTAAAGGTAATGGTACGTAACACTTCGTGCGCAAATCCAGCTCGCACTTGGCTGGTTCTTTTTGTTTGTTTGTTTTAACTGACTTGTTGAATTAACGGCAAAATGTCACAGTCGCACGCGCCACACAACTCGCAATAGTTTCATGCTCTCTCACTGACCTTTCTAATTTCACTCTTCTCATTGTATCACTTACACATAGTTACATACACTCATATTAAATTAGCGTATTCAATTATGGGTAAGTAGATGTATGAATTAATCATTGTTACTTTCGGACTGGTGTCCAAATCTACGAGGGTGGATTGAAAAGTAATCGGCCTAACACTGATCCATTTAGTTCTAAAAATCAAATCTACCCAAATTATTTAGTTCAGTTCAGACCTGTTAATTGTGTGAAGTTTGAAACGTGTGCGATAATTAGTTTTAATTTTATAAATTTATTAACAAAGCAATCTGACATCATTTCCGCAAATGGAGCAAATTGAGCAGCGTGCCGTCATTAAGAACCTCCATAAGAAGGGGCTGTCATCAAAAGCCATCCATGATGATATCAGTACATAAGCAGGGGTTATCAGGGATTGCGGTCTTTCATATTCATCCGTCAAAAAATAGATAGTAGAATTCAAGCGTGGTAGAGAGAGTGTGAAAGACAAACCCCGCTCTGGAAGGCCTTCGACGTTCACTACTGACGAAAATGTTAAAAAAATACTCGACTTAATTATGGGAGACAGCAGATTGAAAATTAGAGAGATAGCCGAGATTATAGGCATCTCTTATGAACGTACTCAAAACATAATAGTCAACGTGTTGGGTTTCCACAAGGTGTCTGCGAGGTGGGTTCCGCGACTGCTTTCAGTTGAGCAAAAAATAATGTGATTGACTATTGCACGCGACTGTTTGGAGTTATTTGAAGCTGATGATTGTGGTTTTTTGTTACTATGGACGAAACATGGGTTCATTACTGTACACCGGAAACAAAACAACAATCAAAACAGTGGAAAAGACCTGGTTCACCACACCCCAAAAAGGCTAAGTCGATTTTGTAGGCAAGTAAGGTGATGGCTTCAGTATTCTGGTACTCGAAGGGTATGATTATGGTTGATTATCTTGAAAGGGGTCAGACTATAAACTCTGATTATTACTGCACCTTACTACGTCGTTTACGAGAGGAAATAAAAGAAAAACGTCCAGGAATGATCAGAAGAAAAGTCCTGTTTCATCAAGATAACGCTCGTGTTCTTACGTCTGTCCAATCAATGGCAAAAATTCACAACTGTGGCTTTGAACTGTAACTGTAAGGTGGACGCACCTTATTCACCTGATCTGGCACCGTCAGACTTTTTTCTGTTCCCTAACCTAAAAAAGCACTTGCGAGGTCAGATTTTTGACAAATGACGAGGTCAAAGCAGTGATGGTGATTACGTTGAAAAATAAAAATTTATTTCATTTATTATGTATTTATTTTCTTGGTTAGGCCGATTACTTTTCAATCCACCCTCGTATTGAGTTGCCGAACATTTTGACTCTATCATTAATTCATTACATTTGGGTTCTCCTCTAACTTCATCGCCAACTGACGCAATGACTGATCAATAGCTGAAGTAGAGAAGATCCTTTCGAGTTTTGATTTAATATCTGGATAGGTATAGGTACAATATGGTCTAGGACTTGCCTGGTATATAACAACCCGAGTATTTGACGTCTAACTCTGTAGGTATTGCGCTCAGAATCTACTATTGATTTTCTAATCACACAGACAAAGGTCGATAGCAAAGCTTTCTGCCTGGAGGCAAGAAGGTGTGAAAAATTTAAAAAGATCACACATTATACTCGATAGTATAATTCTAACATTTATAATACTTAAGTGTTTTTTTAGGGTTCCGTACCCAAAGGGTAAAACGGAAACCCTATCACTGAGACTTCGCTGTCCTTCTGTCCGTCCGTCTGTCGTGGGTGTATCTCATGAACCATGATAGTTAGAAATTTGAAATTTTCACAGATGATGTATTTCTGTTGCCTCTATAACAACAAATACTAAAAAAACAGAATATAATAAATTAGTAGGGCTCCCATACAACAAACGTGATTTTTTGCCGTTTCATTTCCACTGTATTTTATCAATTTCTTTGTACCAATTAATGAGTTCCTTTCTTTTTGTTAAAAGGAAAATAAATGAAATCTAAATCTCAGGACCCAGAAATGATACTATGTCATGTCATGCATATTTTTAAAACTGCAAATAACCAATCCGATTGCCGTTGTCTTGTCTGAAATATATTTTTTAGTAGGTTGGTACATAAACCTAATAAAAAAAAATATTCAAAATATTTTTTTGGTATGATTAGGAATTCTAATGCTTTATGATATGTAATAACTGCTATGTTAGACTGAAGGTTGCTAGACTAATAAACTTGTCCATAAACGTTTATGGTTGCGAAATGTAACAATTGCTTAAAAACTAGAAGGAGAGAATTCGAAATAAATCTCTCAAGAGTATTATAGTAGTATTATTTCCTTTCCAGTTGTAGAATTGTTAGTATCTGAAGTCGTGTCTAACTTTTAAAGTAAAAGGGAATAGGTATGTAGTACTCTGACAAGTAGCATTGCGCATCACGGAGGAAAATAAGAATATCCCGTTTATCCATTTAAAGTTGATAAGTAGGTATCTAATAAATAATTTAAATGACTATATCAGCACCCAAATTGGACCGATAAAAGGATTCTCATCATCAAATGTATTAAAATTTAATGTTTTTAAATATTTTTGACATTCTCATACACACAGAACGTCATCTAGCAAAATGGTATCTAGACAACTGATAAATGGAAGTTCGATTTTTGCTGAGCGCGTGGCAGCTGGCTTTTTAGGTAACCTCTGGCGCTCCGCAAAAATCGGATTTCCAGACACTCTCATACCGAACAACGTTTCTTGTCCTGCATCTGGAGCTAGTTAGGAATAACTAGTTCTTCTTTTTTTTTTATATATTTAGGTCGACAAATTGACGCCACCCGCCTGATGGTAAGCTAAGGCGACGTCTGGCAATTGAGGGCGACTCTCACAGTACACAGGAATACTATAGAGAGTGGCCCTCAACTTGACGACCCAGTAATGTGCCTCTTCACGCTTCGCTTAAAGAGCCCAGGGTTATATGTTGGAGGAAACACGTGCGCAGGCAGGGCGTTCCAAGCCACCATCGTTCGGCAGAGAAACGATCGTTTAAAACGCACGGTTCTCGCGAAGACGGTTTCCACGGTATGAGGGTGACATCTCTGGCCGGCACGCGTTGTTCGGGATCGGAAGGGAGAGGGTGGGATCAGGTTGAAGAGCTCTTCAGAACACTCACCGTGGTAAATACGGTAGAACGCGGCCAAGGAAGCAATTGTTCGGCGCTGGGCTAGCGGCTCAAGGCTTCCCGTTACCTCCGGACAGTCTATAATGCGAACAGCGCGTCGCTGCATAGCGTCGAGTGCGTTCAGCAAATACTTCGCGGAGCCGTCCCAGAGGTGAGAGCAGTATTCAACGCAGGGTCTAATCTGCGTTTTGTACAGCAGACACCTCTGGAAAACCTTCTGTGCGGGACTATCAACTAATCAAGCTTTACCTTGACATTGATGAATATCGATGGAGCCACGTTTTTAAAGAAAGAAGAAGAAGAAGACTGATAAATATACTTAGTTACATATTTCTAAATACAAACATATTATACATAGAAAACATCCGACCTATTAGTTAAATAGTGGCATAGTGGCTTTAGTCGACTAAGGGCAAACTGTAGCAAAGTCCCCTCAATCGTTGTGAATGAACCACAAGATTGATGAATGATAGAGGATGGCATAATGGGACGATGGTGCTGAGAGGCACAATCATCATCTTGTTTGTTATTCAATCACGCGTAAAACCTTGAATAGATTTGAATGAAAATTAGCACAGACCTTTTCTTGAATCCATTGAATATATTTATACAACTAATGTGCTTCAGTGAGTGAATAGTATGTCTCATTAACTTGAGTTATACTAACTCCATATAAATATTTAACAAAAATCGCAAAAAAGAAAGTTATAATAAGCTTTGAACTAGCATCAGTTCCCTTTCAAGGAGCTCTGACCAATACTCAGCTCCAAAGATATTATCATCATCATAATCATAACATAGTATAAAATACACTTCAAAATTGACACAACAACCGACTTCAAATGACCGAAATGGGACCAAATAATTGTCGGAATGGGACCAAATTGAAATAGGACCAATTCGGAAGTAGTAGCTTTCATTTAAAAAAATCGAAACTGGTTCACCTAGTCCAGAGATAAGAGGTATCAAAATTGAGAACATCCTCCTTTTTTGGAAGTCAGCTTAAATCTACACAACGGATTTTAATGCGGTTTTCACCAATGGATAGAGTGGTTCTCGAGGAAGGTTTTGTGTATTTAATTTGTCAAGCGGGCGAAGCCACGGGCGTCCGCTAGTTATCATTCATTTGGAAAGAATGAAATTAGTCAAACCTAATTAAAGTGTGTGTCGATACGTGCAAATATAGGTAAGTATGAGAGAATACTTTAGTCAAGTGTTACAATTTGCTCAACTGGTTTTCACTTATTAATGGCTATTATTTCCTACATTAATAATATTCGTAATATCACGCTATTTAGTTCTGTTCATCATTGCTATAAGTATTTCAAAGTGTTAAGCAATTTAATTATTATTCTTTCTTACAAACTATAAAATATAGAGAGACACAAGATGTTGATAGGGTACTTGATCTATATATAGAAATGGTGAATGTAATTTTTGTCCCCCCTTAGCTCTCGAGAACTGCTTATGCTACAATGATGGTTGACCCCTCTATGGATAGCCCTCCATCTGGAGGCAACCCAAAAATCGAAAATTTGACCTAGCCCTAAGAGGTCAAAAGTTATAGGCCAACCTATGGCGTGGTGCGGCGTGAAGCACCGCGCAATACACCGTACTAGTATTTGTAGAAGGAGTGATATAAATATGAATTTTGTGATATACATGGGGCACACTAAAAGTTTTGCACTTCTAACTAATCGGAACTATTTGAATTTCGAATGTTATATTTTTTTAAACGTTACAACCTTCTTAGTAATAAAAAAAACAATTGGCGGGAAATCATTTGTCAATTGTTTTTTATCACACATCAAAGTTCTACGTATGCAACGAAAATGGAATTAAGTCGAAAAGATTTTAGAGCGATGATTTTTTATGATTTTAAAAGTTCTCTCTCTCCGCAAGACTGTGCCGCTCGTCTTCAAAATGCTTTTGGGAGAGAAGCACCTTGTTTGAGTACCGTGAGACGATGGTTTGCTGAATTTGAGAGAGGTCGAGTTTCTTTACATGACGAATTTCGTGAAGGGCGGCCTTCAACTGCCGTGAACGAAAATAATGTGGCTTCTGTTATGCGGTTAATTGAAGAAAACCCGCGGAATACCTATGAGACAATTCGAGGAATATTGGGATTGGTATGAGTCAAATCCAGAAAATTTTACACGAAGAATTGAAAGTTCGGAAACTTTGTTGTCGTTGGATCCCTCATGAACTGACAGCGGAGCAGAAGCGGGTTCGCGTGGAATGGTGCTCACAGATGCTACTGAAGTACGACCACGGACATTCTAATGCTGTTTATGACATTGTCACAGGAGACTAAACGTGGATTTATTGTTTTGAACCCGAAAAAAAACAGCAATCTTGTGAATGGGTGTTTGAAAATGAGAACAAGCCAACAAAAGTGAGGCAGGCGAGAAACGTTGGTAAAAACATGATCGCGTTTTTTTTCTCAGCTACAGGTCCCATCTGTACAATTCCACTTGAAGATCAAAAGAGTGTTAATGCCGAGTGGTATTCTACCATTTGTTATTGTCGCTTCTTCACACACGGCCACCAAAACAAAGTCATTTTTAGCTTCCGTAAAAAATACAACTCGTCACCCATCCTGCGCATAGCCCCGACCTAGCACCCTGTGATTTCTGTATTTTCCCCAAAATCAAAGATTTGATGAGAGGTACTTTTACCAACTCCGAAGCAGTGATAGCGTTCAATCAGCACGTAGAAAACATGCCTTCAGATCTGTGGTCCTCCTGTTTTAAAAAATGGTTCGATCGCATGAAAAAATTGTTAAAATATAAAGGAGAGTATTTTGAAAAGCAATAAACATAATATTTTGGTTTTAACATGCTGTTTTTTTAAGTTACGCAAAACTTATAGTGTGATCTATGTATACCGGGTGTTACGTAAGGGTTATATCAACCCTAAGCCAGCATAGTCAGCTGGTCGACCAGAACCCGTTTCGATATCGCTGTCCCCGACGAACAAAATCGTAATAGAAAAATGTCAATTTTTCAGGAGCAACAAAAAACTGAATATCTTGAAATCTATCAAGACTAAAAGATTCTTTTATCAAAAATAGGGCAAAAAATTGCACTAGTTTTTTACTATTTTTTTATTATAAATTTTCTTTATCAGTAAGAAAATTGTGAAAATGTCCATTACTAAAATAAGCTATGGAAAAAATTAACGCAAACTAACTTTACGATAGTGTTCGACTGTAATCACAAATCGGTGTTGCTATAGTAATCGTTCATTGTGATATTGTTCCATGGTAAATATGAATATACTTTCTATTCGTAAAATGACATTGCAATCGTATTCGATGATATAACTGACTTTAATTTTACGGTAAACATAAATTAGGTTAAGAAAGGATTAAGATAAAAATTGAATTTAGAAGTTTAAATTCGATGATCATGTATAATAAACCCGAACGATATTGTGTTGCCGCTTACCGGGAAAGGCTCTGTCATTTTTCCCTCGAACAATATGGTAATAGCCGCTTACTCAAAAATGTTGACTTTTGAGATTTAGTAATAGGTTTTTGCGTTATTGATCGTGTAAATTTTTCACTTATGTTATCCGTTGAACAAAAACATAAGGATCATTATTGAATGGATAATTCCAAAAGTATTCATCGCCCGTTCCTAAAGAAATTCAGTGATTGTAATAGGGTGTTTAGATAACGAATCTTTAATAAAACCGATTCTATCGTATTAGCGATTACCATAGTGTTCGTCGGGGACCGCGATATGTGGCGACCGCCATAGAAGAAAAATAAAGTTCATAAAAAAAACATTATTACCGAATAAAATACACACTTGTTTAAACTACACTAGCTAAAATCAGCTGCTTCGGTCATTGACATTAAAATAGGTACAAATAATACGCGCCTGTGAATAGCCTTCCGTCTCACTCTTAGTAGGAACATTTTGTCTCTGTTTCGCATCAAGCGACGCCGCACGAATACGAAGCGGTCGGTCGAGTCACGAAGTTTCCTAGAATTTTATTTAAAATCATTTAGCAATGTCACAGGTCAGTTCAGTTGCATTCTTCGCTTTGTGCAGTGAGGTAGCTAAATAATTGTTTAGTGTGTTAATTTGTGAGTTGTGTCAAGTTGTGTGTGATAGTGATTGTGTTGTGTAGTAATGGTTCTGACTCAGAACCATTACTACTACTAACTACAGACCAGAACGTATTATAACAACTGGGGTCCCTCAGATTTATAAAAAGACTTGAGTCGTATTTTTGGAGTCGAGTCTTGAAAATCGAGTCTAGTCCTAACTTAAGTGACTTAAAAGACTTGCGTTCTTGCATCACTAGTTCTAAGTAACGAAGAGTACTACGAGATGATGCTTTGTGTAGGAGCATCAGAAGGCAATTTGAGCGCTGCCCGGGAGTTGTACCGGGAGTTGTTGGTGAGTTTTGATACCTAAAAATACTGTGTACGCAGTCGAGTCGAAGCCGCAATTAGCACTGTTACACAAGAAATTAACCGACGTAGCTACAACTAGACAATGAGCGCGTGGTACGTATGTACAATGCCCTTGGCGGTGGCGCGGGCGTCGCGGTGGTTTGGGCGTCCTTAAAGGATTATTTTTGTTTATGTAAATAAAATGTTGACCAACACATAGTTATGTTTCCCCAGATTCTCGTCCGTGGTTTTGACAGGTGCACCACATGCAAGTGATAGTAAAATCTCTGTCCCCAATTTTAGAAAAATCTTACCTGTTTACAGGAAAGGTTAATTTCTTGTGTAACAGTGCTAAATGCGGCTTCGACTCGACTGCGTACACAGTATTTTTAGGTATCAAAACTCACGGTAGGTACAACTCCCGGGCAGCGCTCAAATTGCCTTCTGATGCTCCTACACAAAGCATCATCTCGTAATACTCTTCGTTACTCAGAGCCATTACTACACAACACAATCACTATCATACACAACTTGACACAACTCACAAATTAACACACTAAACAACTATTTAGCTACCTCACTGAACAAAGCAAAGAATGCAACTGAACTGACTTATGACCTTGATAAATGATTTTAAATAAAATTCTAGGAAACTTCAAACGCCGACCGACGCCGACCGAGCACTTCGTGCGGCATCGCTTGATGCGAAACAGAGACAAAATGTTCCTACCAGGAGTGAGACGGAAGGCTTTTCACAGGCGCGCATTATTTGTACCCATTTTGATGTCGATGACCGAAGCAGCTGATTTTAGTTCTAGTGTTGTTAAATCAAAATCAAATCAAATCAACATGACATATAAATATACTATTCCCTTTTTTTTTTTTTTTTTTTAGTTCCGCGACCATGGCCGCGGCCGCTCTAACGTCCGTTGCCGGGCGTCTCTGGTTACAAGCAGAACGTATTTCCAGTGGCGCCCGGCGGACTTTGACCACCTCTGTGGTCTCTGCGGGGGTTGGGTCGGGATGAGAATCCCGCGTCGTTGGGGGTAGGGTTTTATCCCGCGTCAGTGAGTGAATCTGGTTGCGTGCTATGGGGCAAAGGCCCCGCAGCACGCAACCCTTCTAGCCTGCTTCTGTAAGGACGACGGGTGGCGATCCCGCCGTCCTCAGGCCCCGATCATGGAGGTCGATGGTCTTGGGCGTAGATGAGTCTGCGGCGCCCTCGCCGCTGACTACGGAACTCGGCGGGGAATATACTATTCCCTAGAGTACCTAACATACTTATAAGATAGTATACATAATTATATACTGAAAATATTTACATTACAAAATATCGTTTAAAAAATCCTCCGCGTCATTGCCGACTGGGAAGGTTCCCAAAATGCTGGCTGTGTTGCTACGTTGGATGGCGATACTTATTCCTTGGGCTAGAAAATAGCCAGCCTTCTGGTCCTGAGAAGCATCGATTAAGCGTTTAGCAATGTCTCTATAAAGACGGCGAGCACTCGGACCCCATGGCCCCATGATAGTATTAAAAACCAAGCAATATGTTCCGTATAAATCGGAATATAGAAATAAAAACCACATTTACACAAAAAAAAAACAAATAAATCAATAAACGTATCGACGAGTATTAAAATCTGTAAACAATGAAGATGACAAACAATATATTCATTGTGTTTAACATAATGACTTGGTGATATAATATGCCTCGAATTGTTTGGATAATACGCGGCCACAGTAAAATTTGCGCCCGAAATCTTTAAACTGGCCAAATGCGTGTCGGGCCACACATAGAATAGTGTTCCATTGTCATTCATAATAGCCTCTAGAACTCTTAAACTACGAGTATAACAGAGTTCTTCTTCTTTTTTTCAAAAACGTGGCTCCATCGATATTCATCGATGATTTCGCCAATGTCAAGGTAACGCTTGATTTTTCCCGCACAGAAAAACTACTTACTCTGAACTAGTTCGCAGGAGAACAAGGAAACGTTTTTCGGTATTGTAATTTGAGCGTTTGGGCCTGGATTTTTGCTCAGCGCCAGAGGTAACCTAAAAGGCTACCAGCCACGCGCTCCGCAAAAACCCAAGTCTATAACAGAGTTATCTGATTCGTTATAGTTTTAAGTTCATTACATGGAGTACCTACCAATATGATTTTTTTAGTTTTTTCGGGCCAGCCGTTCAGCTTTTAGAGGGGGAGAAGGACGCCCTGTTTTATCAGAAATATACGTGGTTACGTAAGTTAAATATCTTGCAAATTGATTCTTAAATCAAAAAAGGCCTATCTAATAATACCCCACACGATGGGGTAGACGCACGAAAAAATAATCATCCCCCCTTAACGTTTCCCCAAAAAAATATTTCATAATTTTATATTGGTACTTTGTCGGCGTTACATATACATACAAAGTTTCATTTTTCTAGCTCTAGCCGTTTGGAAAGAAAGCCGAGCACGGACGGACATGAAGAAACTAAAAGGGTTCCGAGACTTGGACTACGGAACCCTAAAAAAGATAATGAACTAAGCGCTGTTCAGACTGCTTATATACGATATAATATAAAGCTATCAGCAGAAAATACCACGCACCATACATAACCAATACAGTGTACACGCGTTCAGAATTAATGTACTTATGGGGCGCGATATTGTTTTGCTATAAGCTATATTATGCTATAATATTATAGCTTAGTCTGAACAGGTCTTTAATTACATGCAAGTCATTACAAGACAACGCGCAGAGTTTTAAACATGACATGGGTTGTTTAATGACGTGTCTTGCGACAATAAAATAACAAATGCTGTATTTAATATACTTATTGCTATTTTAAGATCTAACCAGGTGATTAAACCCAAATTCAAACAGATAATTAATTTAATGTTTTTGACACTTCAGTTTGTATATGTTCAAGGATGTAGGAACGTGTTACGCTTTAAACAACTGTTGACCTAAACGCTTGTTTTTCTGTTCATGCACAATGTCATTTGTCGTGTGTTCATAAGTAGTTTATTAATGTAGGTAGGTAGGTAAGGTACCTATATGTTACATACATAAGGTAATAATTACGCCTGTTTCCCCGAAGAGGCAGACACATGCGTATTACAAACCCACTTTTCGCTACTTCTTTGTACTTCTATCTACCTGCGGATAAGCCAACCTTTAACCTACCTAGAGATATACCTACATATAATACTAGTTATATATTTATAAATATTATTTATTAATACCCTTTTATTATGTACGAGCTATCTTACAAATATATAGCTCGATATCTCGTACATAATAAAAGGTATTATGTACGAGCTATCTCACTAGCCTATGTCACTCGGGTATAATGCATTTCTCTATATAATTACAGTGAAAGAATTTATAATATCCTAACACCACAACGCAGACCTGGCTGGAGGGTATTGAGTGGTTCCTTTACAACCCCATAATTTCCGTAGTAACTATAACGGATCAGATAACTCTATTAGTTTAAGAGTTCTAGAGATATTCTATTAAGTTCTACTACGGAACCCTATTCTATGGGTGGCCCGAAACGCGCTTGGCCGGTTGTTAATTTCATTTTAAATACATGCAGGTTTTGAAACTTACATAAATCAATCGGTAGTTTATTATAAATTCTCGATGTAATACATAAAATGTTTCTATGATATAGTGTACCTACTAATGTAACAACTTTATTTTTTGTTTCATTATAATCGGATGTCAGAAAAAAATTACCATAAGTATAATGTTTTATACTTACAATTATATGATTGAGCGAAGTAAGCGAAGCGAGCGAAGCTCTATCTTAGGCGACTCATGTATTTCGTTTGTCCGCATACTCCTCCTAAACGCCTGAACCGATCTCCTTCAAACTTACCACAGTGGTAACGTGTGGCGTGAGGGTGGTTTAGAACAAAAAAAATTAAAATCTGACATACCATCGAGGAATAATCACTAAAAAATCAAAAAAAATAAATCGGTGTCGTTCGAAAATTATCACTTCGCTCAGTTTTTTGCATCAGCAGCATGCATTGCATACCTAGTATAGATTATAGTATAATTTACAATAGTTCGAAATTAATGCGGATGTAGCCGCGGACAGCAGCTAGTGTCAAATATGAACACAAATATGACGAACTCATCGTTCAATTTACGCAGATTGATCGTTGTGGACTGAATGCCATCTTCCGTTACTCGAATTAAGAATAAGTGAGTGGCCAAAAGACGCTGCATGTTTGTTAAAGCAAGTTTGTCGTGATATTTTATCTTAGTTTAGTAAGATAGGTACTTTCATGGACATACTTTGACTTCAGTGATCGGTAGGAATAGGTACGATTCACTAAAAATCGTTAGAATTTGGAGAATTTTGCCAGGGATATTTGACACACACCAGCTGCATACGAGCACTTATACGTTGCAATACTATTGAATAATTAAGTACCTAGGATTGCTAGTATACTGTTAAAACCAATAATAAATGTTAATCTGGCAATTTGTAATTTGGCAATCACAGAAACTTGGCACACTTAGGATACTTATTTTAAGTATAGGATACGATTTTAATAAGTACAGTTATCTTATCATTTGGAATGCAAGAGTCAAAGTCGGATTGAATTACTTATATTCTACCGATACCTTCTTTCAACGTCTTGTTGTTTCAGTGCGTTCACTTTCTACCTAAACAAGTGGGGGGGACTTGTTTTCGACTGTACTGCTTAAAGGACAAAAAATAAGATTTACCTACGTTTATTTATTAAGGACAGGATGGGCATTCTGTCCCCAATGAATAAACATAGGTTACTAAACCTATATTTAACAAAACCTGACTATTAAGTGCTTATCGGTAATTGGGTAGGGGTCGTATTCAAATGTAAAAGACACTGCTGTTAACACAACAAACTTAAAAACAGAATTGAAACAAGTGCGTGTCTCATTTGCACGTGTTTCTTTAATACCATTGTAGGAAAAAAATATGTTAAAGTTTTAATTACGCAGTAAAACTACATTACCTGGCCACTTCAGATTTGTTCAGTCGGTTTTTTTTGCCATAATATTTATAACACAAATAATGCTATACTCTACATATTAAGATAGGAAACAGTGTAAATATGACGTAGGGTATCTTAACATAAAAAATCATTCAAATGATTCATTAACCTGGTCGTCGGGTTCTTGAAAACATCAGTCAAGATCGAAGCTCATAAAGCTCGTTACTAATAAAGTAATATTGAAAATGGACTGCGTAAAGGCCCTTTAGCGCTCACCAATGACCAAGCACGGACCCCTAATACAAATTAAATATCGAAAAATTTCAAATTGAATTTTTTATTCAATACTTTTTGTACCCATCTGGCAAAAAACTTACGATCGATACGAAAATAATTCCAAAAAAACTTGACCTCTTTTGAACGTTGAGTCAGCGCAGCGGTACCATCACACCCACAAAACTTTCGACTAAAATTAGTTTATAACAGTAACGGATTTCTTTGAATAAAAAAACCGGCCAAAGGCGTGTATAAAAATAAAAAAATATCGAATAAAAAATGGGCCACGCGTAGAATAGGGTTCCGTAGTCACCTATTATGACTAGAAAATGCCTTTCTTAGTTTAGCAATTGTAGAGAGCTGCTGAACTAAGAAAGGCATCCAAACCGTTATAGTTTTCCTTCAAAGTTCAATCAAGGACTACCGTCATGATTTATTCAGATTTTTCGAGCCAGTAAATTTAGCTTTAGAGTTGAATGTATCACCAACGGACACTTATTTAATTCAAACAAAAATATTATATAAACCTCTCTATGTTTTTAAAATACCTATCAAATGATGCCCCACACTATAACCTCATGGTACGAGTATGTAGTATCATTAGACATGAGAACCCAATTTACGTGTAAGGATATGGAAGCTACCCCAAAAACACATAATTTTATCTTAGCACCACTACGTGGTAAATACACATATCTCTACCATATTTCATCTTTCTAGCACATAATGTTTAGAAGAAAAGCCAAGGATGGATGGACATGATGAAACTTTAAGGATTCCGAGACTTGTACTACGGAACCCTAAAAAGGGTATGTGTTTACGTACAAAACTTTTTTACATGTTCAAGCATGATGGGTGAGCAGACTCTTTTTATTGCCATCCGCATAATATTTTGTGAGTCCAAGAGTTATTTACATCGGAATGTATTGAATGTTTGAGCCTTGAGGTACCCAACGCTTAACGCAGTGAACCTGATCTAATGGTAGACGACTAAACAATACATTACTTTGTCATGCATAATTACGTTACGATACAAAACACGTTATTTGTAGATAGGTAAGTAACATCTGTATGTACCGATATTTTAAATACAAGTTAAATATTTATTTGCAGAAATATTAATGATCGCCTGCGCATATCGGCCTATCAGTTAGTAGCTGATAAGGTTGAAGTTGGCTGTAGGTCGGTCTGTCAGGCCTTTAAAAGTGTACATTTAAAGGCCTGACAGACCGATCAGTTAGTGCGTGGATAACTTACAGTGATTGTGAATTGTTTTTTTTTTTATATTGGGTTCGCCAAATTGACGCCGCCCGCCTGGTGGTAAGTCGTGACGACGTCTAGCGATTCTGGGCCACTCTCACAGCACACAATACTATAGAGAGTGGCCCTCAACTTGACGACCTACTGATGTGCCTCTTCACGCTCCGCTTAAAGAACCCAGGATTTATATGTTATATATTATATTTTATGTGGGAGAAAACACGTGCACAGGCAGGGCGTTCCAGGCCACTATGGTTCGGCAGAGAAACGAACGTTTAAAACATTCGGTTCTCGCGAACATGCTATTCACTGTGTGGGAGTGGCATCTCTGCCCGGTGCGCGTTGTTCGGGATCGGAAGGATTGAAGAGAGGAAGAGGGTGGGTTCAGATTGAAGAGCTCTTCAGAACACTCGCCGTGGTAAATACGGTAGAATGAGGCCAAGGAAGCTATTGTTCGGCGCTGAGCTAGCGGCTCAAGGCTTCCCGTTACCTCCGGACAATCTATAATACGGATAGCCCGTCGCTGCATAGCGTCGTGAGCGTTCAGCAGATACTTCGCGGAGCTATCCCAGAGGTGAGAGCAGTATTCGACGCAGGGTCAAATCTGCGTCTTATACAGCAGACACCTCTGGTCCGGTGTAAAGAATCGCTTTACCTTATTTAGTATTCCTAGTTTCCGTGAAGCCCCTAGCCCTATACATCTTTCGATGTAGTTTTTATTATTAAGCTCTCGACGAACGTCTATGCCAAGGATGTCAAGGTTGTCCTTCATTGGTAATAATGCATTCTGAAGAGAGGGTAGGGGAAGGAAAGGGGATTTCTTTGCTGTAAATGCACACGCCTGTGTTTTGCGGGAAATGAGGTTCTCGGTACCCCATTGAGAGATACTGTCGAGGTTACGGTCGAGATCAGACACGAGTCGTCGTCTCTCCTCCTCAATCTCAGATCGCCCCGCCGTCGGACGAACCGAGTAACTCCCGTGCAATGTGCTGTCATCTGCATAGCAATAATTGTTCCCAAGGGATAGCATATCATTGATATGCGGAAGAAAGAGAGTTGGTGACACGCATGGTACGGACCCCTGCGGTACTCCGGTATTCACTTGCAAGAAGCGAGAATCCTGGCCATCGCAGAGGACCCGCACTCGGCGCTCGTTTAAAAAGCTGGCAATCCAGCTGCACAGTTGAGGAGGTAGACCATATGCCGGAAGCTTGGAAAGGAGCGAAGTATGCCAGACCCTATCGAAAGCTTTGGCGATGTCCAGCCTAATAGCCAAGGATTAACCGTACCTTTCCATAGCCCCACCCCATACATGCGTGACGAATGCCAGGAGGTCACCTGTGGATCGTTTTGGTCTGAAGCCATATTGTCGATCATTGATTAGTGAGTGATCCTCTAGGTATCGCATGAGCTGCTTATTTATAAGGAGCTCAAGCATCTTGCAAATGACTGAGGTGACAGCTAGGGGTCGATAGTTGCCTGGATCGGATCGATCCCCTTTCTTGGGGATCGGTTGTACGTTCGCCTCCTTCCAGACCTCCGGCACGAGCCCTGTAGAGTATGACAGGCGGTACAGACGCGTTACTACTGGAGACAACTCGGCTGCACATTTTCGCAGCACCACCGCCGGAATGCCGTCAGGGCCACTGGCTTTCCGCGTGTCGAGTGACCGCAGCACTGCCCGTACATCACATTGCCTGATATCAATATCAGGCATAGTGTGGCCACAGTTGGCGATGGCGGGGGGCTGCAGGCCACAGTCGTCGACCCGGGAATTAGCCGCAAAGAGGTCTGCGAGCATATCCGCTTTCTCTTGGGCTTTGTGAGCCAGTGTTCCATCTGGGTAACGCAGCGGTGGCAGCGAGGGCTGACAAAAGTTAGATTGCATGGCTTTGGCTAGTTGCCCGTATCCACAGCTGCCCGTGGGATGGGAAGTGAGCTCCTGACCAAGCCGCGCGACGCGCTGGGCATCCGCTCTCTTAAAGGCCCTCTTGCTGGATTTTGTGTCCCGGTTGTACGCTGCTTTGAGGTGGCCCACGTTTGGGTCGCGTACAGCCCGGGCCCTGAGCCAGGCGCGATATGCCGACTGTTTTTGTCGAACAGCTTTGGCACAATCTCGCCCGAACCAGGGACGGGCTCTGCGGATACTGGCGACATCAGTGAAAGGGATGTAATATTCCATCCCTAAACTGATCTCGCCAGTAATCGCAGAAGTGCTATCCGAAGGAGCCTTTCCTACAAAGCAGCGCTGGCTCCAAGGGACGAACTCATAATAATCGTGTAGACCGTCCCAATCCGCTGACGAGTAGTGCCATAGTCGTCGTGACATGTACAGCACGTGCAGGAGGTGACACCTTCATGCCAGCGTGAACAACACAGTGGTCGGAATTACCCAATGGGGCTCCTACCGAAACACTGTACCGGGCTGGGCGACTCGTCATTTCATTTCATTTCATTTCACCATCTGGGGCAGACCGTGGGAGAGAGCGAACGCGTGGGCGGCCCTACCCGCATGATCAGTCCTGAGGGACCCCAGCCATTCAATGTGATGGCCATTGAAGTCCCCCAGAAACACTAGGTCAACGTTCGGGAACCGCACCTGCGCATCATCAGCCGGTGAGGTACTGGAAGAGCTTTGTTGTCTCAGAATCCCCTGTATGGGAACGGTAAACGCACACATAGATCTGGCTCATAAAGACATGGCCTACGTGCAGCCAAATGACGAAGTTGGAGGGGTTCTCTAGGCAGCGCAACCGGCGGCAACAAACATCCGCCCTAAGGAACACGCACACTCCGGCTTTATCTCGAAATTGTTCCTCGATGACATAACTGGGGTAACACAGGTAAGACATGTCGTCAGGGCGGCGCGGCCTATTTGTGTCTCTGTGAGGAACATCACAGCGGGCCGTGCCATCTCAAGGTGATGGTGGACGGCGTCGAGGTTCGCATGGAGTCCACGGATGTTGGTGAACTCCACCTCGAAAAGTGAAGTTGTGGGGTTTCCTGGGGCCGCTGTGGAACGTTTACTTTTTTTGTGTTGCACTGCCATTATAAATTTGAAGAAGAAGCGTGAAGACAGGGCGACATTTGGTGCAGCAGTAATAAGTGACAAAGCGCAGGGGCTAGCTTCGTCTGGAACCGTGTGGTTAGGTCGGAGCCGACCCGCCGGACAGAAGGGCTCCCAAATACCCCTGATGCAAGGCCGCCGCTACTCCACACCGGTTACCACCCGGACCACTGTCACAGCACACAGTGCTATTGAAAGTGAACCCCAATTGGCGGCGCAGTGATGTGTCTCTTGCTCTACACGTTCCGTTTAAAGACCCGGATTACATGTGGGGGGAACACGTGCCCAGGCATTCCAGACCACTATCGTTCGGAAGAGTAACGAACGTTTAAAACGCTCGGTTCTGGCGAAGATGTTGTCCACAGTGTGACAGTGGCACTTCTGCCCGGCACACGTTGTTCGGGATCGGAAGGGAGAGGGTGGGATTAGGTTAAAGACTCTGTCTACTAATACGGGGACAAAGTCAGCAAAAGACTCACCCCGCATTGTGTTCTGTAACTTCTAGTATTGTATTACAGTAATTGTTTATTAATGTTATCACTAAAGGCCTCACTTTGCTTGTTATCAAACATCTCATCATCTTTAATTAAATACGTACAAAGGATTATTGTCACCAATACTGATACGCTTTTATCATTCACATTACAATAGCCTCTGTCTGTTATCGGGGATAAATAAAGCAATAAACTAATAAAAATATACTTACTATTGTTTGAGATTAAGTCATTTTTTAAAAGTAAATCTCTATATATAAAAATGAATCCCTATTTCCCTTGGTCACGACATCACGCGTGAACGGCTGGACCGATTTCGCTGATTCTTATTTTGTTGTGTTCGTAATTACCAGAATAAGGATCTCATGGAAGAAAAAAAAAGTTGTGCGGAACATTAGAAAAATTGATGCGGTACGAAATTCGCCGGGACAGCTTGTTAGTAATAAATATTTATAATGAGGTTTTCAAGTTACAACTTACCTAGTTTGTAGAATGCTAAGAGGCTGCCTCGGTGGTGCAGTGGTATGTGTATGCGACTGAGGTAATAAATACATATATAAGTAGTAGTATATAATACTTACATTTATAGTTATAATATTACATTTAACATTATGGGTAAAGCTAGGGATAATACTTTGTACGAACGATCTGCAAAAACCAATAGGTATACATATTTTGTTTGGGACTAATTAGATGACGTATAGTGTTCATTATATTTTATTATTATTTATTTGTAAATGAACCCGTCTTTACTTCTAGTATCAAACCGTATCTATCCACAATTGATATATTTTTTCTTCTCTCTTTGACACTGAACTACGTGAGCATATAGCAGGTGGGCTGCCTTATCTCTCATCAGGTTTATACGTTTTTGATTTTTAGTTATCTTTACATAAATGGTACAAAATCTATGGGTACTTAAATGTGACTGTTTATTATGATGATAATGTACTGTAGGTTTTATTATGTACTTAGAGGCGAAATATGGATGTTCGCCTCTGTCTACGAGTAGGTACTCCGTCAGGGATAAATACCTCTGTATTTTGTTTATTTTATATTAAATATTCTGATGTGTTCTATAAACTTCTATATCTCTGAGTGTTATCGTCCTTCCATTGCGGTTAACCAGTAGGTTGTAAATCTATCTACCAAATACAACTATATGAAGATAAGGACATCCAGTATTCAGCTACTACCAGTAGTAGGTATTTTTACGTGGTATACTGCAAATAGTCCGAGACGCCCAGGACTTTAATTGGCTGTGCCATAGCGGCTGGCACGTAAGATTTTGTTGCCTTTCATCAACATGTCATCGCAAGGCAACGGGTTTAATTTCTTTTTCTAAATTACAATATAGATGCTACTTTTTACTAATTTCATTCGGCCATTTTGGACATAACCCGATATAAATTTGCCCGGTTACGGCAATAGGCTTGCCCCCTATTACGTGGGACTAAAATCACCTCTGCCTACCCCTTCGGGGATATAGGCGTGATATGTGTGTGTGTGTGTATACTGCACCGGAGGCAGTAGTATGTACGACTAAAGGGGAAAACGGTCACCCATTAGCGTTCTTCTTGCTGTTTTTTTTCTTGGCATACAATACATTGTGCACATTCTTCTACAGGTTTCAAGGACAAGGATATGGCGATGAAAGAATGGCTACAATGGCTGCCTCCCCCTCGTTCGCTACTGGCGCTGCTGCTGGCTGTAGCCGGGTTCAGTGGCCGTCTCTTCGCATCACACTTCACACACTCGCCGACATTACTAGTCGATACTTGCCACTCGTTATGTCGACTCGTGGGATTAATCACCACGTTGCTATCGTACAAGGTTTGTGATCTCTGATGTACTTGAAAGAATGGCAGTGTAGACTTCAGCCGATCAACATATTCAATCAGTTATATCGTAGAAAACTTCGATTATGTGATTAAATTAACACGGTCTTAAAATTTTCTTGCGATTCATTGGGTGGATATATCGATGGAGTGAAATCGACGTGGCCGTAGTTTGTATTATTCTGGGTAAATATGTGATCCCACTATTTGAAAATTTGTTCCCACCCCTCGTGATAACTATGCAGGGAGTATTAGAGATTCTCACTTCGTCTTGGTTATAATAGAAACACTTATAGCGTTCGGCTCGGTTATTAAATCAATGGTTTTGCATTCAGTTGAAGTAAGTTTTACCCCTGGCCACAACAATAGGAACCGACGTGGGAAAGTTATTTAATAAAAAAGACGAATGGTTTTAAAATGTAAAAATTTGCTCATGCTTATTTCTTTTCTTTTAACAGTACGAACGGGCAGATGAATGTGCTGGACGGGAAGGTCGTCTCCGTAACACGTTCGGATGGGCACGAATAGAAGTGGTCGGTCGACTGTCAGTCCACGTGCTCTTCGCATCATTTGCTCTGGCACTAGTCGTGAATGCACTACAACTGGGCGTCCACTCCTCGCATGGACAGCCTCCAAGATACCCCAAAGTTATCGTGGGTAGCGCTGTTATTGGACTTCTACTACACGCTATAAATTATATGCTATTAGCAGGTAATTTTTAATTTAGTATGAATGATACCTATTTTTTCGTCGCACCTTCCATGTCTCCATGAGATCCTGGCGGAGTTGGGACCGCTGTGCCTCGATTTCTCGAGACGCAGGCCTGTGGTTCCGCTCCAGCGCCTCCTTGTGCCATTGGAACAATGCCGCAAGGGCTCTCGCTTCCAGGTCCCATGGAGGGATCGCGGCTAGGAGACATTTGAATAATACCTATGGTACTAAAATAATACAAATAATCGGAGATCAAAAATTAACATGAGTGTGGAACGTAATATAGAAACACGCTTGATCGACTCTACAGACAGCATCCTATCTTATACAGCACGTTCAGTGGCGAACGTCCCATAAGCCCGGAATTCCCTAAAACATTTCAAAATAATATAATAATAATATTGTACCATTGACCCTAAAATAATATTGTGTATTGTAATATTGACTCTAAAAAATTTCGAACGATTATTTCAAAATTTTGCGCGCTAAGGTCAATCGCCTATACCGACTAACCGTTCCATGCATTGTGATACTCTGTACGGTGTTGAGCGCGCGGATGCCATCTCGCTCGCACAAGTTGTAAGTAGACGCAATGCATGCCCGTTATAATCGGGCTTGCATTTTCTCTTTCACACCTATGGATATTTTCACTAGCATACCACAACACTTAGTAGGTTGTTATATCAAAATCTACCTGCCAAAAAGCCTGGTTTTGCTCTGAAGTTCGTCGCACATCGGTTGCGTGGCGACCTATGCTATGTTCGCGTTTGTTTACTTCAGTTTCGCGTAGTAATTTGCTTTTTAGAGTGGGTGATTATTTCAAAATTGTTTTTTATTGTTTAAAAGTTGTGAATTAGTTTATTTGAGTGTTAAATATGGAAGAAATTGTGCCTTGTGATGATTTGAGGTGCTGTAACGTTATATTAAAAGACCAAAGGGTAAAATTATTAAGTTTTGATCAAAGAAAGTCGTTAGTTGTTTCTCCTAAACCAATGCCAGATTTGTGTATTTCTAAAGGTAAGTAAAACTCACAAACATCAGTTTAATAGAACTGTTTACAAAACCACTTAGATTACTGGATGTTCACATTCCAATAAATTATATTGCTGGTGTTGCATATTTTTTTCGAACGATAATAGCGCATGGAATACTACGGGTTACGAAGATTTAAATAATTTAAGTACCTACCTCAATAAAAAGACATTCTCAATCACAAAAACATTTGAGTGCATTAATTTCTTTTACGAATTTCGGTAAACAGCGCATAGAAACTCACTTGTCACGCCAATTTGCTGAAGAAATTTCAAAACACAATCAGCAAGTTGGCCAAAACCGTAGTATTTTTCAAAGACTTGTAGATGTAGTTTGTCATTTAGCGCAACAGGAATTCCCTTTTAGAGGACATGACGAGTCCAAAGATTCATTAAATAGAGGTAACTTTTTAGAATTAGTTTCATTATTATCGAAATATGATAGCGTTTTGGAAAAGCATATGCAACATCAACAGAGCGACAAACCCGGGTCGAGTTATTTATCATCTACAATTCAAAACGATATTATTCACTCTGTAGCCGATATAATAAAAAACTACGTTAGCCACCGCGAACAATTATGCCTGTAGTAATAATAGCGCATGAAATAAATAGAAAAAATCAGTTGTAATTTAACTTTGATTTTTAACCGACCTCGAAAATGGAGGTTCTCAATTCGACTGCTTTTAACTTTGATTTTTAACCGACCTCAAAAATGGAGGAGGTTCTCATTTCGATTGCTTTTAACTTTGATTTTTAACCAACCTCAAAAATGGAGGAGGTTCTCAATTCGACTGCTTTTTTTTATGTTTGTTACCTCATATATCGGGCATGCAGTCCTCAGCTTATGAAGCTTCGCCCCTGAGCACGCTTCGCCGAAAACTTTATTGATAGAATATACGGTCCGTAGATGTACCTAATACTCTCAATATAAAATAATGACCCCCGCTCATCCAAAAATCCAAAACTAAACTGGTTGAATCTCTCGAGGTTCCTGTCAACGTAGAGTCGATATATATATGTAGGTAGGAACGAATTTTTGAACTAAACCATGATCTAAGTATTCCTTAGAATTTGTAGTATTTTTTTTTCTGTGGCATTCAAATGCTTTAATGTAAATGATATATAATCACTGCCTCTTAGGTAGGGAATGCCACGAAAATTCTATTGCGAAACTCGTAGTAAGTAGTAATTGGAGCGCCTCGAATGCAAAACCTAAACAGTAGTACCTTTCATTCATTTGCATACCGGCTATAGTCCGATCTAATCTATTATCGTTACGGTGAAAATTTTAATTAGAAAATTAATTTCATAGCCGTTCAGCTTTTTGCACTAGCATATAATCACTGCATCTCTTAAACACTTTATAATGTGTGTGAATACGGCCACATTTCATTTGCATTCAATTAATCTGAACTGAAATTAATGTGTATTATGCGATTGCCGTCCTGAGGTCTCAGATCCAACACCCGGGTAGATTAAAATATTGACCTATTTTAAAAGTTTGAAACTACCGTCTTACCTAATTATATCAAAATCATCATCATCATCATCATAAGATGAACATAGGTAACAATGTGTTAGATTAGGTGGGTTAAAATTAATGAGATATATGACAAAGTACCAATTTCCAGGCCGTGAACTGAGCTACAGCCGTCGCCTGAGTGTCACCGAAGGCGGTGTCGTCTTGAAGACGGGATCCGCTGAGCCAGTCCTGGCACACGCACCTACTGATATTGCCAGTAAGTTATATAATGTGCTCTAGTTTAAGTTCCACCAACATTCCAGCAACAGCAAGACTAAGTCGCCTTTTTCTGCAGAAGGTTATGTCATCCTGCCGAATAGAACTGTCAAAGTTTTTGAATGTCGGATTTATGAATCTAAGAGTTCGCAAACTTTCCGCGTGAAAGCTGTGAATAAGCCCGCTGAGGTGAGATTCGAAACCCAAGTCTGCTAAGTTGGTATTTGTACGATCGGAAATATTATTTGTATTCGGGTTTTGGTGTTTGTTATTAATTTACAAGTATATAATCCATGAGCCTTTTTCCTATCGCCTGGCCGTGTGTGCAAGTATTCTAATTAGGTAATGATAATAAATTTGTTATTGTTGCCTCCTTGATTTTGCATTATATTATTACTAGCGGACCCGACAGACGTTGTCCAGCAAAAAAAAATAAGAACCAAATTGTGAATCTAAACCATAAAGAATAACAAACATCCATCCACCCATACATACATACTCACAAACTTTCGCGTTTATAATATTAGTAGGATAAAACCATTCATTGTCCTGTTTTAATGTGTAACACATTTATGAGAATAAATATTAAAATACAGATTGAGTGATAATTGTTTATAAATAAGACGCAAACATACGCCACCAAGGTATAAAAACAACATTCATTTAATTTAATAACACGTAGCGTCATACCAATTCATACTTTTAAGTATATTCATTCAAATGCAAATGTCATAAAAATAAAATATGACGGTTTTAGATAAAAATAAAACCGATATTATGTGCCGAGAAGGAAAACATACAGCATTGTTAATGAAGAAGCAGGTGTATACTTATCTCTATGTGCGATCTTGCTACCGGAAGCGGAACTACGTTTCCGTGACATTTGACAGATGTCATCACAGTTGCACCAGCAAGGTGGGGAGCGCCGCCATTTGAGTTTGTCATAGTCTTCACCAGGAAGAACTTCCGGCAATGCTGTATGTTTTCCTTCTCGGCACATAATATCGGTTTTATTTTTATGTAAAACCGTCATATTGATGTACCTCTGGAAAACATAGAGCATTGTTAATGAAGACGTGTTTGTTATCTGCTGGTGAGAAATATGGAACAGACACAACGCTATGATGATTAAGGATAAAGATAATTAAGTTTTTAGTTATAATTCTTTTGACTTCAAATTTTGACTATGAAAATAAGAATACAATGAGTGTGCAATTATCAATTAATCTATAATTATAATAGCCTATAGGTAATTATTAAAATTGGTTTTTTATGTTATGCATACAGAAGTGCGGATGGCATAAGGGGATTGAAAGATAAATTACGATTTTCTTTTTAGTATTTATTTTTTCTTTTTTTTTCTTTTTATTTTATATGATAAAAACGTACAGTAAGATCTCCAGCTACCCCATGTTAAAGTTTCCACTAGGGATTGATATCTGACCATTGGAAACAGGCCACTGTTGTAAGTACCTGAAGAAGCGGAAATCATGTTATCATGTAGTACAGTTTGTACCTAATCTCCATTTACAGTACGTGAAGCAGGTTTTATTATGTACAATATGACTGATTTTAAGTTTTATTATGTACAATATGACTGATTTATATTTATATTTATAGTAAAATAGATTACTTAAGTCCTTTGCTGCCGTTCTCCTATTTTAACTAGATGCACATTTATCTATTAGAAATATTTATCTATTTTCAGGTATCAGTTTATTGACCACAATTGTGGGTAATAGAAAAAAAAGGCTGTAGATATTTAAAGCAATAAAAAAAATCATACAGTCAAATCTACAACGTACTACCCCTTTGGAAGTCGGTTGATAAGATTATGAAATCTTCGTAAACTACTTATATCGATATTCAATCTAAAAGTATTTGTGGATCCCATGTAAATTATGGTTTGACTATGGTAAACTATGGTCTTAAATGTGTTTTATTATGAAATTAGAAAAAGTTTCTTGCTCTTGGAGTCCACAAAAAGCCTAACTTTCCTTGTAAAAATAGATACATTAAATCTGTTGCAATTTCCGCTGGTTAGGTCAATTGGCGGTTTTTCAGAGAGTTCGATAAGATATCGAGTAAATAGGTTGGAAGTCACTTCGACAGGTATTTACGAGTAGTAAATATTGCTTTGGAGTGACTTATTTATGCTTTCTGCTGAGAGCCTTTGTGTATGCTGTTAATCTGTTTCGATGACTGTAGTCGATCAGTAAGTACTAAGACGGTTTTTCGAGACGCCCTCGAACCTTACCTCCAAAAGACTTTTTGCAGTCGGTTGAGGTAGAAGTTGTTACTAATTACCAACTTACTTTATTGGTTGTAAATCTCGTCCTCCTCAAAAAAACTTCTGCAGGCGCTTGTGGGTAGAAGTTGCCACTAACAAACCTCACATACACTATTGGTTGTTTATCTCGGTCACCTCCAAAAGACTTCTGTAGTCGCTTGAGGTAGAAGTTGCCACTAACAACCGACTAACATTACATTACATAACATTATTTCCCTCGTTTACCTTCAAAACACTTCCGCAGTCGCTCGAGGTAGAAGATTCACTAGTAAGCCAGCAACTCACAAATGTTGGTGATTGCCTCCGTGTAAGCCTGTCCACTATTTTGTTGTTGTATTAGTCTGGCACATGATGTACCAATGCAACTCATACTTGCTGCAGTGCCTATTTCGTTGGTAGTTCGCAAATGGTCTTGGACATTAACTTGCCCTTCAAATGAGCACCCTCAGCCCCTATCCGAAGCGTACGTCGCCTGGTAATGGGTTGCAGGCTCTCTAAAATTAGCAATATGTGACACGTAGCTCCGCGCCACTATATCGTATTTTGGTACAGTTTCTTCAACAGTGAAGTCTGTACCGCGCCACCAGGAAGTTCGCAACGTTTAACTGGCCCAATATACTTTGCAGTACTCTGATGAAATTTCTTGGGGCAACGGTCTAAGGCAATGTTCAGGCAGGGTATTCTTCTTGTTCGTGGTACTGCCATTGTATTCTTGTACTCTTGTCTGCCAACGACTCTCTACACACTCCAGATCTTGCGTTGGCGATATAATAAGACTTCTCGTAATTGATTTGCCATATTAGAGGTACCTAGTCGAGATCCGTTGATTGCAAATATCCTAAATTTGTTTGCCTTCTGCGCCTGTCAACAATGTCTAAAGATCTTTGTATGACATATAACTATGAATATGATTTAAAAGGTGCGAGTCCTGTATGTTTTTCTATTCGCTATTTTTGTTTTACCTATTTGTGCTAACCAAAAATAAAGCGCAGAATTTCGTTTCGTCAATATAAAATCCTCACAAGAAGGATGTGCATTTATGTAAATGCGGTTATACAAGTGTATATTTTTTATGAAATTGCGTTATTAATTTAATCTTTAATAAATACACCTGACACCTATGTACTCGTATGTGTTTACATTCGGCCCTTTGCATCAACTCATTTGCAATGTCTGTCCGGATAATTTAGGAGACAAAGGAGTTTTACTGAAGTTACAGAAATTTAATCAAAAGGGGCCTCTGATTTTATGACAATGATTATGAGCCTATTCGATTAGATTGCAAGCCCGAGTGTAAATGCACTATTTGCTCTAACAAACGACTCGTGTCATCGTTAATTCCCTGAACTGCAAAGGCGAGTATAGCGAATATGCTGCCACGTGGGAGCTAATAGTTCGTGTCAGAGCTTCAAAATCAGTTTTACATAATGGTATTGTTATTAAACACGATGAGTCCTAGTTACTTTAATAAATAAATGAATTCTAACCCTAAATCGACGGGTTTGTCAAAAATTCACTGTTGGCAGATTCACTGACTGCTCAAATACGTGTTCCCTGATTATACTCAAGTTAGGTACATAGTTAAAAACACACTGTTAATGCATTATAAAATATGTAAGAAAACTGACCTGGTTGCATAACACGTCGATTCAAGTATCGACTGTTACCTGGGGATCGTTTTCCGTCGCTTACTGGCTCGAAGACACCTCTCTATCTTGCAAAAGAGGTTGTTGAGTCGTTGTAGGGTTTAATGAAGACGATTGAGAGGTATCGAGTACCCCCAACGTCAACCTTGTGAGACATGTTCACGTTCGTTACGAAATATCACTATTATTTCTCATTCATGAATTTGAATATATAATTATGGCGTGAGCGACGTGATTTCGTAATAATTATATTATTATCACTTCACTAATTCGTAAATATTTCGGATTCGCGATGGTGAAAATATATGGCATGACTCGTCAGTCATAATAATTATATCACTTCACTTATATTTCTAATTCGCGATAGTAAAAATAAATGGCGTGACTGGCGTGACTGACGCGATTTCATATCATATTATCACTTTGTGAACGAATTTTAATTATTTTTTACGGATTGACGTAATAATTTAAGATTACGACCGCACTCGTTGAAAGTACACAACGCTATGACAAACTCAAATGGCGGCGCTCCCCACCTTGCTGGTGCAACTGTGATGACATCTGTCAAATGTCACGGAAACGTAGTTCCGCTTCCGGTAGCAAGATCGCACATAGAGATAAGAAGTAGACGAGAAGAGAAGTATACACCTGCTTCTTCATTAACAATGCTGTATGTTTTCCAGAGGCACATCAATAGAATACAAACCGCACCATATACCTTCACAGCATGTTTATGAATGTAGAATTTTTAAATTTGCGTAAGAATAGGCATTGGAATCCATACAAAAGTAACTGTCAGAAAAAAATACATTATTTTTCCTTATTTCAGACTATTAAATTTATTCGCTAGTCTACATTTAGTTTTGCGTGGTATTCGATTCGTTGAGTTACCCCGCAATCATAATTTTACAAATTTGAATAAAACTACACCCTTAAATTCAAAATAGTGAATACGACGAACAAAATACCACAAAAAAACTAAGTTTAATCTACCGGTGACCTCCCTCAGCGAATTTAAAACAAATATGTTTCTAAAATAAACGAGTGATTGGTGGTGATTTTTTTTAGGGAATACCTAAAAAAAATCACCCTTAAATTCAAAATGATAATGCAACGAATCCACGCAAAACTAAATTTTTACCACTTAAGAAAATTTCTGTATTTTGTCCTGGTTTGGTGGTTTTTTGAGCTAAATGAACTAACTGTACTATTATAACATAATTATTATAAAACAATTTTTTTAAAAATGTAGAACATTAAATTTGTGACATTCTGCGCAAACTCGACCTTGGCGTGTCTCACCTGTCATCTGTACATTAATTATTAATTTGGTCGAATCGGTCCGCGCGATATCTAATATATTTTTAATCGGTGTGGGAGCAAAAATCGCCGAATTGTATAGTAGTAACCCGCAAAAAACTAAAAAAAACACAATTGCCGAGGGTAGGGGGGCCTAGTGAACTCCTTAAGAGTCAATTAGATTGAGGGGCTAGTGGCTAAGTGTAGCCTATTGGATTAAGCAACACTCGGGGACTTAGGATAGGTCACCATTTCTTAGACCTCTCCGTACCTCGTGTAGAACGTTAAAAAGGATACTTTTAAGAGCTTTTGTCCATTGGGAGTGCGAAGTCAGCAAGATCGTAACTTGTCCTCGTTAATAAAGACCCAGGTGGACACACTCCACTCTTTCTAGTGGAGACAAAAGGACTCGGATATCTCGTTGTACCCATTAATGGAACTGTCTAATGGAATTGAACCATCCGGAACACGTAGATCCTTTTGGATTGCCAATGGAGCCATTAAGAATTAAAAATCCTATTGGATCCATTAATGGAACTGTCTAGTGGAACCAACAGACCTAAACCATTGTTTCTTTGTTCCAGGTAGTCTATTCGTGATGGGTGCTGGCTTGACAGCTGAATGGGAGCCGATAGCTGCCCGCATCGCAGACCCGGCACTCTCAGCAAGTGCCGCCATCGTTCTCATCATATTCAACTTCCCCTTTCGTAAGTATTTATTAAAACAACAATTATAATAGATAAATATATTTAATTTTATGATATAAGGAACAGGAAAAGACATTAATGAAAAGCTTAAACGTATACTACAAACTTCTAAACTTCTCTATCTAAAACTAAAAACTAAAATAAATGTGTAAAAACAGGGTCCCCTAAGCATTGTGCCCATAACACAACACAGGCTGCTTTCTCGCGCTGGATTGCCAATGAGAGTCTTTGCGTGATAAAGCTGCCTGCGCGCGGATCACCAGTTTCTTCCCTCAGACGCTTTCTGAGTTCCGTTAAGAGCATCAGCTCTTACTTATCACATGCCTAATATTCTGATAAAATTAATCACCAATTGTTTTGTATTCTCTAAGTGTTTGATGTTTTATTAACGGTTATTGAAGCGAATATAGCCATGGATAGAGTAGCGTCATTTTAATTAAGTAGATACGCAAATATAGTGTAACTTGGTAACCATTAACCATAACCTATCTCAAACTCAAAATATGAAATTTACCCGAATCTGCCCGTTGGTAGAGCCTGTGAGTAAGAATCTTACAAGAAATCCAAGTCCAATCGTTTTGTTGTAATTTTTCATAAGAGTAGGACATATCTCGTGACTCCCTGATCTAATACTGGTCAGGATGAATAAAGATATTTCTTAATCATGTCAACAGTAAAATCATCTGATTGGTTCCAACAATCGGTCACGTTATGAAACATAATAAATTCAAATCTGTTATCGATACGAAACGAAAGTACGAGTATATAGGTAGAAACAAATTTGTTTTTATGTGTCTGCGGCCATGATTAAAGTAATAAGCACCTGAAAAACATTCGATACCGATTCCAACTGTTCTCTATAATCAAAAAGATTCTCCTTTCTATTTGTGTTCATTATCTGAGTATAATGTCCTGTACCATACAAAACCAACACAAAAACTGTACTTATCTGTATTTATCCACTTACTAACGGTCGATTTCAATATTCAATCTCGATCTCGAGCCAATAGGCTATTCAATATTTTCCTGTGAAGTCAAATCAGGAATTCATTGAATGAAAAATTCCGGATTGCAAAATATGGATCGAGATTAAATGTTGAAATCGGCTGTAAGTCTCTCTGATAGGATCTATTTTGGACAGGTCAATTCAAAAGACAAATCCTTTATTCTTGATAGTTCGATCAGCTGGTCTAGTGCTGCTCCAAACAGTTCCTGAAGGTCTTGGTGCTTGCGACCTCCGTGCTGCGGCGTTACGAGTGCCGGGTGTGTTGGCGATTCACGAGCTCCACGTGTGGCAGCTGCATCGAGACCGCGTAGTGGCCACTGCGCACATAGTCTACCGATCTCATGACGTAAGAAGGCATGCTCCTCTATTCGATTTTAGTACACAATACCGCATAATGACAAAAATAATATGTACATACAAATGAGACAGCAATCAATTACTGAAAATTGCGTGAATAGTTATAGTACACATATTAGCATGCTTATGTATAGGAGAAATACACGCACAGCTCCATGGGCTTGTGTGGTTAGTTATCTTAAAAGTACCTACTAATGTCATTATTGTTGCAGGATTACCGGAAGACTTCGGGACTAGTGACGGATATATTCAAAAGACATGGCATCAGTCAAGTCACCTTGCAGCCCGAGTTCACACTTACTTCTACTATAGGTAGGTTGTAGGATCCTACGTCACATCCTACTTGGAACTCCGGCAATTTCAATGGAGAAGTCCTTAGAATTCGCACTTTCTATGTAATAGGCTTGTATTTAGCCTTGCCTTATTTAGTATGTCTAGATATTTTATTCAGATGCAAAAAAAAATCAAATCAAAATATCTTTATTCATGTAGGTCACAAAGTAACACTTATGAACGTCAAAAAAAGAAAATGCTTCTACATTTACATTTACCGCCAGACTCGCAAGGTAGAGCCTGTGAGGAAAGAACCTGGCAAGAAAAACTCACGGCCACTCTTTTTATTTGCCAGTAAATACAATGATTCTGTTACAACAATAAAAAGAGGGCAAGGGCAGTACGTGACCATGTGTGGATCAAGTGAACTCAAAAATTATGGATCTCTGTTATTCACAAAAAAAGTCAAATACTAGTTAAAGGTGCCACATAATCTCAAAGTACCCATACCTTACAATATCATAGTAATAATAATTTAACAATAATACATAAGTGAGTTTCAGCAATAAAACAACATTTCAAACAGAAGTAGCCCCTATGTAGCTCGAGTGATGAGCAAGCAACTCATTGCCATTTCTCTGTATCGTTTAGATAATCTTTAATAGTATAATATGCCTTTTTTAGGAGGTGTGTCTTAACAGCCACTTTGAATTTATTCAAAGGAAGGTTCATAATGTTTAGAGGAATTTTGTTATAAAAACGCACACCAGATCCTGCAAAGGAGTCATGAACCTTCTGTAAACGATAATACGCCCCAACCAATTTATGCTTATTTCTAGTATTTATTGCATGTATTCACTGTTCATACTGTATAAATGTATATTCTGTTTAACGAACAATCATTGCATATAATTTGTGTTCTCTTAATATTGGCGTCCAATTAATTCCCAAATCTTAAATATTGATATGATTATCTAAGATACACATATACCTACTATTAATAATATTAAGTTAACCTAATGTTTACTGAATAGGTACCGATGAAGAAAAGAAAGCGCTAATTGACATCGCTAACTTGGGCTGCTCCTGTCCATGTGCGAAGGAATGTATCGCACCTCGATGCTGTCTACCACCGAAGATTCCTACCATTACTCGGATTTAGTCATATGGCCAATATCCACAGGCGGCCGCGGCCTGCAGGCGATCTGTGTGGGCCCCTTTAAAACGTCCAAGTGCCAATAAAACCGACTGACGACTGTTTATTTCCTGACAATGTCTTCCATGTCGTTAGTGAACTATAGCCCTAAAGTGGTTATAATAGATATAATAGATATTGTACAAAAATGTATAACTATTACTGGTAAATACTGCTAGACTAAGAAGTAGGCTTAATTCTAGGTAATTATAGGGTAAAAATTAAAAGTAAAAATTAAGTACAGCTAAAATATTATTTATGTTTAATTTTTACGCGAATGAAATCAATTCGTTTACTTATTAAGAGATTCAAAGCGTGGCTATTTATTAATTGTTCGTCTGTGACTCTAAAAAAACGTGTTGTGACTTCTATTTAAAAAACAATTGATAGTTAAAGGCGGCGTCTATGCTACAATTACTAAAATTATAGAAATAAATTATCTATTAATTGTTGTTTTGCCATTTGGTGAAATGTTTGAAACAAACGCGAGTGTGGTGAAACAGGGTTAAGTGTAATGTTATAAGAATAGAACCAAAGAAGTTCGTTAGAGTGTTGCGGTGCGAAACGAAATTTCTAATCGTAGTAAATAACAGAGCCTACAATCACAGTACTGTGTGTACTTTGCTATAACAGTGAAAGTGCTATGAATAAAAACATGGCTCGCCAAGCACATTGTCACTCGAATGCACTCGAAAAGCGAAGCGTGGTAGACGCCCACGGCGATACAATCGCCGACATAGTAAATTCTACGTAATAGGTAACAATGACATAGGTTAATGTTAAAGCTAGATGCCTAGATTATATTGTTTTGGAACTATTATTTAGATATCGTCACAAGAACACGATAGAATGATTATTTTGCTAACAGTGAAATTGTGACGAGTGAAGATTTCTTTAATCCAAGTGCAAGTAGAGCGTAACTTGGACACACTTACATTTATAAGAACTATAAAAGTATTTATATAAATTATTAGAATGTAGATAGATTTAACTCAAATGAAGCAAATCTATTATACTGTGTCTCAGCTCCTTCTATAATACACACAATCACGCCTCTCTCTTTAAAGTGGTAAACAGAGGCATATTTTACATCCATGTTTCACCAGTAAGTCTGTTGGTCCCACGTAAGAGGAGGCAAGCATTTTGCTATCCAGTTAGCAACTTTTGAGTTTACCGGAGCCTTTTCATCGCTTTCAAGTGAGGCTAGGGTGAGAACATTTCGCCGGGCGCCACTGGAAATACGCGGACTTTAAAAAAAATGTTGAGAACATAATGGTCTTGGTGGTTATCCTTAAGTAAACTAGCAGTCGTAATTACGTCTACGTAATTAGTCCATCTAGTAATAACGGGTTTACGTTTGTAATGTTTTGTGGTATTAGACATTTAAACTTGTATTTAGTCTGTAGTCTAGATATTTATCCACATGCTGATTATGCTCATCAATGTGACTGTATATTTTAAATTTAATAGAGTTATATTGAAATTAATGAAGCCATTAAGTTAGTAATTATGATTATTATAATGTATTTATAAGATGACATTAGGATACTTAGTAGATTTCTACTAGGCATTTAATTCAGACTCCGTTATTGAATTGTTAGTTGTGAGTGGTTTACTTGACAGAATTCAAGGTCAAAGATGGATCATGCTCTCAGAGCAACATACGCCATAATGATCTGATATATTCAAAGTCTTTATCACCAGCAAGGCAAACATGGCGGTAGGAAGAGTATGTCGAAAACCGACGATATTGAAGGAATTTTCAAAATATGGTCACGTCATCGACATTTTCTGCGATATCATTGGTTATCGACAAACTCTTCCATGCTGCTGGTACGATATTGGTCTTCCTCTTACAAGGAGAATGCTAAAGCAATTACGCCACGCTTGACCCTGAACTTCTGCATCACAGGTACGTTCCTTAGGTATCGTTTTTGGCCACGTTGGCGATTCTGTCAATTCTTTTAAACGAGATTGGTAGGAAGCGTACAAAGAGACTGTGATGTATGACCCTTACAGTATTAAGTACGAAAATTAAACATAATTTTAGCAAAAAATAAAAAAAGCGGCCAATTGTGTGTCGGGCCACGCATAGAATTTCCACGTAAAGGTTCTGTAGTCAAACATAATAACCTTTATAACTCCAGAAATAACAGAGTTATCGGATCCGTTCTAGTTTTGCTTTAAAGTTCATCACATGGATTTTAGAGGCCCCCCTCTTAAATCCATGTGATGAAGTGATTTTCCAAAAAAATTAGCTATAAAGTTGAGTATCTCGCAAATACTTCAATCAAAAAATCGTTCTAGCAACCTCTCTAGGTTTTTAAAAGACCTATCTAATGATACCCCACACTCCAGGTTGACGCAAGAAAAAAAAAATCTAATATTTTTCATAATTTTATTGTAACAATTTGTCAAAGTACACATACCCATACAAAGTTTCATGTTTCCAGCACTCACCATTTTGGAGGAAAGTCGAGGACAGACGGACGGACAGACATGACGAAACTATAAGGGTTCCGAAACTTGAACTACGGAACCCTAAAAACCGACTTCAAATTACCGCAATGAGATCAAACAAGACGCACTAGCTTTCAATTAAAAAATATTTTTTTAAACCTAGTCGGTCGAAATTTAGAAGAATGTAACTAACATATTATTATAAAAAATACATGTACAGTGCCCGGCGATAAATATTGCACATCGACCTTTGGAAAGAGACAATCGGCTAATTTCGGCTTCGTAGAGCGTTGTCTCTGTCGCACGAAATACAAACAGTCCGGTATCTATTAGGAGCTGTTAAAACAATCATTATGATTTGCTTCTTTTAATAATTCTTTGTTTAAATTACACCAATTTTTCTATAAGTGTTGGCTTTAGGTTCGGGTAAAATGAAAAACATGTTCACATTATGACTGACAAAACGTTACATAGGTAGTGTGCGACAGAGATAATGCTCTACGAAGCCGAAATTAGCCGATTGTCTCTTTCCAAAGGTCGATGTGCAATATTTATCGCAGGGTACTGTAGTTGAATCACCTACGTTTTTGTAGTCGGTTAAATTATCTTACACGCTACTTATTCCTAAGTGTCATAATATTATATTAGCTTGTAAGCCATAGCCTAGTTTAGTCTATGCTTAGATTATATCAATATTGTCTTGTCTATGTTTACTTCCTTCTTTCCTCACTTTGTAACATGGCCGACTGAAATACACGACACGTATTATTACGAGCTCCTGTCTTTTATTCCAAAAACCAACAAACATCAGGTGTGGTGTAAACTGGCGTGTCTTAGGAAGAACTGGATCAACCAGAAGAAAAAAATGGACGATTCTTCAACGTCGTCGGGTCGCCTCAAGCACATGGACGTTCATGCATCCAACATGCCGCTCACGTGGAAAAATTGGATCACCAAATTCAAAATATATCTCAAAGCATTTAAATATGATCAAGAAAGCGAAGATAGGCAAGTTGCACTTTTATTACATTATATAGGACCAGATTGCCTTCACATATTTTATTCTTTCAACCTAGATGTCGAAACAGTCAAGCTACAAGTGTTGATCGACAGATTTGCAGGTTATTTCAGCCCAAAAGTCAATATAACCATGATAAGGCATTAACTTTTTAACAGAAAGCAACTGCAAAATGAACAGCTGGACAGTTATATAACAGATCTCAAAAATATAGCCCATCAGTGTAATTTTAGTGAATTGCAAGACGATTTACTAAAAGATATATTTAGTTGGAATCTAAATGAACAGAATCAATACATTAAAGAGAAAATTTTGCAAGAATTACCTACCACTTTAGATGCCACTATAAATATTGCTAAGTCACTAGAATCGTCCCGGAAAGAAGTTCAAATATTATCAGGCACAAATCCCAATTCATCTGTAGCTAGTATAGATAGTATACATAACAGAAGTAGTCAACAGTCCAGTAGAAGTCATTCACAACATCGTCAGTCAAGAAATCAGTCAAGAAATCATAGTCGTAGTCAACAATCAAGGTATAATCCGCAGTCACAGGACCGTCAATCAAGAATTCAGAGGCACAGTCAACAATCAAGGTACAATCCGCAGTCACAGGATCGTCAATCAAGAAGTCAGAGTCACAGTCAACAGTCAAGGTACAATCCTAACCAGTCATACAATACATCCCATTCATCGAGTTATAGCAGTCCCAATGGTTATAAAGGTAACAATCAGTCTATGTATAACTCAATGTGTCCAAAGTGTGGTCAAACACATCGTTTTAAATGTCCTGCTCTTGGTGCAAAGTGTAATTTCTGTCAAAAACTTAATCATTATTCAAAGATGTGTAAGTCCAAGCAAAAATATGTTAATTATGTGCAAGAAGATTTTTCTAATGATGATCAAGCTTTTCTAGGTGCTGTTTATCAATGTAATTCTGTAAATTGTAGTAACCAATGGTCAATAACCCTAAGTATCTGTAGTCAATCTGTTTGCTTACTTATTGATTCAGGTGCAGATGTGAATTTGATGTCTAAGAAAGCATTTGAAAAACTAGCGTTGCAAGAGATAAATCTTATACAAACACCATTTAACTTGACAACATTTACAGGTCAAAGTATACCTACAATCGGTTATTGTACATTACCATGATAAAGTCAAGGCAGAACTTGATAAGTTAGAAGTCACTGGTATTATTGCTCGAGTTGATGAACCAACTGATTGGGTCAACTCTATGGTAATTGTCTCTAAAAAGGATGAAAGCATTAGATTATGTTTAGATCCACGTAAGTTAAATAAAGCTATTAAACGTTCACATTACCCATTTCCACATATTGATGAAATTAAAGCAGAACTAAATGGTTCATGTTATTTTTCAAATTTAGACGCTAAGTCAGGCTTTTGGAATCTTGTCTTAGATGAAGAATCATCCAAACTATGTACTTTTATAAGCCCCTATGGCAGATTTCGTTTTTTAAGGCTACCGTTTGGTGTCAATGCATCTCCAGAAATCTTTCATAAAGAAATGATTTCCCGGTTTGGTGACATACAAGGCATTAAAATAATGATGGACGACTTTCTTATACATGCTAAAACCATTCAAGAACATGATCAAATCCTAGAAAAAGTTCTTTGTCATGCAAAAGATATAGGTCTAACATTTAATAGTAATAAATGTAACATTTGTCAAAGTGAAGTCAAGTATTTAGGTTTTATATTCAATAGAAATGGAGTGTCTGTAGATCCATCTAAAGTAAATTCAATTTGCAACATGCCACAGCCTAAGAATGTCACAGATGTCCAGAGATTCCTGGGCATGATTAATTTTCTTGGCTCATTCATAAAAAAATTATCAAAAGAAACATCAAACATAAGACAGTTACTTAATAAAAACACAATATGGTCATGGAATGACAGTCATGAGAAAGAATTCAATAAATTAAAGTCTCTAATTAGTTCTTCATATGTCGCAGACACATTGTCCCGTGCTGCATTACCAGAAAATGCATTAGTAGAATTGGATGAAGATGTTAAACTTCATGTTAATTTACTCACTGCTAATTTGTCACTTAGTCCTTTCAAGTTACAACAAATTGAACAAGCTACCAGGTCTGACCAAACTCTTCAAACTCTTATTAATTAAGCATAAAGCATAAAGTAGAAGATTGTATTAAACCTTTCTTTCCTGTTAAAGATGATATTCATTATGCTAATAACCTTTTATTTTTGTCAAATAGAGTTATTATACCTATTTCTTTAAGAAAAGATTTCTTAAAACTATTACATGAAGGTCATCAAGTATAATTACGATTATCAAGTATAATTACGATTATCACGATATTAAGATAATTACATCAGTAATTGTGAAATTTGTCTCACTTTAAGAAAGAGTAACACTAAAGAAAGTTTATTACCACATGATTACAAATACATTCCTTGGCATAAGGTTGGTATAGATTTCTTTGAGTTCAACAAGCATACATACTTAATTGTAGTCGATTATTTCTCAAAATATGTTGAGATAGCAATTTTAAGTAATGGTTACAGTGCAGACCAAGTCATAATCAAGTTAAAATCAATATTTGCTCGTCATGGTATTCCCCATACATTAATGTCAGATAATGGTCCACCGATGAATTCCAAATCTTTTCATGATTTCACACAAGATTGGAATATTCACCATGTCACTTCCAGTCCCTATCACAGCCGTTCAAATGGTATGGTAGAACGGACAGTAGGCATAATTAAAAATATGCTTAGAAAATGTTTACTTGATAATACTGATCCATATTTAGCATTACTGCAATATCGCAATACTCCCAAAAACAATTTATGTTCACCAGCACAACTTTCCATGTCACGTAGACTTCGTACAAAGCTACCTATAGTAGAAAAACTTTTAAAACCAAAATTGTGTAACTATAGACATCTTAAACAAGTAAATAATCAAAATTTACATAAGATGAAAGAATATTACAACAAAAATTCCAAAGATCTTAAACCCTTGGAGGTAAATAGTCATGTTATGTTTCAAAAACATCCACAATCGTCTTGGTTTCCAGGTATTATACAACAAGTTGGTCCTGAACCTAGGTCGTATATCATAAAAAGTAAATTTGGTACATATCGTCGCAATAGACAATACATAACACTTAGACCAAAGTCTCAATATTCTTTTCATTCACATAACACACAGACTAATAATTTTCACACTCAACCAGTCAGTTCCAATCAAACTTATATCAGTTATACTCCTTGTTATACAAATGATTACTCTAAAATTTCTCATAGTCAATCTCCTCAATGTACTAGCAGTCAACCAATTAAGAAATATTCTAGTTCAGGAAGAGAGATAAGGCAACCACAACGTCTTATAGACACAGTCTTATAAACATTATTTCGTATTCATTGTCATGTACTTAGTTATAAGTAATTAATTAGTAAACTAAAATGTTGTAAACCATTGTTTGTTTACATTTAGAAACAATCGTCGAATTGACAACGTCAAATTATGTCAACTGTCAGAATTTTTTAAAACGTCAAATTGTCTCGTGTCAAAACACTAAAATGCGTTTTGTTATTTTTTTATAAGAATCTAAAATATAAGTTATAATAAAGTTAAAGGGAAGATGTCATAATATTATATTAGCTTGTAAGCCATAGCCTAGTTTAGTCTATGCTTAGATTATATCAATATTGTCTTGTCTATGTTTACTTCCTTCTTTCCTCACTTTGTAACATGGCCGACTGAAATACACGACACGTATTATTACGAGCTCCTGTCTTTTATTCCAAAAACCAACAAACACTAAGTGGGTGTTAAAATTAGTGAAACAATTTTTTAGTAGAAGAATAATAGTGTACAAATAATAATAGTTCGTAAGTGATTTGTGTACAAACTATTGTTGGTTATCGATTTAAAGACAAATAAAATTAATTAACTTTTATCTTTGACCTCTTATTTATAATGTATAACAAATGGGTGATTATTATAGAAAACAAACATTTGTAGAAAGAGAATCAAAGTCCGTTAAGGAATAATATCAAATCAGTAACTATACTAATGATTTAATTGATGATTGACACACACACGCATATCACGCCTACATCCCCGAAGGGGTAGGCAGAGGTGCATTACACAAAAATAAATACAAGAAAGATAATAAGATTAAATACAATACTTATACGAATCTCCATTGGAATTCTTTATTTTGTCAATATATTTTTTACCGAGATGAACGAAGTGTCTTTCGTCCGTCTGTCTGTCTGTCTGTCTTTCTGTCTGTATGTGTGTTCCGGGCTAGCACCCACATATTTTTTATCCGATCACCACGCAACTTAACACAAGTGTTCCTTGATTTAATACATTTTTTTTCACTGTGAGCTTCTATTTATTGGGTGGGGAAGCCAAATAATGTTTTCAACCGACTTCCAATAAGGATGAGGTTCTCAATCGTCTGTTTTTTTATGTTTGTTACCTCATATCTCTGAACTGAGTGAACCGATTTTGAATTTTTTTAAAGCGATTCCGAAGTGGTCCCATTCGGACAATTATTTGGTCCCATTTCGGTAATTCGAAGTCAGTTGTAGTGTCAATTTTTGACGTGTATTTTTTATGTTTGCGAGGTCTTGTGTAGGCATATACCCAAATGTCATTACACATTTGGGTATATGCCTACATACTTATAACATCTGCCTGCAGTACATTTGTTGCACTTTCTCATAACAAAATTTTGTTGAGCCGTTGAGCCCTATTCTCAAGGTACCTTCGAATACAGTTGAAATAAAACAAACTTGTCCAATAATGGAATGTTTATTGTCTACTATAATAATATTGAGAATACTGTCTACCGTTTTACTGAAAACAGATTACATAACATTAACTTGACTAGATATACAATTTCTCGTGTTTAAGAGATTTGGAATTCGATATCGATTGTACGGTAATCTTAATATTCAAAAATTCTATTAACGTTTAGTTATTATTATTATTAATACACTATTGGTAATGCTTGATTTGTTGATAGTCCCGTACAGAAGAGCTAGTTATTCCTAACTAGCTCCAGGTGCAGGACAAGAAACGTTGTTCGGTATGTGAGTATCTGGGAGCCCGATTTTTGCGGAGCGCCAGAGGTACCTAAAAAGCCACCAGCCATGCACTCAGCAAAAATCGAACTCCCACTGAGGCTCTTGTCTCAGTCTAATTAGCTAGGGTTTCGGATAAGTCAGCTTAAATACAAATCTGGATGAGAATTCCACTTGGAGATTAAAGATAAATAGGGCAGAATCATACAACTCGACACTGTAAATACAGTAGTGTAGGTATAATGGAAGAAGATTATACCTACCTACCTAATTAGGTACTTTTGGCACATTTTCTTTATTCATTAAGCTCAAAACATCTGTAAAGTATACTAAAGTATACTAGTCACCAGAATTAGTAGTATTCGTTTTACACACTACGTCCATCAAAATGCCTCTAAAGTATACTAGTCACCAGAATTAGTAGTATTCGTTTTACACACTACGTCCATCAAAATGCCTCTAAAGTATACTAGTCACCAGAATTAGTAGTATTCGTTTTCACACTACGTCCATCAAAATGCCTCTAAAGTATACTAGTCACCAGAATTAGTAGTATTCGTTTTACACACTACGTCCATCAAAATGCCTCTAAAGTATACTAGTCACCAGAGTTAGTAGTATTCGTTTTACACACTACGTCCATCAAAATGCCTCTAAAGTATACCTACTAGTCACCAGAATTAGTAGTATTCGTTTTACACACTACGTCTATCAAAATGCCTCTAAAGACAAATCAGATGGCAGAATTTTTGATCTCGGACAATTCGGACCGAACTTTCTCGATCACACTCGGATGCAGAGCGCAAACGATCTTAAGAGTTGTTTCTCAGTAGTGCGTAATGTGGTGACCAGGAAATCGAATTTACGTCATCGGAAAACATGACTTATGGCCGAGCCACCAGGTTACAAGAATACTTATGCTTATCAGATCTATTATTACATATTGCCCTGCTTGATTAGATAGGTGCAAGGGCAGCTGTTTGTGCTACTACTTTTCGGAGACAGGAGTGTGAACCGAAAGCCGATCTTAGCTTATTGTTTTCTAAGTTTACTATTCATCTTCATAATTTAGCTGTTCAGGGATTTCCGTGGTGTTAATTTTGCGACACAGAGCAGGTCTACAGATGCGGGTCTTGATCAAGCGATGACAACCTCTGCCCTCGCCGGCTATGGTATTCTGAACAAATAGAAACATTGATAGATTACAATATAATTCGCAAATACGATGGCTGCGAACCAGCCACAGTTCCCTATTTTAGCCGACATACAAAACGAGGAGGATCTCATTTCGACTATATTTAAAAAAAAACCTCCGCTCTGTTACATAATATAGTTAGTTATGCCTTATATATATGTTAGTTATTTAGTTATGTAGATAGTTACTTATGTCTATTTTAATTCAAAAATATTTTTTTAATTCTAACCTGCAGTAGGGACTTCCTAAGATTAGCGCGTTCAACCAAACCAAATCTTGAGCTTTATAATATTAGGCTGCCCTATTGTCTATTTTAAGGCATGCCGGGGACGCCCTCGTAATGATAACCCCGAATATTAGTAAGATTTTTTTTTTTTTTTTTTTTTTTATTTGGTTCGCCAAATTGACGCCGCCCGCCTGGTGGTAAGTCGTGACGACATCTAGCGATTGTGGGCCACTCTCACAGCACACATTACTATTGAGAGTGGCCCTCAACTTGACGACCTACTGATGTGCCTCTTCACGTTCCGCCTAAAGAACCCAGGATTATATGTGGGAGGAAACACGTGCACAGGCAGGGCGTTCCAGGCCACTATCGTTCGGCAGAGAAACGAACGTTTAAAACGTTCGGTTCTCGCAAACATGCTATCCACTGTGTGGGGGTGGCATCTCTGCCCGGCACGAGTCGTTCGGGATCGGAAGGAAGAGGGTGGGATCAGATTGAAGAGCTCTTCAGAACACTCGCCGTGGTAAATACGGTAGAATGCGGCCAAGGAAGCTATTGTTCGGCGCTGAACTAGCGGCTCAAGGCTTCCCGTTACCTCCGGACAATCTATAATACGGATAGCCCGTCGCTGCATAGCGTCGAAAGCGTCCAGCAGATACTTCGCGGAGCCGTCCCAGAGGTGAGAGCAGTATTCAACGCAGGGTCTAATCTGCGTCTTGTACAGCAGACACCTCTGGTCCGGTGTAAAGAATCTCTTTACCTTATTCAGTATTCCTAGTTTCCGCGAAGCTAGCCCTATACATCTTTCGATGTAGTTTTTATTATTGAGCTCTCGACGAACGTCTATGCCAAGGATATCAAGGTTGTCCTTCATTGGTAATAAAGCATTCTGAAGAGAGGGTAGGGGAAGGAAAGGGGATTTCTTCGCAGTAAATGCACACGCCTGTGTTTTGCGGGCATTGAACTCGACCAGGTTCTCGGTACCCCATTGAGAGATACTGTCGAGGTTACGGTCGAGATCAGTCACGAGTCGTCGTCTCTCCTCCTCAATCTCAGATCGCCCCGCCGTCGGACGAACCGAGTAACTCCCGTGCAGTGTGCTGTCATCTGCATAGCAATGAATGTTCCCGAGGGATAGCATATCATTGATATGCAGAAGAAAGAGAGTTGGTGATAGTACGGACCCCTGCGGTACCCCGGCATTCACTTGCAAGAAGCGAGAAGCCTGGCCATCGCAGAGGACCCGCACTCGGCGCTCGTTTAAAAAGCTGGCAATCCAGCTGCACAGTTGAGGAGGTAGACCATATGCCGGAAGCTTGGAAAGGAGCGAAGCATGCCAGACCCCATCGAAGGCTTTGGCGATGTCCAGGCTAATAGCCAAGGACTCGCCGTGCCTTTCCATAGCCCCACCCCAGACATGCGTTACGAATGCCAGAAGATCACCCGTTGATCGCTTTGGCCTGAAGCCGTATTGTCGATCATTGATTAGCGAGTGATCCTCTAGGAATTGCATGAGCTGCTTATTTATAAGGAGCTCAAGCACCTTGCAAATGACTGAGGTGACAGCTATGGGTCGATAGTTGCCTGGATCGGACCGATCCCCTTTCGCCTCCTTCCAGACCTCCGGCACGAGCCCTGAAGAGTATGACAGGCGGTACAGACGCGTTAATACTGGAGACAACTCAGCTGCACATTTTCGTAGCACCACCGCCGGAATGCCGTCAGGACCACTGGCTTTCCGCGTGTCGAGTGACCGCAGCACTGCCCGTACATCACATTGCCTGATAGCAATATCAGGCATTGTGTGGCCACAGTTGGCGATGGCGGGGGGCTGCAGGCCACGGTCGTCGACCCGGGAATTAGCCGCAAAGAGGTCTGCGAGCATATCCGCTTTCTCTTGGGCTTTGTGAGCCAGTGTTCCATCTGGGTAACGCAGCGGTGGCAGCGACAAAAGATTAGATTGCACGGCTTTGGCCAGTTGCCAGAATCCACGGCTGCCCGTGGGATGGGAAGTGAGCTCCTGACCAAGCCGCTCGACGCGCTGGGCATCCGCTCTCTTAAAGGCCCTCTTATTCGACTTATAAGTAAGTAATAAGTATAAAATAAAACTCACGGTAATGTGTCTATAGTTGAGTTTTAGTGCGAACTCGCAGTCTCCCGTACATTCGCTCCACCCGAGCCAAGGTCCCACCCCGCAGTTTGCTTCCACTGAACATAACACAATATTGTTAGTAGGTACAGACAGGCCTATGTCACTCGCCTAACAATCGCAAAAAATACATGACGTCAGCGACAACCTGAAGTTGTAAGTCAGTAAGGGTTGTCTCTTGTTTGTGACACGGCATTGACCATAGAGTTGATATTGAGGCATTAATTATTGGTCAAATTATGATGGTACTTCCTGACCACCCTAACGTTCGAATTATGTTCTCTGTAAACAAAAGAATGTGCTTTAATTAACGTTGGAGTGCAAGTTCTGTATGTAAGTACTATTCCCTATTCTGTGGTTCAGACAGTATAAATTACAATGTCACATTAAAGATCCAGATTATTAGATACGTCCAAAGATTCAATAATGTAGTGGTGAAAAATGTTCACAACAATGTATGAAAATGACGACGATATGGAAACTTCAAACGTGAAAAGTGCGGTGATTATTGGATAGGTACAAATTTTAATTAGGAAGCTTTAAGTTTATCTATATATAGAAATGGGGAATGTCCCCCTTAGCTCTCGAGAACTGCTTATGCTCCAATGTTGGTTGACCCCTCTATGGATAGCCTTCGATCTGGAGGCAAGCCAAAAAATCGAAAATTTGGCCAAAACCTATGGCGTGGTGCGGCGCGAAGCACCGCGCAAGACACCGTACTAGTATAAATAGGTAATATCCAGCGCCTATTATCATAATCATCATAATATAGTATAAAACAAAGTCGCTTCCGTTGTATGTATATCTTTAAAACTACGACGGATTTTGATGAGGTTTTCACCAATGGATAGAGTGGTTCTCGAGGAAGATTTTTGTGTATATAATTTATCAAGCGGGCGAAGCCAAGGGCGTCCGCTAGTTAAATATAAAATAAATTAAAATTAATTAATTATGCAAAATTGACAAAAAATGTTTCACGACGAAAAGATGGAATAAGAGTGACTCAGTATATAACAGTGGTAACGAATTCAACTGTGCTTACCCTGTTATGCATCAGAAGCGTGATGAAGCGTAGGTAAGCATGTAAAAAATTCAAACTATACTATCTAATACGAAATTTACTTTACAACTAAGTATAAAGAATAAACGTGCAAGGCATAATAAGTAAAAATCAAGTTATCTAAACTAACTAAATGCTTAGTTTATCACACCGTGCGATCCATACGTTCTGCTTGTAACCAGAGACGCCCGGCAACGGACGTTAGAGCGGCCGCGGCCTTGGGCCGCGGAATTTAAAAAAAAAACCGTGCTATCTAGACTTTTAAATCATGTCATCGAGATTCAAACCTTCTGGAATTAACTAAAGAATCCGTTGGCATTCATACGTGTAATATAAAATTGTAAAATTTGTATTTTTATATATCATGCTATATTTTTTAAATTCCACTTCCCAAGGCCGCGGCCGCTCGTACGTCCGTTGCAGTTCACACGCAGAAGGTATTCCAGTGGCGCCCGGCGGTATATCATGCTACTGATCCGATCTTGATTAAATTTGATACGGAGATAGACTGAGACTTGACAGACTAACTTTTTATTTCACAGAGCCACGGGTATCCATTTGTAATAAATATAAGCGCGTGGAAGGTTTAAGAATATACCTGTGTACTTACTTTAACAGTGCTTTACAGAATAAATATGCTCAAATAAATTGTATAAGTACTTTTATGAAATAAAGCATCCTCATAAAACTTCCATTAATTTTCAAATCTTGCTTTATAAGGGTTCCGTACCCAAAGGGTAAAACGAGAACCCTATTACTGAGACTTCGCTGTCCGTCCGTCCGTCCGTCCGTCCGTCCATCTGTCTTGGGCTGATCTCATAAACCGTGATAGATAGAAAGTTGACATTTTCACAAATGATGTATTTCTGTTGCCTCTATAACAACAAATACTAAAAAAAAGAATATAATATTAATTTAAGGGGGCAACCCTACAACAAACGTGACTTTTTGCCGTTTTGGTACGGAACCCTTTGTGCTCGATTCCGACTCGCACTTGATCTCTTTGTTATATTTAAAAATCATCACGCATCCGACAGTATTATAGTATATACTTAATTAGGTACTAACAACATTAATTACTTTTTTTTTTTTTTTTTTTTTTTTTTTTTTTAATTCCGCGTTGCCGGGCGTCTCTGGTTACTAGCAGAGGGTATATCCAGTGGCGCCCGGCGGAACATTAATTACTTACCATAAAGGGACGGGATGTCATTTTGTATCACTTCATTGTCCTTGTGAGATGGCGCCGGTTTTAATGTCGGTTTTAGTGTCTTATTAGCGGGTTCCGTTGTGATAATACTTTCTGTGAATTAAGTAAACATCATCGGTTTTTATCTAGCCGAATTTCATCAGGATCGGATTCCATGACTGTTAATCTTTACTTAAAAAGGAAATAAGCCTAAGGGCATTAAACAACATTTATAACTTATCAAACGGAGCGTGAAAGAGGGCCCATTATTGATAGTAGTGTGTGATATTGCTGGCAATCTGTCATACAGGTCTCCTAGTACAGATGCCAGTCTCTCACATAGACTAAGCCTACCAATGTACATCTAGATTAAGTTTCATTCATGTAACAACATTTCTGTGTGAGAGAAGAAAAATAAATTTATTATTATTATTATTATATGAAACAGGCCCCCAATCGCTAGACTTCTCCTGGGTGGCGCAGTGGTATGTGTATGCGACTGCCGTCCCTGAGATCCCGGGTTCGATTCTTAGTCGAACACTTGTGTGACCCACAAATGTTTGGTTCGGAGTTCGGGTTCTATGTTTAGTATGTATTTAGAAATAAAAAATATGTTTTTATTTTTTGGACATTCTGACAAAACGTCCTCTAGCCCAAATTAAGCTAATATAAGCGTGTGCTATGGGATCTAGACGACTGATAAACATACTTAAATATTTCTAAATACATACATATTATACATAGAAAATACCCAAACTCCGAAACAAACATTTTTGGATCACACAAATAATTTGATTCGACCCGGAATCGAACCTGGGGCCTTAGGGAAAGCAGTCGCATCCTCATGCCACTGCGCCACCGAGGCCGTCGCCGCGTCGCCAGAAATATAGGTATATAATGTTTATCAAAGTATGTGTTTAGAGAAGGAAGACTCGACACAACCCTATATCAACCCAGCCAGTGTGCCAGTGGCCAGCGTGGTACATGCCCCCCCTCTTAGGGGGAACCTGAGATGATGATGATGATGATGATGATGAATCACTAGACGTGGCGTCGCTTTGGCTTTCACAAATGGAAAAAAAATATTTTATTAGTCCCACAATATATCTGCAGTTTTCAGCAAATTGCCCCAGTCATTCGCACCTACAACTCCAATAGAAACAAGTGGACAGCAGCAGGAGACTCTAAGTACCAGTTGATTCAACTGCTTCCTGATTTTAATAATAAGAAAACTAGGTAATAACCAGTGGTAGGAGCAGTGGCATTGACCAGCGTCCTGCAGGCCCTCAGACAATGGTCCCTGGTGCGGAAGTTGTTCCCGTTGCCGCCGCACCCGCTGAAGCCGAAGGGCTCGCACACGCCGCTAGCCCACTCGTAGAACCAGCGCTCCTCGTAGCTCCGACAGTGACCCACTGACATTGGTAACTTGCACACCTCTGGAACAAAACATGCACCATTCTACTATTTTGTAAGCTATACAGATGCTATTTTCTTATTGTACAGTAATATAATATTTTCTCCATAATTTAAATATAATTTCATCTGTTAGCTGATGATGACCTTCAAAATTTTTCGAACAAAAAGTCCTACGTCATAATTGGTCCATCCGTTTGGAAGCTACAATGCCACATCAGCAGATACACAGATACACAGATACTGGTAAAAGGTAACCCCACGTTTTCTGACGAAGTTAAAAACAATGGTCTCAGCGGGATTCGAATTCGTGCCGTTACCATACAAACGACATGTCTTATATTAACTACTATAGGTACCACTCGAATCCACGCCCAATACAACGAATTTTAAACCTATGAAGTCTTGCTATCAACCACACTGTACAGAAGAATATTTGAGTAAAAAAGCCTAAAATATTAAATCACTATAAAAACAAACACTACTAACCATGAGAGACGGTAGTATTGAGGCAGCTGTCGTCCTCTCCGTCACAGAGCGACTCCTGCATCGTCAGCCTGAACTGGCACCGCTCCATGTGCTTATGGACCTCACTATCGATTTCTGGGTCACCCGCTGTCATGTTCTCTACCGGATACTCCTAATACATATTTTAATTTTACAATTCTCCAAAACGGAATAAGAATTAAGTGCAAATTAAGGTTCTCGCCCAGCTACAACGAGAAGACGCAAATTATAATACTTTTCAGGTGTATATTCTCAAATATCAGAGAAACCACGTAATACCAAAACAGTCTACAAGCTGCTCTCTTCTGATTACGAGACCCTGATAGTGATATGAGAACTTACGATAGATTGAAATTGAGCATATCTTCTATTCCATTGCGCCAAAAGTCTTCGTGATATTTCTATCTGCACTGTACCGTTTTTCACCGTGTACAATCGCGTACGCAATCGATGTCCACGACCACATTTCGCTGAACACGGTGACCAAGGGCCCCAAGGGGTTACTGGACAATCGGCATGTGTCAGATCCTACAAAGTACAGTAGAACTAAAATAAATATAAATAACTGCAAAGGCCTTAGCTGTTATTTTTATCCAATACTTCTGGACTTACCTACTCATCCTCAACTGCACGCGGTATTTTTTCCAATTAAATTATAACTACTTATTTACACTAATAAACAACTTACCACGAAGAACCAATCGAAGTTATTCGTTGCATTTCTAGTTTGATTTCCAGGTGGTCTGCAATAGAAGAGTAATTAAATACTTATAAGCTTTATAGTTTCAAAATATCAATATCAAAATACATTATCTTACTTTTCACATGGTCCTAAATCACACGGTATTGCTTGACTCAATACGGTCCGTGAACGATACCCGATATGACATCGTTTAAAGGCCCTATCTCCGACGTAGTGTCTGGTCCTAGACCGGACGCCACAACCTTCGCATGGAGACCACTCCGACCATGCGGTAACTGCACACGGACCGGTAAACTCCTCCGGGTTTTTCTCATATTCTGTTGGAATTCTGGAATGTAGAGCCAAATAAGTACGGGATTATTTACTTTTTTTGATATAGTCACTTTTTTTTAGATGTTCACTTTTTTTAATATAGTCGATATCATTAGATAGTCGATACGTAACTATGTATCTCTACGTAACTATGTCTTTACCAAACTTCGAGATGGATCGAAATTCATTAATAAATTTAATAATGCCTAATGACCTCACAGGCTCATGCAACAGATAACAAGCACATACCTACAATCCCTTTGCAGTCCATGGCACCTCTTGTAATCTGTTAGTGGCACCCTGCAAGCCTCGGCATAAGCTCTGGACGGCAATACATAGTGCCTTTGCCTAGTCGCACGACCGGGGCCACAAGTTACGCTACAAGGGCCCCACGGGCGCCATGAATGAGTAGCACAAGCACCTCCACTTCCAAGGTTCCCGCTACTTGAGAATTCGTGAACCCGATCAGCGCCTTCACTATCTGTTGGTTGTAGTTAAGAACTGCTTAAAGGCTGTAGATAACAATAAAAGGTGGAGTCCTGGTCAGTTGGCGGTGGTCTTCCTAGATGACTATATGTATAGAAAGACTTAACATTCATATCGTAAAATATTTGTAGATAACTTATATACATCTGTTGCAATAATTATTATGTAATGTAACCTTTCCTAGTCGCTTTTAAGTCGAAGCTTAGGAGCTCTTCTTAATTTCTTCTTCTTCTGTGTGGTACCAGCTTCAAATTTAACTAGTCAGGTCACCTGTGCTGTCTCCATTGAGAGGTGTCCTTTGGGAGCGTAATTATTAGTGAACAACACAAGTTTCTAAATAGGTAGGTACACGTATCATATCACCACGCCTTTATGTTAATCACTCACACTTAATCGTACGTATGCTTAGATCTTTAAAACTACGTTACTGATTTGGATGCGGTTTTCACCTTTGATTTTGATGGATAGAGGAAGGTCTCGAGGAAGATTTTAGTACCTATAGTCAAGCTAGAGTAGTCAAGCGGGTGAAGCCACGGGCGTCCGCTAGTAAAAATAATAAAAGAATTAGCAGCCTCTAGGTTCTGTTACTTAGTCATTTTATAAATTAGATATTTGCCGGAATAGAAAATTATCTAGATTCCAGCTTCCAAAAAGAAACTCACAATTTATTTGAAGCACGCGAATGTTTAAAATCATTGACATTATATTATTTACATTACCATTGGCATCACAACTCTTCTCATAGAGTCGGAGACGCGTCATCCTCAAACGCGCAAAAGGTCGCATGTCTCCTGAAGTACTGTAGAACGGTGAGCGTACATCGCGGGGCCAGTCCGGCCTCAGAGCTCGAACAGGAGCTGCCGGTAGTGTTGGAGTACGAAGAGTCTGACAAAATTTTAATAGTGCTCAAATTTATTTTAAATTCGATCAGTGCAGCACACGGAACAAGGCAGCATTGACTTTAGTCGATTGACTTACTGAGCAAATTACGGGCTCTAGACTATGTTAGACTTTCTGCGACATTATTATTTAAATTAAAGTCGAAGGCCCACGATGCTGCTTTGCTAGATGGACTGATTTCCGACTGATATTAAATAATAGGCAAGTATAACTCACCATGTAACTAATGCCATTGTCAGTCCCAGCATCATATGGGTACAATGGTATAGTTGCAGACGTTGTCCAGGTACAATTCGCGTTGCAGAGCTCCAATGCAGACACTCCTACAAACCAATCAGGAGACGGCGCCAGCTTGGACGCTATAGATATCAGATGATGCTTAGCGTCTACACGAAATACTGCAAACGTGTTTGCAGTGCCAACCCCACCGATTTGCTGCCATGATATACCACGAGCTTTAATTATTGTCCTGATGTGGTCACTCTGAAAGATCAGGCACAAATTAATTGAAAATAAGTGTCATACTCGTACCATTCTACAGGCTGTCATCTTGATGTTTGTTACCTCCGATTTTAGTTCCTTCTCTAAAGCAGTAGTGGTTCCATCATCAACAAGCCGCTTAAGTCCAGTGCTAGCAACACGGCCCTCTTGCCATACGCGAAACTGAGCAGTATGCGAAGCGCCAATTACATCACCGAAGTGTGCTCGTGCGCTCTCTGGAGGAAACTCCCTTGAATGTGTATTTCTTGACCACAAGCTTTCGAATGTAACCTAAAGAAAAAGTAGAGATATTTTATTCGATTGTAAAATGAGAATGAAGAAGCGTACTTAGGTATACGAGTACTTACTTCATACTTCGCTTCATCACACGCACAGCAAGGTTCCAATATAGGCGATAGTTTAGCAAAGTTGGAAGACGGAGCTGCACATATCTCACGAACCAAGACAGACCAGCCTACACTGGTTCCTCCACCTGATGCTGGAATTGGACCAGCTTTTGCGCCTATACGAACACATGTATCTTTTGCTTCGGCTGGAGCGTTCCATATTACCTGTATTTAACACAAATAAAATGTTTAATCTTTTTATAGATGTGTTAAATGTAGAGAAAAAGTAAACCTTGGGAAATTATGTCGTAGATCTATTAACTTGTTCCTATAAAGTTTGAGTGAAGTAAAGATATTATAAAACTAACTATTATCTAGGACTTGTTTCAACTGCTCCGTACCTGAACCTCAGTTTTAGGGTGAGAAGTAGCGTTATCTACTGCAGATGAACAATGTTCATGAAGTTTAGCTTGTGAGTCATAAGCTTGGAACGAACCCAGAGACTTATTCTCAGAGTCGATGGCCAGACTGTCTACGGTTTCTCCTTTGGCCTTGTCACTGCGGACCTCAGCCCATAACGTGAAGCCTTCGAACGGTGTAGGGCCTTGACCGTTGTCAACACCTTGGAGAGTCACTGAAAATTAGAAAAAAAAGATCTAGGAGGGTACCTAATTGCAAGTTATTAATGTTATTAGGTATAGCGCTGTTTATTCATCTCTTAATGCTTTTTACAGGTAGATAAATATGCCTTTAGATACACTTTAATCGATTACGAAACTACAAAGGTAGAATATATTGTGTTCTAACAGTGGATGATTTTTTACCAGACTGAGCAAGAAAATTTGTTAAAAAGGTATGTAAGTACGAAAGTGTAATATAAAGTATGGATACCTATGGATATTTCTTTGGAACACTTTGGTGCCTAAAAGGCTTGACAAATTGCATCTTGAACGGGTCGTTAGTAACATTCATATCCTCAGTACTTATATCACTTTACTCTATGTATCTAACCCTCCCATGAAACGGGAGTGTTGAAATCTGTACCTAGATCGCCCAAAATCAATATTCCGACTCGAAAGTTGGTACATTACTCACTCACATTTTGCCAGTAATTTTGTTGGTCCCACGTAATGGAGGGGAAGCCTGTTGCAGTTATCGGCACTATAGTACCTATATGTAAATAAATATAAATAAAAAGTAATAAAAACCATACCTGTATAGAGTTCGCCTGGTAAGAAAAAGTCAGGTTCACCAGCAAGACCAAGGCGATAATGTGTGTCCTTCGGGTGGGCCTCAGGTGGAGCTCGGTCACACTGAGGAGTTCCTGATATGAGTGTCCACCATACGACCACCGCTAATATCCCTGTACTGTAACAGTCATCATCATCACGACGCGTGTCATTTCACCATTCAATAGGACAACGCCAGGATTCGGAGAACCGTCCCAGTCAGCAATGACGCGGAGGATTTTCAAACGAGTGTCTTTAAATATTGTTACCTACTTAAATTAATTAGATTCCAGCATAATTTCAAATATTAGGACTAGTTCTTTATTAACAGAACAAAGACAGATTTGGTTTGAACTTAATTTTCATATAGACTTAGGTAGGTAGGTATATATTGTTTCCCTTTTGACTCTACTGCAACTGACCATACAACATTATGCCTATAGCTATAGGTACCTAATACTTTAAGCTACTGACGCGAGGGCGGCGGGAGAGCACTCAAACCCCGGGCAACTAAGTCTCCGTTGCCAAACTCTATTTTACAGGACAAAGAGTAAGTACATAAAAAAATACAAATAATTAATGATTTGTATTTTTTTGCGGTGCGGATATTAAGATATTAATATCTTAATATCCGCACCGCCTGTCTGCCTTTCACACGGTCGGCAAATTTTATAGCGAAGTCTTTCTAAAGTTATTATTAAGCGAATGCTCGCTTCATCGCCGTTGTTAATCAGCCGTACCAAAGCGCCACTTGTTGCTATATAACGCATCAGCTTTGGCTTTGTGTTACGGAGGTGCTACCTTAGTACGTAGTAGTAGGTACGTCCTGAGATTGTTCAACCGTTTAAGCTCAATATTTATACTATTGTTTTAAACTACATTATCTAGTTGAATTCCTATGTAGGTACGCAAGGCACCTAAGATACCTACTGCAAATATCAACATAGAAGTTGGTGATAAATCGATAATAGGTCCGATTGCTTTCGGCGCAACAACATAAACGCATATAGGTCAGGACTAGGTCTTCAATGGCTTTGTCATAACAAAGAGAGGTCAACAACCTCATCTGGTATCGCATATAATATTTACAATCATTTATTTCATAAGTATCTAACTATACGTTTAATAATAAATTAATAATTAAATATACATACATTGATTTCATATTCAATATGGATGATATACGCACTCAGGCGAGCGTACCACCCGCCTAACTTTCCCGCCCTACGAAGGCTAACTGAATCCGCGTCGACTTCGACAGTCACACTGCCAATACGACCTTTCACTTCTAGTCTAGCTCCACTCCTTGTACCTGCAGAATAATTGCTGGTAATTGATTTTCAGAGTCCCTCTTTGTTCTCCCGAACTGTGAACTATCACAGTTAGATGGGCATGGAGTGTGCGATTCTGTGTTCGGGAAATAAGAATCAATCTGTTTACGTAATGGAGGTTCTGTTTCTTGCCATTTTTAAATGACCTAAAATAAAACAAAGTAGGTATGTATTGTAACTGTTAGTTCATTTACCTATCATCCTTTTTTTTTAAATATGAGTAGGCATGGGCTATTATAAAACATTCTTAACATACTTATCTACCAAAAAAAGTAGGAATTTATTTTAATTTTTTGAATGTCTGAATGTACACAATGCTAAGAAGCTACTAAACGTATTTTCTTGCGGTTTTCAAAGATAGATTAAGGCATGGTTGAAACAATAATTAATTGATTTTTCATTGAAATCGCCTTGCAAGAAAAAGGTTATCGTCTTAAAAGATGTGGGTTGGTTAGTACTAGGTATGGTGCTACGAAGTTTATAGGTATGAGTAAAGTCACGAGCATCAGTTAATTTAATGCTTTTATTTCTATGGTTGTTTAGGTAAGTTACCTCTTTATTTTATAACGGAACAATCAACAATGGACTCAGGACTGAAAGATTTGAATGTGACCTAGATCTATAAAGATGTTCCGTGTTGAAAGGTTGACAGACGACGACAACTAGTGGGCCACACCCAAGATATCCACCTTATTACATACGACTAAGGTTTTAATAATAAATATCGGCACATTCACGGTGTTGAATATTTTCATATCGTCCATTGAAATGTTACATTTTTTGGGGCTAAGTGTGCAAAAGTCAGGGACGCTATTTTATGTTTTAGATATCAAGGGGGGGTAATGCTAAATCCAAGTTTGTGGGGTCCCAACCCTTATGGGTTTTCCGCCATCTTGAAAAAGGGTTGCAAATCGTTATCGCGCTCTATCAGGCAAACTATTCATCGCACAAAAAAATTGCGACCACATTTTTGTCGAAAATTAAATTCTCTACAACTTAGTCCTACAACATTTGTCGTAGAATTAAACATTACAAAGTTATCAACAAAAACAGATAAAAATTTGAGAACGAATTTCCTTTAAGGGGATATTTTTTTTCTGATCATTTTACCGTAAAATTCATCAGAGCATGTTTGTAGATGAGTTTTCGAGGAATAATTTCCAATATTAACATTTCGATAATTCGTACCCAAATTTACACATGCCCTCCGTTCAGGACAATTTTGGAAAAATGTAGAAATTTTGGGCAGACTAACTTAATACAAAATTCTTTGTGTAAAATTATAAATGTAAATATCAATGCCCGAGCCTGGATCCAAGCGTCTCTTCCAGTTCGCTTGGATCTAGGGCTAGGTATTCGTAGAGTCACGGATGTCAGTCTGCCAGCATTTCTGTCGTCGGTCCATAGCACCGAAGAATTAGTCAGGGATTTTTTGTCAAATACACTGATTGATTCCGAGGTGCGATGCAAGACCGATGCCATAAATGCTTGGAGGATGTCTTGTCCCGACACTGACCTGCCCTCACGCCTAGGCTCACAGCGACTGTGGGATTCGCCGCTCTGTAAATTGAGAATTAATACACTAATTGACACTTCTGTCAATATTTCAGAGCGTGCACGCCTACTAGCTGTTGGAGAATGAGAGTCAGGGTTATGGATCCAATCCAGGCGCTCCCATCGCCCAACATCGGTACAATGTTGGACGACACAACCTTCCGCATTGCCACTTGCCTTCGGCTGGGTACAACTTGTGTATCTCCGCATCATTGCACGTGTGGAGTAGCCGTCGATAATCTGGGACACCATGGCCTTTCTTGTAGCAGAAGCGCAGGTCGTATACCTCGGCACGCTATTCTAAACGACATAATTCGTAGAGCTCTTTCCACCGCAGGTCTTCCGGCCGTACGTGAACCAAATGGTTTAGCACGAAGCGATGGAAAGAGACCGGACGGTATGTCGTTGCTACCGTGGAAGATGGGAAGGCGTTTGGTGTGGGACGCTACATGCGTTGACACCTAAGGACCTTCACACCTTCCAAGCACATCCGGATGTGCCGGCGCTGCTGCTCCATCGGCTGAAGGCCTCAAACGGTGTAAATATTCTAACCTAGCAGGTGATTACATATTTGAGCCGTTTGGGGTTGAGACACTGGGGTCATGGGGTCCGAGTGCTCGTCGCCTTTATAGAGACATTGCTAAACGCTTAATCGATGCTTCTCAGGACCAGAAGGCTGGCTATTTTCTGGCCCAAAGAATAAGTATCGCCATCCAACGTGGCAACACAGCCAGCATTCTGGGAACCTTCCCAGTTGGCAATGACGCTGAGGATTTTTTAAACGATATTTTGTAATGTAAATATTTTTAGTATATAATTATGTATATTGTAATTCTTATTGTAATTCTTATTGTAAATAAAATGTATGTTAACTTTTCGATATTTATTTATTTATAAGGGTTTTACAGCCCTCCGAAATTAACGACAACACTGCCTAACGACAACCTTGAAAAGTGGTTGCAAATCGTTATCGCGCTCTATCGGGCAAACTATTCATTGCACAAAAAATTTGCGACAACATTTTTGTCGCAAATTAAATTCTCTACAACTTTGTACTACAACTTTTTGTCGTAGAATTATATATAACAAAGTTATTAACAAAAGTAAATTAATTTTTTTTTTAATGGGTTATTATTATTATTTTTCTGATCATTTTACAGTAAAATTCACCAGAGCATTTTTGTAGACGAGTTTTCGAGGAAAAATTTCCAATATTAACATTTCAATATTTATTTATTTACTCGTATAAGGGTTTTACAGCGCTCCGAAATTAACAGTATTCTCCAATACTCGTAAGTATTTACATAAAAATTAATGATCACACAGTCTTCTCTCAGTATTTCATTATTAAAATAAAAAAATATTGTAATTATTGATGTTAATCAATAATAGTTATTAACAAGTGTCAAATATTCCAGTCAATAATTACAATGTTTTTTTTATTTCAATAATGAGAAAATGAGAGAAAACTGTGTGAACATTCATTTTTATGTAAATAGTTAAGAGTATTGGAGAATACTGTTAATTTCGAAGCGCTGTAAAACCCTTATAAATACATAAATATTGGAATGTTAATATTGGAAATTGTTCCTTGAAAACTCCTCTACAAAAATGCCCTGATGAATTTTACTGTAAAATGATCAGAAAAAAAATTAGAACCCATTAAAGAAAATTTTCATCTACTTTTGTTAATAACTTAGTTATGTATAATTCTACGACAAAAAGCTGTAGTACAAAGTTGTAGAGAATTGTTGTCGCAATTTTTTTGTGCAATGAATAGTTTGCCCGATAGAGCGCGATAACGTTTTGCAAACCTTTTTCAAGATGGCGGACGGAAAACCCATTAGGGTTGGGAACACACAAACTTGGATTTAGAGCTTCACAATACCTCCCCCCCCCCCCTCTCGATATCTAAAAAACACACCCAAATGTAAAATTTCAATGGACTAATAATATAAACTGCTTTATACAAACAATTTGTTGAACATGTGTGTAAGCTATGATATGAGAGCCTATAAAAGTTGCTCACAAGCTGTGTCTCTCAAGTTCCTGGTTCGATTCCCGGGTCAAATCAAATAGTTGAGTGATACAAAGTTTGTTTCGGATTTTCTATTTATGTTTAGAGAAGGAAATCTCGTCACAAAAACCTATATCTTGACACAACCCACTTGGCCAGTGTGGTATATTAGGCTGAATCGCCCCCTTTCTTTGGGGTAGGCCTATGCCCAGCAGTAAATGGACTGTGATGATATGATGTGGGTCCTGTTGAAACCCACGTTGGGCGCCAATGATTCCGTGTGGCGGCAATTATCGACAATACGCCAATATTAGTCTTGTGAGGCTTCTATTACGTACCTATAGAAAATTACCGCTGTTTGCCCGTGGTCCACCTACATAGTTCACCTGGTTGTACCACGTGTTGTAAAATATATATTCATAACCAGTTATGAAATCTTGATTATGAACTTGGAGGAAGGGGCAAAATCGAAACCAAAAGAGTCGGTTACAAACATACAAGCAAGTTACAACCAGAACCTCTTATTCTGTTATGATCGCCTGGTACTTTTTCAGAATAATGAGTTCAAACATTCAATCGGGTAAGTTGTATCTTATTGTTACGAGCCGATAAATTTACCACGAAACACTTTATTTATAATACACTAATTTACACTTCACTTAAAGCTCCACTTAAAGTCACTGAACACTTTTATTCGCACTCGAAACTCGCAGGTATAACTTGTATTATCGCTCTGGAAATTGTTTGTATGAAGGTTGTATGCCTGAAGCCTGTACAATATATTATCTTGTACAGGTGGACCACGGGGAAGAAATTTACCCGTGGTACAACCAGGTGAACTATGTCGGTGGACCACGGGCAAACAGCGAAAATTACTACATACCTACATTATCGTGGGCGAGTCAGCGCCGGGACCTCGTAGTGGGTCTGGGCGTGCATACCCTCTCGCTGGAGACCATGCTTCAAGCCATGGTCTCCAGCGGGAGTAGGTGGAACGCGGCCGTGTCCTTCTGCGAGCAAGTCGTGCTCGCGAAGGAGGCGGCCGAGAGGGAGAGGGAGCGTGCCCTCCCCGCCGAGTTCCGTAGTCAGCGGCGAGGCCGCCGCAGACTCATCTACGCCCAAGACCATCGACCTCCATGATCGGGGCCTGAGGACGGTGGGATCGCCACCCGTCGTCCTTACAGAAGCAGGCTAGAAGGGTTGCGTGCTGCGGGGCCTTTGCCCCATAGCACGCAACCAGATTCACTCATTGACGCGGGATAAAACCCTACCCCAACGACGCGGGATTCTCATCCCGACCCAACCCCCCGCAGAGACCACAGAGGTGGTCAAAGTCCGCCGGGCGCCACTGGAAATACGTTCTGCTTGTAACCAGAGACGCCCGGCAACGGACGTTAAAGCGGCCGCGGCCTTGGTCGCGGAACTAAAAAAAAAAAAATAAAAAAAAAAGTAAAAAAAAAAATACCTACATTATAACTACGTCTATTTCACCGAAGGAGTAAGCAAAGCCAAATACGCATTTTTTTCGCCTCCAATTTCATAAAACGTAATCGGGGGCAATCTTACTGCCGCTAACCTGCTTTTATATTTTATATTTGCCAGAAACTCGTCCATTAATTGGCAGATTCACCAGGTCCACTAGCTCCTCTAAGACCTTGGTGAACCTTAGATAATCAGGTTGAGCGAAGTTAACTAAAAGGAGAGAATAAATAAAAACAACACCAAATTTTCCAAGTAGTAAAATTTTATTAAAATTAAATACATGATGTATAATACCTTTGTATATTTAAATACTAATTATGTATGTAGATTCTAATCATCATTTAAGTAAAGGAGTGTACATCAGTTGATAGTCCAAGCCATATGAAAAATCAGAGAGAGAACACAGACACAGAATACAGAAAGTATACATTAAAAACCGGCCAAGTGCGTGTCGGGCCACGCATAAGATAGGGTTCCTTAGTTAATTAATAATTAATTTAATTAATTAATTAATTAATTAATTTAATTAATTTAATTTTAATTATTAGTTAATTAGCCACAAGCCGCGGATTACAAAAAAAAAAAAAAATCATACCATCCGTTATAGTTTTCCTTTAAAGTTCAGTACATGGACACCTTCATTACTTAACTATCAGGTTTAGATTATAGAGGGGGGAGAATGCCGTTTTCGCAAAAATATGCTCTTCAAACCTGAATATCTCGCAAACGGATACTTAAATCAAAAAATCATCTTAGCAACCTCTCAATATTTTTTAAAGACCTATCTAATGATACCCCAAACGATGGGGTACACGCGAGAAAAAAATATAATCCCTACTTTACTACGGAACCCTAAAAACATAAAACATGAATGAAAAATTAAACAGACGTAATTATTTAAATTGAAACAAAGATCGGAAAGTACATTGATAGTAAAGCAGGTTGAACTTAGTTTTGCATTCATATAAACACTTATTCGACCAGATAATAATATAACTGTGTATAAGCCGCGCATTATGTGAGTGGGATAAAACCTTGTCACAATAACCACTCCGTGACGTCATCAATCGCTGAAAAGTATAGATAACAAAACCGTTTTGTAGGTTAATCTACGTCACTATGACGTCACCAACATAGACGCCAATCCCATTGTCATCTTGCGCGGCTTATAGCTATGCTGCAAGGATGTGCGAATGGAAATGAATATGATTGATGGATGTCAAACGCATCCGAAGTAACGTAGCCCAGAACATCTCTGGTCGAAACAGTCTACACAGTCTACACCACTTCACATTGTTATACAGATATACAAATAAAAACATAAAAATGTGACTTAAAAACTATTTCCTTACATTTATGATTAAAATAAAGCTTAAAACACACTGGTCCTTTACATACGACGTATGCCACGTGACGTGGGAAACAACGACACACTGGTCCTACGTCTTACGAAGTCTGATGTTTACTAAACTTTATCTACGCACTACGACACTAAACGAGTGTGACCGCGTCGTACGCGTGGAAACACGCGAGTCTGGCGCGGTGACGCGTAAGACAGCTTGGTGAATCACCAGTGTGTTCGTTACAAATTGTATAGGACAGATCCTGTTCAGATGTCATAATGCGTGGTGTACGACGCATGTGAAGGATGATTTGGCCGTCCCTTGATCAACTCGAACTAACTTTTAGTACTTTTACTATAATGTAAGGAAAAAAATAATAATATTATTTTAATAGTGAAACATTCCAATTAAATTTAAAAAAATTGGCCAAATGAAAATTGAGCCACGCATAAGATAGGGTTTTGTAGTTACCTCTAAAAGTTTCTATAACTCCTAAACTAACAAAGTTATTACACCGTCAGTTATAGTTTTCCTTCAAAGTTTATTACATGGACTACATTCATGAATTTTTCAGGGTAATCACGTCATCCGTTTAGATTTTAGAGGGGGGACGCCCTTTTTTTTCTTTTTTTTTTAGTTCCGCGACCCAAGGCCGCAGCCGCTCTACCGTCCGTTGCCGGGCGTCTCTGGTAGAACGTATTTCCAGTGGCGCCCGGCGGACTTTTACCACCTCTGTGGTCTCTGCGGGGGTTTGGTCGGGACGAGAATCCCGCGGGGATTGAAACCCCGTTGGGGTTGGGTTTTATCCCGCGCAAGTGAGTGAATCTGGTTGCCGATGGTGGAGGTCGATGGTCTTGGGCGTAGATGAGTCTGCGGCGCCCTCGCCGCTGACTACGGAACTCGGCGGGGAGGGTACGCTCCCTCTCCCTCTCGGCCGCCTCCGTCGCGAGCATGACTTGCTCGCAGAAGGACACAGCCGCGTTCCACCTACTCTCACTGGAGACCATGGCTTGAAGCATGGGCTCCAGCGAGAGGGTACCCACGCCCAGACCCACTACGAGGTCCCAACGCTGACTCGCCCACGCTGAGCACTCCACCAACGTGTGGACTGCGGTGTCGTCGCCGGAAACCTCCCAGTGTTGACACCGGGGTGTGACCTCACGACGGATGCGAAACAGATAGCTACCGAAGCATCCATGCCCGGTAACGATCTGCGTCGCACGATACGTGAGGTCGCCATGCTGCCTCTGCAGCCATCGTCCATGATCGGTCTCACCGCCGCGATGATGGTGGTACCCCACTTGGGTTGCTCAAGTCGCACCCTCCATGACTCCATGAGATCCTGGCGGAGTGCCTGTGGTCCCGCTCCAGCGCCTCCTTGCGCCATTGGAACAATGACGCAAGGGCTCTCGCTTCCAGGTCCCATGGAGGGGTCCCGGCTAAGAGGCATGCAGGAGGCAGGCGATGTCAAGAGACACCGCCACCACCAGCACCATCTTGCCCTGCGAGACTGCTTCCTCCGTCAGGCTCACGGTGGAGCGTCCCCGACGGAAACCGTACTGGTTGTCCGCCAGGTCTGGCCCCACCGTCGAGAGATGCTCGACGAGGCGTTCCGCGATAATTCGCTCAAAGAGCTTACACACCTCGTCGAGCAACACGATTGGCCGGTATCCGGACAGTGAGTCCACCGGCCGCCCCGCCTTACGGATCAGGACCAGTTTCCCCGTCCTCCACACCTTGGGAAACTGGCCCCTTTCGAGGCATGCGCTAAAGAGCCCCATCAGTCGAGGACCGAGTTCTTCGAGTACACCTGCCTCCAGTACACCTGCTTCCTTGCCGGTCTGGATGTAACCCTAGGCATCGCCGCATCACAGATTTGCGACATGGCTCTCCTGAACCACTCCGCCTCGGCATCCACATCGGCAGGCCGGTCCGGTGCCGGAATCCAGGCCTGCACGATGGATGCCTCCAGGAGAGCCTCCCGATACAGATGGTGAAGTGCCCAACACGGATACGGGGGATTTTCTACCGGCTGTGGGAGGTTAGGTGGGGGCTCTCCTCCACGGGGGGGACGCCCTACTTTCGCAAAAACATTTTCTTCAAAGCTAAATAACTCTCAAACGGATGCTTAAAACAAAAAATCATCTTAGCAACCTCTTAATGTTTTTATAAGACCTATCTAATGATAACCCACACGATGGGGTAAACGTGAGAAAAAAATATAATCCCCACGTTACGTGTAGGGGATGTACCCCAAAAAATATATTTTTTTTTATTTTATTTTAGTACTTTGTCGGCGTATTAAATATCCATATCCATGCAAAGTTTAATCTTTCTAGTCCTAACCGTTTAGGAGGAAAGGCGAGGACGGGCGGACATGACGAAACTATAAGGGTTCCGAGACTTTTACTACGGAACCCTACTAATGTTCAGATTATAGAAGTATTTTGAAATAGAATCATTTATTCTAGTATTCTACAATCTAATTTACTTAACCTTTCTAATATTATACTAGGTATACGAGCGAAGGAATATAATTTTATTAGTTTTATTGGCACACTATAATCTTGATTGATGATTGGAATTTCAATGTTTAAAAAAACCGGGCAAGTGCGAGTCAGACTCGTGCAAAAAGGGTTCCGTACCAAAACAGCAAAGGAAAAAAAAACGACGTTTGTTGTGGGTATTATATAAATATTTATTATATTCTGTTTTCTAGTATTTATTGTTATAGAAGCAACAGAAATACATCATCTGTGAAAATTTCAACTTTCTAACTATCACGGTTCATGAGAGACAGCCCACGACAGACGGTCGGACAGCGAAGTCTCCGTAAAAGAGTTGCCGTTTTATCCTTTGTGTACGGAACCCTAAAAAGGACTAATGAATTTCTAAACATACTACTCATCTTTCAACCCTATCGCGTTCGGATAATGTCTGTTTAAGATGTGTGATAAATGCATAGTGTCCAAAATTAAGAAGCTATGTTGTGAGAGAGTACTACAATTACTTGACAGTCTATATTATAGTCTGTCTAATAACATTGAACTTATACAAACAGTCAAAAATACCTATAAATTAGCTATATAAAAAGAACTAGTTCGAGTCCAGCCCAAGTCTATAGTTTTTGTGATTCATATAGTAAAATTATATAAGAAAAAGTTAGCATACTTCACTACTTATAAAATATATTAGAAGTAAACCTTACTTGTAAATGGTGCCTATTTTTTCTTTTTCTTTTTTTATATTTAGGTCGACAAATTGACGCCACCCGCCTGATGGTAAGCTGTGGCGACGTCTGGCGATTGTGGGCGACTCTCACAGTACACAGGAATACTATGGAGAGCCCTCAACTTGACGACCCAGTGACGTGCCTCTTCACGCTTCGCTTAAAGAACCCAGGGTTATATGTTGGAGGAAACACGTGCGCGGGCAGGGCGTTCCAAGCCACCATCGTTCGGCAGAGAAACGATCGTTTAAAACGTTCGGTTCTCGCGAAGACGGTTTCCACGGTATGAGAGTGACATCTCTGCCCGGCACACGTTAGAGGCCTTATCGATCAACGGCTCTGGTAGCATAATAGTTTCTGGCAATAATCTCACTCCTATTACATGGGACCAAATAGCCCGCCCCTTCGAGGAAATTGTCATTGTATTTATATATGTACCACTCTGCATATATCTCTTCGCGATTAGCTTAAACTTCTGCACCGATTTTCATGTTATTTTATCAATGGATAGTGATTACTGGGGAAGGTTTTAGGTTACTTTTTATGCCGGGAATGTGTACCTGCGGGGATATGAAACCATAAATATAGTAATGCGGGCAAAACCACGAGCGTTCGTTAGGAATACTGTTAAAAATATGTTAAAATAATATTAATTATAATGTTAAAAATGCAATAGTAATAGTAGTGTATCAGTTTCAAGACTGTGGTCAGTTGGGTGGATTGTCTCTAATTTCCAAGACATGTTCGATGGGTTCAGGACGACCGTCCGGTCCAATCCGGGCCGGTTTCACCACACCTTCCGTGACCATTTTGTCGAATAAATTCACAAGTTTCATCGCTTCGTGTTCTTTCTGTGAATGGTAAAGTTTGTGTTAACATTAAGATTGTACATAATGACAGGTCGAAAGCAATGCTAAAATAGTGCTTTCACTTATCACCTTCACTCAACCTGATAACATACCTGTTCTTCAGTCATCCCTTCAAACGGATTCCCCCTCGGCGGTCGAGTACATCCAACGACTGGGTCGATACGTGGCTGAGCCTCTAGATACTCCTCAGTGTCCGAGTCGTCGCTACTGGACGAGTACTGAGCCCCGCGGCCGCCACTCAACAGGCCCTTCTGGGCTAAATGTCCGGCCGCGTTGCCGAAACCTGTGTATTTCACCATACGACACACTGGAACAATATTTTGGTGATTAACATACACGAAATTACAGCAGCTACCTTATTCTCGACCATTCGAAAAGTTTCGTCTCGAATTCGAGAGCTGATTCCGTTATCCCGATCATTCCCGATGAGACAGATTCCAAATTTGAAAAATTGATTTAGGCCCGGCGCCCACTATCGGTGGGCATCGGTGCGGCTCGGTACAGCTCGGGCGCCTTACGACGGCTTCGGGCGGCTTCGGGCGCCTGAGAGCTGGATCGGGCAACTTCGGGCTGCCTCGGCAGCCGTAAGCATGGCTAAGGACGCCGAGGCTGTCTTCGGGTAGCTCGGGTGGCATTTTCGAGGCCATAGAGTAAGGTAATATATAGGAAAGAGGCAGACACGTCGCAGAACAGGCATTTCGATTGTGTGCTTCAAGCTGTGATCCTCATATTTGAAATCTCAATGAAAACGAATTTTGACAACGCTAAAAAAGTCTACTCTAAACTAGTCATAAATAGTCGTACATGTAAAAAAAATAGTCGTATTATATTGAATGGAATCTGGCGTTACCTGGCGAAAGTACATGATAAAACAATGGGGTTGTTGATGGGATGTTGAATTTTTATATAATTGAACTAATTTCGCTAAATAGAAGACATTATAAACGTCGACATATGTTTCACCTACTCACGAGGCATTCTCAAGACTGTCTCAAAGAGAACAGCTATTCTCTAATTTAATTCTCTAACCCCATTGTTTTAGTCGTATTATAGTTTCGGCGTTAAAGTTATAAGTTAGTGAGGATTACGGCTTTAACGTCAAGCTGTAATCCTCATTTCTGGTGCAAGCAAACGGTAAAGCCTATCAAATTGGTTTAGGTTCCAAAAAATAGTCATGAAATAGTCGTAACGACATGCCATATCTCAGAAATAGTCAGAAGGTTCCAGAGATATAAAGGTAACCTGGTGAGGATAATGGCTTGAACATTTGAAAACTTCATATTTCTCCAGAGCGCCTGCGATTTTCGGTTTAAAGTTTATGCCAAAAAATAGTCGTGAAATAGTCGTATGAAGCTACAATAAATTTGATCGAAATGACTGTTCTGCGACGTGTCTGCCTCGAAAATGCCACCCGAGGTACCTGAAGACAGCCTCGGCGTCCTTAGCCATGCTTACAGCTGCCGAGGCAGCCTGAAATCGCTCGACGCAGCTCTCAGGCGCCCGAAGCCGTCGTAAGGCGCCTGAGCTGTACCGAGCCGCACCGATGACCACCGATAGTGGGCGCTAGGCCAATAGGATTTGACGTCCTCTTCGAAAACTTTCCGCTAGGATTCTGAATCGTCTCTCGACGGTTGTGAATTAGCTGTTGTCCTACGTCAGCGACGTCAGACACAACGCGATTCTACGCGGGGGCCTATCCGTTCCTACCGTTACTAGTGTACATCATGCTGTAGCCCTCGCGTCCCTGTCACCCCGCAAGCGATATATGACTTAAGCAGTTTACCTGTAGCAAACAAACATTTGATAAATTTACATCGCGTAGCATCACGTCGCGTTGGTCGCTCACGAAGAGCATGAGTAAGTCTGCTGTTACCTATTCACGTAGAGGCAGGCAGAGGCATGTTATACGACCACTCATCGCCAGTAACTTTGTTGGTCCCACGTAATAGGAGCCTATTGCCGCTTATCTGAAACTTTTGTGCTTTGTCAGAGCCTAGTGAATAGATCGGTAGGTTCACTTGTACGTGAGATAGACTAGGGACCCTTAGATCCTAGTGGGACCCCTTTACACCAAATTTTCTAACTACCCCTAAAGTTTTCTTTTCCTGGGATAGTAATGCCGTCCTAAAGCGGCCGTAATACAGCTAAATGACGTCACTAGAACATTGTCCATTTAAACAAAATGGGTTCGGGTTGAGTTAACTAAACACTTACTAACCGTTTTCTTTACATAAAATAAACAAAAACTCAGCAACTAAATCTCTGACAGATGTGACGGGTGTTGTCAACAATCTACACAATTGATTCCTCAAAGTGTTGCCCTTCTCTGGCGGACGGGAGACATCGCGTAATGGTGGCAACACCGCTTGACGAAGGTACTTCCTCTGTGAACGACAGCTGCGAGCACTTTTGTTCAACACTGTTAGAATCGGAGCCAAATTTTCGTACTGATTACTTGTGTTCTGAAACAATCCAAACATAAATAATTTAAAAAAATAATAGATCCCGTTAATGACCAATGAATTGACAACGATCGCGACTTATCACCCAACGAAAATACGCCCTAATACAAAGTTCTCAGATGTTTTAAGTAGTACCTACTTAATTTAACTTACACACACACACACATATCATGCCTATATCCCTGAAGGGGTAAGCAGAGGTGCATTACACACCCACAATTTGCCAGTATTTTTAGTCCCACGTAATAATTTTACTTACCGTGGTAATAGTCAAGCGATACTCCAATAATGATATGAGCGCCTGCAAAGTATCCATATTTCGTCCATCAAATTCATATTGTGACTGCTCCCCCTTGTTCATCAGTGGGGTTAGATATGGGTAAAGTGTTGGTGGCACACTGAAAAAATACGTAGTAAATTAAAATGTGTATCTTATATATAAAATTCTCGTGCCACATTGTTAGTTACCATACTCCCCTGAAACGGGTTGATCGATATTTATGAAATTTTATATGCATAGTCTGAGAATAGACTACGATCTATTTTTAATACCCCTAAGTGATAAGGGTTGTCCACCGCTAACATTTAGTTTTTATTTTGTTTATAATGTGACATTAAAAAATACATGCAACCCTAAACTTTCACCAACCCCTATTTTTTAATAGTAATTTTAATTTCCTAGAAATAATTTATATAGCAAATCATTTGCCGGGTCAGCTAGTTACATAACATTGTTTTGTTCAAGCAATAGTTAAGTGCTATACATACCCATCCAATATGGTTTGACAATGAAATTACTGTTGTCATATTATAACTCTTGCGAGCAAGCTTTCGCCCCAAGTCTATAGTGCTTAAAAAGTTGGATGACATGAAATTTACATAAACTTAAAAAGGGGAGCAACGTAGTGCATTGTTAAACATCTCTGAGTGTGGCTGTACTGTACTCCATTGCGAGGCACTCCGGCCGGGTATAACCCCAGGGTGTTGTGTTTATAGTACATATACCATAAACACAATCTTTAGGTACACAATTGGTACAAATAAAGTTACCTTGTCATGAAATTAGCAATATTATTCCTTAGTTCCATTACTTTATCTTCTGTGGTACAATTGGTACAAAATAGAGTTGTAACCACCGGCATCAATTTCAAGAACATAGCCTCCTCAGACTCAGATGGATCTTGAGGCACTGACTGTGAGATCAGATTGAACATGGTCTTCAGTATCTCACATACTATAGCCTGCTGAGCATCCTGCATACAGAACAAATGATATTGTTTAATCTTAAAATTATAAAATGATGTCCTTGTTCTGATGCGTGATATCCAAACGTAATAAAGTTATTATAGAGATATTTATTATCTATTCTTTGTAACACAAACATAGATATTACGCCTATATCCCCGAAGGGTGTAGGCAGAGGTGCATTATACACCCACAATTTGCCAATATTTTTAGCCCCACGTCATAGGGGGTAAGCCTATTGCACACATATAATGGGTTATGTCCAAAATGGCCGAATGAATTTAATAAAAAGTAGTAGTTTGAAAAAATATTTGAAAGCCGTTGGCTAGCGATGAAATGTTGATGAAAGGCAACAAAATCTTACATGCCAGCTGCTATGGCACAGCCAATTGTTGTAGTAATTTGGACTCGTTGACTCGGACTAATAGACATAGTAGTAGTAGACATTTTTTGTAATGTTTTATTAAATATGAGTACATATTCAATGTTCCTTATTACTCTTCTTATAAAATTGTGTTACTTAAATATTACCTGAAGAATACAATTTTCATTGCCTTCCTCCATGACCTCACTACATGCTGCTTCATCATCATCTTTAGAGGAAGCTTCAGACAGAATATCATCCAAACAGTTGGTCAAATACTCCATACCATGAAGTTCACATTTTATTTTATTTCTTATATCATGCCTCAATGCAGTCAGAATGAAGAGTAATTTCATATCAAATAGCATTATTTCCTCCTTGAATGGAATATCTTTGCTAATTTTTATTCTGGCAATCAGTCCTTGAGCAATTGAAGTGTGGGCACACAATGCTCGTGCTACTTCACTGTTAAATGTTATGTTGCATAGGCATTTGAGGGCTTCTACGGCTATATCCTTTTCCATTGAATCCAGGAGCAACATACACCCACCATCAAGCTCATCATAACTGATCAAACCCGCTCTTTCTATGAGAGTAGAGATCCATCGTTCACAGATCAAACTTTCAAGTTCTGTTTTATCACGGCTAAAAAATACACACTATGAATTATGACTATAAGATAATTTCTTTTGTAGTTCGGGTGTTTTCTATGTATATTATGTATGTATTTAGAAATATATAAGTATGTTTATCAGTTGTCTAGATCCGATAGCACAAGCTTAGTTTGGGCTAGATGATGTGTGAAAACGTCCAAAATATTTATTTTTATATTTAATATAGACAGATTTTTCAAGAATGTACGTGAATAAACTAACATACCTCAAGACCCTTATACTGGCTAAGCACAAGTCATGAACTGTGATTCTACATTGCAAATGCTGAAATATAGCTGTCCACAGCAATGCTCTATTATTTTTTTCAGCCAAGTCCGGAAAGGTAAAAACCTTTTCATTCTGAAAGATAGAATGCCCTATATTCATAAGTGAATAAGTAGATGAGTATCATTTATAAATACTAAAGTAATTAAATTAACTCACTCTTCTTAAAAATCCCTGCAATATTTGTCTAATTTCTTGCGAGTTATTAGAACTACTAAGGACTTCAATTTCCTTTTCCTCCATAGCGAACTCTTTAAACTTTAGTGTAAGATTAATCACGGTCGAATCTCAGAACAATAATAATTTGTTTATATTTTGCGAGATTCTGTTCTGCATTCCTGTAGTTTTGTTTGGTTTTGTCTAGTTTACTACAGTTAATGTACTTTATGGTACTCTAGCCTCTATGGCCTGTGCTGTGGTATTTGTTAGTTTGTTTTGCCCTGCGACTTAGAGCATTAAACCAACGAGAGAAGAGACGCGCGCTATTTTGTACGAACAAAAGTCTGCCACTTTCAGCGGGGGACGGGGGACGCACACTAATTTAATTGTTAACTACAAATGCATTTTTGAATCACGTCGCTATGCACTCACACAACAAAAATGTTGTACACTAATTTAAACTATACGCACACACTCACATACACACACAGGGACCTCTATCAGTGACATCTCATTAATGTAAACAAGCTAGAGCTTGACTATGTCGATAATCGATAATGTATCGCTGTTATTGTGTTTCAAATGCGTGAAGATAATTATCAATTATCATATGTGATGACTTTGTTTACGTATTATAACGTCATTAAAATAATATTCATTATATTTATTAAATAGAATATGCATTCTTTAATGAGGCGTACAGGGGCTTTGCTAATAATTTGTAAGTCTTTGTAAATTGAGCACTTTAAAATGCCCAAAAGTTGTCCAAAATAAATTCTATTAGAGTTATTTTAATCAGTCATTGGACTCGTAACGTACGTAAACTGGCCAGTTCTATAAAACGCCAATTTTATATCTAAAGACCTAATATTATAAAGGCGAAAGTCTGTTTGGATGTTTGTTACTCTTTCACACAAAAACCATTTGTAGGTAAATATTGACAATTTACAATAAAAGTATTAAATAAAATAAAAAAAAACCTTTTATTTATCGCTTATTTAAAATTAATATAAATAATTAACCTATTTATTGTTAGTTTGGTACCCGTATTTCATACGAGTCCAAATACATTTCATGCTTATATCCCCGCAAGGGTAGGCAGAGGTGCATTACACATCCACAATTTGCCAGTATTTTTAGTCCTACGTAATAGGGGGCAAGCCTATGGCCGTCACCGGGCACACATATAATGGGTTATGTCCAAAACAGCCGAATTAATTTCTAAAAAGTCTTGGCGTTACGGATGTAAATCCGAAATGTATTAAATAAATTTACAAAGTTATCTGTCGATCTCAAAATATATCTCAACTACATAGTATAGTTATCTGTGGATCTCAACAGATCTCAACTGCATAATTTATAGTTATCTGTGGATATCAATCTATTTAGAAATCCAAAATGTTTCGACAACCATTAAAAATGGGATATTGGCCTGTCAATTTTGACAAATGATGGTTGCGAAAACCAAATGGTTTCATCGTCTGGAGCCGTTCCACCCACATGTTCCGTTCTTTCTATTGATTTATGGATTTTGTATCTGGATTGAGATTTATTTCGCTTCGTTTAGAAACTATCGTCCCTCGACTTAATTCTATGACTCTACTTTAAAAAAATTTTATAAAAAAAAAGACTACTTAAATCTTTTATTGGGTAGGCAAACGCGTATAGTGCGTCTACGGGTCGTCCTTTTTATCCCGCGAATGTGATCCCGTGGAAATAGGGAACTAAAAAACTAGTTCATGCGGGTCGAGCTACGGGCGTCCACTATTGTTTATTAATATAAAAAAGCAGTAACATAAATTACTTTTTTTATTATGTACCGTAAAACTAATCACGCCGCTGATGCCGCGGGTGTCTGCTGGTGAATAATAACATTACAAATGAGTAGCATAGGCTACTTTTCATCCCGGGAATGTGTTCTCTTGGGAATTGGGAACAATAAAATATTTTACACAGGTGAAGCCGCACACATAACAACGTGATGTACCAAGTTTACATTGATATTTTATTTAACTCAATGATATTATCTTTTATTAAAACATAACGTTCAGTGCTGACCTTACCTTCGTACTGACTACAGCGAAACCTGTTACGAAACAGTGAAGGTCAATATATTTGAAAAAAAATATATACAGAGTGTTACGTAAGGGTTATATCAATCCAAAGACACCCCCATGAGCTGGTCGACCAGAACCCGTTCCGATATGTGTCGACCGCCAAACAAGAAAAAGAAAGTTCATCATAAAAAAAGTTATATGCATTATTTCAAATCAAAACAAACGTGTCCCAAGACTAGTGCTTGACGTACTTACGGAACTACAACTTTGGCGAAGCTGTTTGGCCCATCAAAGAAACGGTTTCGTTACATTTCTTGAATGAAGCCGAAACGCCCATCGCTCCGCCCATTCATTAATTTCATCGATTCTCGTTTTTTTGACGGCGGACTTGGTTAATAGGAACTTTACTCTATGGATGGCTTGCATGTATCTTGGTTGCATGCACCACGGCAACACGCGACCACATGTGACGCGACGCGCCACGCGTACGTCGTCCATAAGCGACAACGACACGTTGTGACCGAACTTTGACTGTGGTTGGCAATAGTTGGCAAAAATCCTTCTAGCCAAACCGCCACTTGGTTGTCAAATTTGACATTTGATTTAAAAAATATTTAAATAAATTTGTCAATTGAATTTTTTTTGATTACCCTTGATGGGTTACGAGCAAAACATATTTATTGCGGATAATACTGTACTAAAAGCCTGAACATGGCCACAGCCGCTCTCAAAAGCCAACTGGCCACAAAAATCAAACGTAAGTGTAAAGTGGTTACAATAAACCAATGTTTAACGTAACACAAACTCTTACATAATTTTGTTTCTCTTCAGTTTCAATAATAATATGTCAAATATCACTCGCTAGGTTTATCACAGACCAATCATTTATTAACTGAATTCATTTGCTACCAATTTCAGCTATTAAAGGATCTTTGAGCATTATTTATATCAAGTCAGCACCATACAGCACAGAAGGTAAAAATCCTAATCTTGCGGCTTATAAACGAGGCACTGGTGGCCGTAGCAGTTTTAATGGTGTTGTTGCTACTGTGTTTGGCTGTACAGGCTTTGTGGGGCGCTATGTTGTTAACAAGCTCGGCAAGATTGGCACTCAGGTAATTTCTATAGCACTTCTACTGTATTACTATACTCTTTTGCTGATGATTATTTTTTATAGATGATGATATGATATTTTAGATGATTTTGCCATACAGAGGAGATTTCTATGATGCTCAAAGGTTGAAAGTGGCAGGCGACTTAGGCCAAGTGCTCTTTACATCATTTGACCTCAGAGATGAGGCATCCATTACTAAGGCAGTTCAATACTCCAATGTTGTAATTAATTTAATTGGACGTGACTATGAAACCAAGAACTTTTCGTATAATGATGTCCATGTGGAAGGTCCAAGAAGGATTGCCAGGTATTTATCATAAAAAATAAATGTTATTACAACAATACTCACATAAAATATAAAAATAAAGATTACCTTATAAAAGAGATTTGTAAAGAAAGAAATAAAGAAAAAAATAATTTGACTACAAAATTATAATTACTATAATAGGTTATTATAATATACTAAACAATATCCAAGTATTATTTTTATATATTATCTTCAGTCATCTTGACTGTATCCACTTTTTTAAGGCTTCACTACTGTAACTATTGTACAAATATTTTCAGGATTTCAAGAGAAATGGGTGTGGAAAGGTTCATTCATCTCTCCTATCTGAATGCAGCAAAGAAACCTGTGCCAGTGGTGCTATCATCAATGTCTGGATATAAAGTCAGCAAGTTCTTAGGAGAGTGTGCTGTAAAAGAAGAATTCCCAACAGCCACCATTTTGCGAGCTTCTGATATTTATGGATCGGAGGACAGATTTTTGAGGTAAGTACAACTTAATGTTTTCTAACTTCATTCTGAAACCCAATATTGAGTTAAAACATAGCTTGTTTCTGGCTCCAGTTGACTATGCCTTTTGTTAGTTTTGTGTAATTTTGTTTAATTCAAATTGGTGGTTGCACAAAGATCTTTAGAGGTCCAAGCCATCCTCACCTGAAAGTGGTCCATCACATGCTGATCATTGGATGAGACTTTAGCAAATTTAAAAATACCCTGCTACTGCGTATGACTAGCAAAGGAAATGGCAAAAGGTGGTATACTCTTACCCACCCCTTCCTTTTCAGGGTTTACACGTTGTATGTATGTAAGTTGATTCTAGTTTTTAATACAACTGGTAGTCTTTGCATGCTTTCAAGTAAAGTCTCTGAATAACAATGTCTATAAAATACCTTTCAACTTAGACACCACACATTGGCATCAGGCATGAATGTGTATTGCTCATCAGTGTAATCTCACCTTTGCAATGGAATATTGTAATTTACTTTCAGGTCCATTGTCCATCCATTACGGATCAACGGTACCTATATGCCACTGTACAAGAATGGGCTGGCTACAGTCAAACAGCCTGTCTTTGTGTCTGACGTGGCACAAGGCATTGTCAACGCTATGAGGGATCCTGAGACTCGGTGCCAAATCTATCAAGCCGTCGGGTAATATACAGTTGATGACGAGTTAATATTTTGAGCGACCATAGCCTGGTGGCTTAGGGGTTGGATTGAGTCTCGACGTGGATTCTATCCTTGGCCACCATTCTACTGATGTTGCCTCACTCCTAACAAGCTCTTTTAGCTTAGCTGGAGTAGTTAACGGGATTGTTAGTAGATTTTATTTGGTATTGATAGTATTTTTTTTTAATTAGTTCTAGTGGTCTAAAATGTCTTGAATAGTTATTCTCGCCTGCTAACTGGTAAACGCATATAGCATTATGCTAATAGTAGCACAATATTTAGTTTCCCGAAACTGTAAGAGGCACTCTTTATTATGTGGGACAAAATGACTGTCAATTTAAACAGGCCATTATGAACCGCCTCTGCTTACCCCTTCTGGAAAGAGATAACTTTCTGTGGGAACTAGATAATGCCTGGTTTCTTTTTTTTAAACAGGTTCATTTTGTTTATTTACAATAAGAATTACAATATACAAAATATACATAATTATAGACTAAAAATATTTACATTACAAAATATCGTTTAAAAAATCCTCCGCGTCATTGCCGACTGGGAAGGTTCCCAGAATGCTGGCTGTGTTGCCACGTTGGATGGCGATACTTATTCTTTGGGCCAGAAAATAGCCAGCCTTCTGGTCCTAAGAAGCATCGATTAGGCGTTTAGCAATGTCTCTATAAAGGCGGCGAGCACTCGGACCCCATGACCATTACAGGACATATTTAAGCATGATTCACTGTATACCAGCTCGGCCCATACGCGACAAGGTGTACCGCGAATAATACAATATTGTCGGTATTTTTCGGCTAGATAGTATTTGTTTATGATTTTTTTCTATTATTTTTTAGACCTAAAAGATATCTGTTGGCCGACTTGGTGGATTGGTTCTACAAACTTATGCGAAAGGACGACAAGTGGGGATATAAGCGCTACGATATGAAACTGGACCCGATCCTATTTAATGTCAAAGTAAAATTGATCAATTTAATTTCACCGGCGTATCCTTTCGGCGGTTTGCACTGGGAGGCAATTGAGAAGGTACTGCATATTTATAAAAAAAAAACAACTTTTAAACATTACATATTAATTGGGGACGAAAACAACTCTCTTAAACTCATTGAAGTGGTTTCGTCTTGGTTAGGAACAGTGTCCAATTCCAATTCATATAGTAAGTCAGCATTAAATAGCACCGTACGTATGTAACACGTTCAGCAATAAAATTATTGATTGATTGCATTGACATAAGTTGATCGTCAATCGTCATAGTCAACCGATTGATAATAACATTTCAAAATGTTAATTTGGTCACATGACTGAAACTTTAAATGTTCTTTGATTCGCTCTTTTGAACAAAAAAATAACAAAAACAGCCTTAGAATCACTGGAATGGGACCAAATTGAAATGTGACCACTCAGGAAGCAGTAGCACTCAATAAAAAGAAATTCAAAATCAGTTGACCCAGTCGAAAGATATGAGGTAACAAAAAAAACGGACGAATTGATCCTTTTTTTTTTTGAGTCCGTTAAATGCTAATTCTTCAGGCACTAACTTTCTATAACCTAATTATAAAAGAACCTAACAGTTTGTTTATTACTTATAGGAATCAACAACAGATGTAGTTGATAAATGTATGCCAACTTTGGAAGACTTAGGAGTGACGCTGACCCCAATGGAAAATCAAGTACCATGGGAACTGAAACCTTTCCGTGCTTACCAATATTACATAGATAAGGTTGGAGAATTCGCTACACCACCTAATCCTAGAATACAAAAAGCTTAGACAGTGATCAAGAAGTAAAATGTTTATCGTCTGACCAGACAGAAGTCATACCAACCTAAACAATATACGTATGAAGTCAACTGTTATCAGAATGCTTATTTTATACTGTCTTGGTAGATGTTTATAAGATCCACTCCAGTAATTCGACTGGACTCTTTGACACCGTGTAGTTTTTGAATATAAATTATTGTTTTGATTAATTTCTTTGACAAACCTTTAAATAGTTATAACTAGGTATTTTTCTAACTACTGATGTCACAAATATGTTAATAAAATAAAAAAATCTGTACTTTATTAATATATTTGGGTACCCCTCAGAGGCTAGAGTCCGTCCGCCGGCTCCGTCGGACGTACGGCGTACTTGGAACGAGCCGTAATGGACGATATAGCTGACATGATCACAGAGAAAAAAGTGCAAGTCTGACTCGTGCACTGAGGCGGTTCGGTACAAAGTGGCGTAACGATAGGGTGGCAGGACTGGCAAAATGCCACGGGCCCCCGACCCAAGAGGGCCCCGGTCCTCTTCATTTTATTTGAAAAGTATATTTTTATAAGTTCTGCTTAAAATCCAAAGTGAGACAACTAAAGACCATAATACAATTTTAAGTTAATCGTTAAGCATTTCAATCAACCTAAACAAAAAGATGTTGATTAATTTTTAGAGATGTACACGTTACCCGTGACGAGAAATTTTACGTATTTCATTGGACTAGAGTGGGCGGAGGGAGTACAGACCATTCCCTCTCGCCTAAGACAGGAGGCCTATGGCCATTAGTGGGACATATACTAGGTAAAGCTACGCTGCTGTAAACAGTGCGCGGCTTCGTATTGAGCGAAGAGTTTTTTTTTTGTATTAAAGTGAATATTTAAGCTTCGTCACGACCTTAATTGAAAACAACTATTAATTTAGGTGAAATTTTTTTAATTATCGTTGAAGAGGTTGCTGAGAAACGAACACCCGAACATTTTAGATTTAACCTGCTCCAACGTGTAATTGAGTTTGCGGAAAATCTCGGAAGTTTTTTTTTTAACTACGCGAGACCGCGGCCGCTCCCTTGGCCATTGCTGCGGGCGTCTCCGGTGACCCCAGAGGGTATTTCCAGTGGCACCCGGTGGACTTTGGCCAGCTGTGTGGCCTCTTCGGGGATTTGGTCGGAATGAAAATCCCACGTCATTGGGGTTGGGTTTTATTCCGCGTCGGTGAGTGAATCTGGTTTCTTGCTGTGGGGCAAACGCCTCGCAGCACGTAACCCTTCTAGTCTGCTTCTGTAAGGACGGCGGGTGGCTATCCCGCCGTCCTTAGGCCCTGATCATGGAGGTCGATGGTCCTGGGCGTAAATTAGTCTGCGACGCCCTGGCCGCTGACTGCGAAACTCAGCGGGGAGGGTACGCTCCCTCTCCCTCTCGGGCGCCTCCTTCGCGAGCATGACTTGCTCGCAAAAGGACACGGCCACGTTCCACTTACTCGCTGGAGTGTGACCTCACGATGGATGCGAAACATATAGCTACCGAGGCATCCATGCCCGGTAACGATCTGCGTCACACGATACGTGAGGTCACCATGCTACCTCTGCAGCCACTCGTCCATGATCGGTCTCACTGCCGCGATGACGGTGGTTCCCCACTTTGGTTGCTCGAGTCGCACCCTCCAAGTCTCCATGAGATCTTGGCGGAGTTAGGACCGCTGGTCCTCGATTTCTCGAGTTACAGGCCTGTGGTCCCTCTCCAGCGCCTCCTTGTGCCATTGAAACAATGACGAAAGGGTTCTCGCTTCCAGGTCCCATGGAGGGAAATCTCGAAGTTTATTCAAATTAAACTGAGTACAATGTGACGATTTTTACTGATAGGGCCCCATCAAAGAATTTGCCACGGGCCCCGGTATAGTTACGCCTTACGCCACTGGTACAAACCTAAAAAATATTAATACATGATGAACAAACACACTTGTACACTATAAACTACATAAAAATATGAATTTTTCCTTTATCTGTGCTCTTTACTTCGTACCAAATTTCAAGATTGAGTTCACGGGAAGTAGGTACCCTGTAGGTTTTGATTCTCGTGCGAGTGTAGAAATTAAAAAAAATATTGTATCATAAATGGCTGTATCTTTTGATTGTGTTGGCTTACAAGTTTGATTTCGTCACAGCTCTAAGGGACAGTAGACTTGAGTATAAGATATAAACAACTTGATATAAGATACACTTTCCCGGTATTAAACGGGGTGAATAGGGATCAAGGGGTGAATAGGGACAAAACTAGGAAATGTTTTCATTGTTAAAAATAATCGGTATAATATTTGATAACTTTCTAGTAGATTATAGTAGATTTATTTGCCATTCTTATGGCAACACTGAATAAGCATGAAGTTATCTGCAAACGGTCAAAAATTGCATTTGAAAAAACGTCTCGTGCCACCGCTTTTTTATAGCTTCCGAAACTTTGTTGTAAAAAGTTTATTTGTACGTAAAAGGAGACGTGGCGTATAAAAGTACATTATTTAGTGTTTGGACTATCATCTACATTCAAGGATAACTCTTAATTGTTGATTAAGGGCCCAGATCGTGAAAATCACCGAAAAGAGTGTTACGATTTTTCATATTTAACCTATTTACATATGATTAATAACAACGATAATTTGTATATATTAAAATGAAAGACCAAAAATGATGTTAGTGCTAATTTTAACTCTTAAAACCCTGTAGTTGTTATATAATAAACGTCAACAAACGCACAAAATTGAGAAAAAATTCGAAAACCTGCCTTCGTATTTTTCAGATTTAACCCAATAAATCAACACAAATTGATAAAAAGAAACACTTTTTGAACACTGAAAAAGCCAATAAATATAACCATGTACTTTTTTTTGTACCTTTACAAACAAAGACTTCCCCTTTTAAAGCCCTAAAATCTAGATATGTTTTACGTAAATTCTCCATAGAAAAATGTATGCAAATTCAAACGCGTCCCGATAGAACGATCGTCGCAACTAATCGCCAGTGCGTCATAGAATTTCAAAGTGACTCCACGCGTGTCGGATGCTACAGCAAAATTACGTGTTGTGAATTTGTGTTTTTTGTGAAAAACTGTAAGTACAATATTTTTATAACTAATTTACTTTCAGTAAATAGAAAGTACCGATATAATGAAAGTCTGAAAGAAAACCATGATGGAACTAGATATAAATCGTAAGAAATACAAAATTATTTACTTTGTTGCGTAGGTCATTTTATGAAACTTGTAAAGTAGGTATCAATTCAGGCTTGAAACAATCAAAGCCCTGCCCACCTTATTTTCTCGAGATATGAACTGGCGGGGTATATAGTTCTCTGCACGACATACATAGATTTTTCAACATGATAAAGGCAATAGGTATCATAAACGTAATTGGTAATCGAGGGTCTCTTTTCGCAGGATAATTTGCTGAGTGCCATGCCAGCGAAAAGAAAATTTAGTACGCATTATAAAAACGTGAAAGCCAAAAGATCTCGGAATAAAATGTAAGTTCCTCCCTACTTATTTATTTACCTGCCTACTTGACTACGTCTTGTCCTAAATACCTAGAAAAAATTTACTAGATTTGTGTTAGTGTCAAGTAAAAATCCTAGTTTTATTACTTTTATTTGTGTGTATGCTTATCATGTCTTAGTAGTAATAATAATATAATCTATTTGCATTTTGAACAGGGTAGGTACATTACAAAGCAAATAGGTACAATGATTTAGATCGCCTGATTCAGACATATACCTACAACAGCATGTAAATATTGATTTGACATGTAATTAGATAGGTACACAATTAGGTATGTCAGTCTAAGAAGAAAAATTACAATGTCCAGTAGGTAATAATTACGTAATTTCAATATCTATATAAGTAATAAAGTCAATTTCTATAGGAACAATTTTCATAATAATAAATTTTATTACATAATATAGTATTAGTTTTCATATATTTATGTATTTCAAAGCAATGAGTTTGCTTACACTATTATTAGTTACAGTATTATTAGTTTTCATGTTCATCATGTCTAAATATGTGGAAGTGGAAGTAGGTATGTTTCCTATCAGAAATTGCACGGGCGCGCGCGCGCCGTGCCTGGCGTAGGGTTGTACAAAAATTACAAAATAAATAAAAAGTGGATATTGATGAATAATATTTCCAGTACTGAAAATGAATACGTAATTCTTGTAGACTTGTTACATAAATAAACAAACTAGCTAGTGATGGGCGAAGACAAAATCTCAGTACCTACAGTTTTTTTTTGCAATATTTATTATTTTCATTGTGAGACAAACACATACTTCTCAATTACTTTCTCAAAAGAAAATTCACGTTCAAATCTCGTATTTTACCAAAATCAAGAATTTTTTTTGTAAAATATTATCTTTTACGCGACTGGTGTACGTATGTATGTATGTATACTAAGTAATATATCTTTGTGGCACGATAAGTTCAAAATTATTGAACCGATTTTAATGTTTTTAGTATCATTAGAATTGTCTTCTAAGCCCGAGTGACATAGAATAAGTGACGCCATAAAAAACCAATACGTATAGCGTAAAGGAAATTTATAATTTCTGTTCATCACGAACATAATATTGTATGAATTCTTTTGCACTTTTATATTTGTCTTCGTCAGTTATGAATATAAATAAATAAACAATAAAAATGTTAAAACCAGACAGATTAAAAAATGAAAATGTGTAATAAAAATAAATAACAACACCATTGTAATATAGCGTATTTAGCAGTCGGGGCCTATTTTTATTATTTTTGTAGTAGTATTTTTGTAGACCTGACACTCGTCGAATAGAACCTGTTGGGTTACTTCCAGCAATTGTTGGATGCGGATTAATGGACGCGGTAGAAATTTTAAGTAAAAGACTGTCATATCATTCTAGAAGTTTAATTCATAATTGCACAAGTAATATAGTTGAAAGTTTTAACGGAGTAATTGCCAAATTAGTTGGGGGTAAGCGTGTAAATTATTCTTCCCGTGGTTCTTATGCGGGCCGATGCGCAGCTGCTGTTGTGTCTTTTAATACGGGATCGATTCATAGTAAAACTCATGAAGTCATATTTAAATCTAGTCCTAATCCTTTGATCGCGAAAGTGGAAAATAGTAATCGTAGAAACCGTTTAATTGCTAAACCTAAATTAAGATTGAAAAAAAGCCACAGCGCTGTATCGAAAGACGCTCACTATGGACCAAACTGCGAAAAACCTGATCTGAGTCCAGAATTATATGAGAAAGCCAAGTCATCTTTTTTAGTTGATTTAAAGTTGTCTTGTGCTGAAAGAGAGGAGCTTGAAAGGTCGACCCATTTGCAAAGAAGTAGTGCTGAGTGGATGAGTACAAGGAGAAAATTACTAACCTCATCATCGTTCGGGGAAGTTTGTAAAAAACGAGAGAGCACAAGTTGAGCTGCTCTTGTTTGTAAAATCGTTTATGGTAGTAATATCTCCAGTTTGCCTGCTGTACGGTACGGTATCGAAAACGAAGAAACTGCAATTAGACAGTTAGAAATTCAAGAGAATATTAGTATACAAGGTTGCGGTTTGTTCGTCGACGATCAATATGAATTTCTTGGTACTACACCAGATGGCATTTATGCAAACGGTTTAATTGAAATTAAGTGCCCACATTCTTTAGCTGGCATGACTCTTGATGAAGCAATGGCCAAACATACCTTTTGGGTTAAGGACAAGGCTTCCAAGGGTTATGTCATAAATAAAAATCATTACTGGTATTTCCAAATTCAGGGACAGCTACATATAACTAAAAGAAACGTTTGCATGCTTGGCATCTGGTTTGGTGCTACTGTACCTATGAAAGTTTATATTATGGAAAAGGACGACAAATTTTGGAAGGACAAAATGGAGATGAAATTAGTTATATTTTATTACGATTGCCTCCTTCCAGAATTAGTTGATCCTCGGCAGTCACGAAGCATGCCTATTCGTGACCCGCCCAATGTCATAGAGGCTATGAAAGAGAGGAAAGAAAGAGCTTTACGTGTTTTGAAAGAGAAGAACGTCTAATGATTTTGAAAGAGACTGAGGTAACTTAACTACCCAGCCGGTCGATTCACGTAAACACGCCAGTTCAAAAGTCGTTTTAACTTAGAAACTTAGAAATCGCCTTTTGGTTTTCTGTTTTTAACGCACTTACTTATCTAGTCTTGGATTGTCATAAATCTTCCAATAGCTCAATTTCTATACAATTCCTATACGATTTTGAAGAGTTACCTGGTGTAAACCCAAGGTCCGATCCTAATGAAATTAAAATGTGACCACACGGGATCACCAGCTTTCAAATAAAAATAAAAAATCATCAAAATCGGTTCAAAAAATACAGCGAATTGAGAATCTTCTTCTTTTTTTAAGTCGGTTAAAAAGTGTGCGAAGTGACGTTTTTAAGTCACTACGCACACCGTAGGGTTTTTATTACGTGAATCGGGCAGCTGGTAACATTTTCATTCTGATAGGTTTTGCAATAGCAATTGATTTTATCATCAAATTAGTAGAAATCAGAATCAATCAATGAAAAAAACATTAGAAACTCTTAAACTCATATTTTGTTATTGTTTACTTTCGTTTAATTAAGTATATGAATAATTTATAAATTTCATGTTTGTTTATAACTAATTTTTGTACAACCCTAGCACGCTTTTTAGGTGGCGACTCATATTTTGTTTACTTTTAATTATATGAACCATTTTTATACTTGTGTTTCATTTATTGACAATTTTTTGTACAACCCTAGAAGATTTTTTAGATTGCGAGGTGATCGTAAGTTGAGTTTACGCAATAGGCACATTTCCTTGCGTAGATATAAACACTAGCGAGGAAAGGCGTGATGTTATTTCGACCGTACTTCCTACTGAATTTGCAATTATTTTATTGAATGAAAATTTTACGAAATAAGAATAAACTTTGGTAGTAAAATTACAAATAAATACATAGGTACTCGTAGTTGGAATTTTAGGTAAGTAGAATACAAAAAGGTCAGTCCGGACCTGCTCTTGATTGTTTATTATAAATAGAAAATCATAAAAATTGTGTCTCAAACTACTCTTATTTATTTATCTAGTAATTAGGATCATTTTATAACGAAAACTACTCTTGGAATATTTTACAAATAGGCAGTCGTTTATTTCCAATAATTCAACATTTTTGTTATGCTGTAAATATTCAACTTCAATAACAATAACTCAACGTGGAACGTTTGTCGCAAAACATTTTCAAAATCGCGCTCTCTGGGTCATTCACCCGCCCGTCGGATGATTCGGGCAACAATAGCGCTGCTGTCGCTCAAAATCGACTTTATCCGTGCGCGGCCTGGGCCCTTAATGTGTTTTTCTTTGATAAATTATAACAACGGAAGAAATCTGCTAATTTTGGGGTGATTAGGAACGTTTAAGGTTGGAATAGGGATGAAGAAAGGTTCAATAGGGACAGTAAGAAGGTGAATAGATACGAGTTACGTGTGAATAGAGACGACTTTGTAGGGTTGTCACTGTGTTATGCATAGTGTAGACTCAGACTAAAAGAATAACATAGACGGAACGAATAGAACTAGCGAGTGAAGCCGCCAAAAGGGATACTATATAGCAATGGGATACCATTCCGCTCGCACTCCTTTGTGAGCAGCGAGTGTGTACGCACGTGCGATCACGGTTGAACAAAATATTATAAATATGCCGTATTGTGTGGTGAAAAGGTGTAAAAACACTTCAACTATTCATAGGAAGAATGCTGGATTATCGTTTCATAAGTAATTAACTATTTCTTATTAGATTTCATAACATTTTTCTAAATATTTTAGTTGCACAAACTAGGAACACAAAACCTCCGCCATACTATACAGAGTTGCCATAATTTTTTCATCATTTCCACAAAATATTTTGCAGTATTTATGGGAATTATAAGTACTGAGTAAAAAAATCAGTGTCATCAATGTTGACAAGCTCGATGTTTCTAATTATCATCATCATCATTCGTGCGTTAGTACCGAACTCCCGATCACATCTGTGTCTGGGATCTACTTACTATGCGTGGCTTGGGTATTTCGGCAATCTTGGAATTGACTGCTGTCTGACCTCCCAGCCTGTGTTCTGATCCAATTTATTTATGTTACTGTGTCAGTATTTTAATTTCAGTCTAACACTACAAAGGCCTTAGTCTTAACCTAACGACTATTGATATCTACTTCATGTATAGTCAACGACAAAAGTAGCTTAACCAATAATTCTTATCTGTTGATCACTATAGCTGTCAAACCGATCACAAAATCATAAACAAAACACGAAATATATTAACTTTGTCCTTGGGTATTCTAACATTACTAGTACCTACATTGCTGTGGCACATGCATTGGGATGTAAAAAAGAATAATAAATATTTTTGTGCTAATCAACTTTTGTTGTTGTAACTTGTACTTACACTGGAATGGAGCTTTGTTCATTCATCTTAAAAAGGATTATTTTAATTATGGATTTTTTTTTGAAAGCTAGTAATTAAAGTGTGTCTACTCAGTGTGTATCACGTTTTCATTTATTTTAACACTTCCCCATTTTAGGCACATATAATCATTTGTGTAAATGATATAAAATAATTGCAGATAAGATTTACTATAACAAATATTAATTATCCATCATATATGTCCACTAAGATTTTTTGGAGATTTTTCATTTGCTGGCAACATTACGCACACGCCGTTAGTGGTATCGGTACACGGAAATCGGAGTCACACGCACACATTGAAAGTGTCATTTGGCTTCACGTGTTCATTCTACATGTTCCGTCTATATTCTTCTTCTAGTCTGAGAGTGTAGATTACTGTAGATGATGACAGTTTTTCTGTTTGTGTTTATGCACATATCTAATACCACCTGCTTAAAGTTAAGTTCAGGTGATTTTTTTTATTATTTAATTAATTTTCTTTTACCTAGTGTCTCATTAACTTTAAGTAGGCGGGATTCATTTAAAATAATTTTATTTCATCTAGCCTATTTCCTTTGAATTTGATATCGAAATTCACGGTTATTAATCAACTGTCGTAGAAAGGAAGGTCACGCCTAACTGCCTCAACGGCTAGATGGATTTTGACATACGAGCTATCATTCGATTCATCGTGATTGTCTGAGTAACACTAGCTAAACAAAAATTAAATAAAAAAAAAACCTGACTGCACTCCAACAGATGTTTAACTTTAAGCAGGCGGAACTCCAATATCAGTTAAAACAAAATGAGTCGCGCTTACTTACAGTTACAATATCCAAGCAGAGAAACGCGAAAAGTGACTTTGTTTTTTACAATGTAGGTAATGATAGTTAAGGTGTTAGAGGTAACAGACATATCTACTCTCTCTTTCCCTCTCAAACAGTTTTATTTTTGCCAGCCCTAGCAAATTTCCCTATTAACCCCATTGGCGTACCTATTCACCCCAACTTCAGGGTGAATAGGGATTGCACATGTTTTCGCATTTATTGAATAAATCTAAATGGAAATCGCAAATTTATATATTTCATTGTAAAGATGCTACCAGGACTCATACATTTAGGTCCTAAAATAGATTCGTACTGTAGGAAAACTACCATAAAAGTCTTATTGAAGTTGGGTTTTGTCCCTATTCACCCCATTTTACGGTATATCCACTTTTTGAAAATTCTTTTATTCCCTTTTAGTACACTTTTGTGTAGTACAGTCATATAGATAATAAAAAAATATTTTTTGAAAATTGATTTTAAAAATTTAATTTACATATTATTAGAAACTGTTACACAGAGCAAAGAGATAGAGCAATGCTTACTTATCTCGTCTAAATTTTAATAATAATAATAGAGCTTTATTTATTCCATACAAAAAATATTTAACAATTATTGAACATGCGTAATAGGTATCTATTGACTGACAATCAACAAATAGATGAATTAAACTAAAATAATAAATTCAATAAAATAACTTTATCACTTGATTTCATTACAACACCACCTAAGTAATTTATGTTTGTATGGACCCCCTTAGGGTAAAAGAAGAGTGCCACTTTTGCTCTACATGCTGTTGCTGGGTGAATCTACTCAAGATTATTCTTCGCATAGAAAAAAATATTTTCACCTATTATTGCGAGAAGTCTTCATTTTAAGCTAGACATATAAATACATCAAATGCATGCTATGTTATAGTTAAGGTACGCTGAATATTTTAATATTTTAGAAAATCTTTGCAAATATAAAAAAAATTGGGTTGCTGATAATGACGATCTATGAGAATAATGAGGCTGTCGCAAAATATACTGACGGATTGTTGCCAACAGTGACGAATATATTTTGAAGTTAAATTATTGATAGGAATAAAAATAAAATGCAAGTATAAGAAAAATCATTTTTACCTTTATATTGATTGCAAACATCAATTAATTAACTTTTTTTATGGTTGACAATACAACATTATGACCCTTTTAAACCAAGCACTCTTGAGTAAAATTTAACAAGAGAAATAAATGTCCATCACGTTGTTAAAAACAAAAGGGCAATATGACATTTATTTACTCTTATTTTAAATTTTATTCACAAGAGGCATCAATAACAAAATTTACTTATTAAACTTCTCGATTGATGATTTAACCCGATTTAGAGTTAAATTAAAATCTTGATCCCAATACTGATAGAATCTTAATTACTAGGTACCTAGATAGTTTAGTTTAGACACTTATTGTACACATGGATGTTGGGGTTACTAAACCAGTATCAAAGTTATGCGTATATACTGTGACGTCGACGTTTGACGTCACACCGCTTGGTGGGAGCGGCGTAGGCGACGAAGCTTCCCCCCCCCGCGCATCAACTATTCTATATAAACAAAGAACGCGGTGTCTCGACCTTCTTGTGCGGCCTACGACGCGCTCAGGTGATGTTACCTGTTCTCTTGTTCAGCACACGCCCCGTGATTCTGAGACCTGCTGAATTGCAGTATGTAAGCAGACTTGTTGTCTATTACCCCCGAAGTGGAAAGATTGCACTTCTTCTGCGTATTTTAAG